>JARHVA010003657.1:425000-617500 GCA_037957365.1 Torreya grandis | reverse complement strand
GGATCAATGTTGATCCTAATAGGATCAATGCCAATCTATAGAATTGGTGCCAATTGAAAATGAATTAGCATCAATTCTCTTTATAACTGAGCTTAATAAAAACATATAACATATGAGATAGATTAGATAATAGAGATAGATAAGTTGATTAAAAGGGATGTAGATAATATTATAAAGACTATATAAATAGATAGAAGTAGAATAAATTAGTATAAAAATGATAGAATAAAACATGATGACTTACCTTTGATCTAGTTGCAAGTAGAATAAAATTTCTCCACAAATGTAGGTAATTTCTTGGGCTTGATAAAGGATATAGATTTAATGAAATAAAACTATGGTAGAGTGTTTTTAAGGACATAATTATCCTCCAAGAAATCTTGTAACAATTTGAGGCTTTGAGTTCTTGGTCCCAAATGCAAAAGATGGGTGGGTAATTATGGATCATTGTTGATTAAGAGAATCAACATTGACTGTGGGTGAGTCAGCATTGATTCACCCAAATTTGGACCTTTATTTCAATCATGGGTAAAATTGGCTTTGATATGGGTGGAGCTATTGGTAATTAACTCATATGGGGGTAAAGTGGTTAGGGGCTAGATTCATAGAGTTATAAATAGACTTAGGAGGTTCGAGGGGGGGTGTAGAAAGGCAATAGTAAAGGCCACTTATCAAGTTATAAATGGTAAATATAATAAACTTTAAGATAGGGATTATATAGAATATTAAATAAAAATAAGGACATATAACACCTACTTAATCATCCCTAGGGTATGAAATTATAGTGTTTACATTGATCTTTTTTGTGGATCAGTATGGCATACATGTCATGAGACAAAAACCATGAGTATTCTACTACCCTAGGTTTATAAGATGAGGTATCCAACCTCAAATTAGGAGCTAATAGAGGATAAGGAGTAGGTTATGGTTTTTAAAATTCAATAATAGATGGGATGGATAGATAAAAGATGGGTTGTAATAAATGTGGATGCATAACATGAAGTGTATGTTTTTCATTGATAGGATGTAGAATAATATAGGTAGAGATACCCCAAGGAAAATCCCATGATAAAATACGATAACTAGAAATAGGTAGGCTTAAATGAAGGATAAATAAGAGAATAAGTGATAGGGTTGGCTAACCAAGGCATATGATGTACTATATAGTTCATGTGTTACCTATAAACAATTATTCTGAAGGGAAAATACACTCTTAGGACCCACTAAGGGGAGATACCACAAAGAGTACATGCCTTATGCATGTTGTGGGACCATCAGGGGGTTAAAATCCACAAACTTGAAATGGTATAGGTTGAATAATAGGGTATATGTCATAAGGTATCAGAATAAAGATAAGGAGTAGGGATGGATGTAAATAAAAGTGTAAGTAGTGCAAAAAAGGGACTGATCAACATTGATCTAAAATGAATCAATGATGATCCACCCAAATGGTGTTGATCTAAAATAGATCAATGCAAATATAAATTTAGGTATATAAGTAAGTCAAACATGTAAAAGGGCTCATTTTCTATTTTTGAAACCCAAATGACACTTGAGAGATCAGACTATGAATGTGTGATGAAATGAGATGGATGCTAGCAATAGTAGATTGAGATGATGGTAACATTCACAAGATGAGGTAGGTCTATTATTTTATTAAAGTTTTGATATTTTTGAATTTTTTAGGTTTTTAGGATTTTTATAGATATGATAGGGCAATGATTATGAGAAGATGTAACTAGAGAATCAACATCGATTACCTAGTGAATTAGTAATGATTCGTATGAAATTGACATCTTTTTACCTAAATGATGATAATCCATATGGAAAGATGCCAATCCATATGGGATTGATGCTAATTCACATAAAAGCATGAAGGGATAATAATAAATTCTAAGGTTAGGATAAGTTAGATTTTTTAGGATATTTTTAAGCTTATAAGGGATGCTGGTGATAGGCACGAGTTTTACTACAAACATGGGATCAAGTGCTTCCCTTACTAGAATGACTATTAAAGTAACTAGGTGATGATGATTTGGCCCATCTAGAGGTTGTATGACTGAGAGGGCTGCATAAATATAGATGCATCCATTGAGACATAGGATTTATGGTGGATTTGATGGAGTTTTGATATGTCACTATTAGGACCTTCTAGCTTCCAATTGGGGAGATGACCATCATAAAACAACATATCTACTGGATTTTATGACTTATGGTACATGGAATACTAATAGTACCTATGAATGAGTAACAATCATGACCCACATATAAAATAGTGATGTAGATGGTATCAATTTTTTTGCTATTGGTTTCAATTTTGAGCCTCTATATAGAGTCAACACATTAGGGAGAGGCATGCTTACAATGATAATGTTGAGGATATCCTACTATGCAATCCCAAACTTAAGGGGAGGTAAATTTATCTAGATAATGATAGGAGTAGTTATATAAATACTAGAGAATCATATAATATTTACATGGGCATCAACTTTGATAGTGTAGATTTATAAGGAACTCTAGGGTTGGAAGACCTAGAGGTGCTATGGACTAGATGTTAGTGTCATTTTACAGTATTGGGCCTATGATCACATCAGGATAGTGCATCCCATTGGTACCCCATAGATATAGTGGTATGATATAGATTATAACATGACTTTATTATTATATAAGGCTAATCTAGTATGGGGGTTCATAGATGGAATCACTCAGGACTGTGATTACTACATATGGGTCCTAAAGGGACTAAGAGAGACATACATTATTATGAAACCTTATCTAAGATTTATTACATGGTTAGGGGTGGAATAAAATCTAATAAATATATATATGGGGCATTAGATGATGGGTAAGAGGATAAATTACTTAGAGTACCTATGTTTGGATGAGTGTGGTGGCAATACAAGCTAGTACAAGATATTCCATGGGACCCACACATATACAAGTAAGATGTGATATAATGGGAGATGCTAGGAAAAATAACTATATGTGTCATTGTATAGGAGTAAAAAGTTCCAAAAGGAGATGACATAGAGGATGTGGGATGTACTCCCACATATACAACATAGTGGGTCAAGTAGTGGGCCATGAGGTAGGATAGGGTGGCATGTCCATGCTAGGGAGGAGGGGATGAGGAGATAGAGGAGGTGGAGGAGGATTATGATGAGGATACTAAGTATGAGATGGGGGATGAGGAGTATAAGGGAAAGGAGACAGAGGAGGAGGAGATAGATATAATCAAGTTTATCATGGAGATGGATACATTAAGGAATCAATGTATTACCTTACATGGATAGCTAACTGCATCACAAGGGGTTTGGACCATATTTATAATGGAGGTACACACCATTGAGAATTAGGGGGGGTGAATTATTGGTTTAACAATATTACAATCTAATTCTCAACTCTTCAAGCTACTTAACCAATCTTATCAATACGTAAGATAGATGAATTAAAAAAAAAGCATGAATGGAACCATAACAAAAATATTTATGTGGGAAACCCTCATGGGGGAGAAAACCCACTCTCAAGTCTAAAAAAAAATGGACTAAAATCTTATATGATTATTACAAATAAGAGACTCTAGTGAAGCACCCACTTCACAAGGAGCACCAAATCCTAAAGATGACAAGCACCAATTTACCTAAGATGTTGATCATCAACACAATACCTAGCAAATGAAAAAATCTTGAACTTTGATTGATTCTCAATATAATAGAGAAACCCTACAATAAAACCCTTTTCCAAGTCTACAACTCCACACAAGTCACCAATCACCAAGCTGTCTCTTTAACACAAGCAAATAACTCCTCAAATCTTTCACTTATATTCAAATATGCCCTTATAAATATGATAAAAATAATCAATATAATAAAAGCCATATGCTGAGTCTAATGAAAATTTTCTTTTCTCAATCTCATACAAACATTATTCATCAAGACCCCCCAACAACTTTCACAAAAGGTCTTCAAAAATCAATATACACTTGCTTGTCTAACTTAATTCACATGCCCAAAAGGAATAAATCATCTTGTATAAATAACATTCACTATTATGGTTAGTCATATCACTTTAGAATATCTTAGAAATAATTATTCATGTCCCCCAAGGTTGGCCATGATTCTTTGCACAAGCTTTCTATACCATACCATGAACTCATCTCACAAATACCTCAAAAATGAAGCATAGTCCCATTTGTGTGACTCTATGTGACTAAATAAAGATTAGTCAAATATTAAAAATCAATAAAAAATATCTTCAAGATATACTAATAATATCTAATCATTAATAACACTTCATCTAATGATCTACCCTACAAACAAACTCAATCATTCAAAAATGGGTTCCTTTTGCTAGAAAAACCATCATGGTCAACTATGAGTCAACAATTAATCAACTACAAGTGACTAAGAAAAATAATACTCTCATGGAAAAAGGGAATACATCTCATAAATCAACTACAAGAGCTTATACCTATTTTTATTCACTGATTAGGCCTTCCAATTCCTCTTTTCACTCTGATCACTCTTTCTCACTTAAGACACCATTTCCATCATATCAGCTAGTCAATATTATCCTTCTATGAATTTGAAATAGAAAGATTAATCCTAATGAAAATTTTCATGGCTATCTAGGACAAGTCCTAAGCTCTAAAAATCAACCATTATATCATTTGGTCATTCACAAAAATCTTACTCAAAAATAAGAATATTGTTAACAACCCATTTTTGTGGGACCCACACACTATCAAGAGACCAAAAATAATTTATCAAAAACGTGAATGAGGCCTATACAACTTATAATAAACATATTTCATCACCTAATCCATTATGAGCCTAAACCATAAAGATCTTCTCTATAAGGTCTAAGACTAGGCTTTTTGCACATAAAAACCTGCTTAGTTTCTTAACAATCATTCATAAAGGATATGACCTTAATACATGAACTAATACTTTTATAATATTCTTAAGTACCCTAAAAAACATATATAAAGGATTAACTCCCCATGTAAACCCTGCACATGTTAACAAACATAAGAACGTCCTTCTTGAGCTCACCAGCCACCTTTCTAGCACCTCTTAAAGATTTTAAACCATTTTTTTGACTTTTTATCTCAAAATCTAACCTAAAACCTCATAAAAATTATTGAAAAAAATTTATTGACCATCTATCATGCAAAAATAAATATTCACCAACCTAAAAACACCTTTTGACCCTTCACAAGGCTTCATAAGCCCACCTAGGCCAACTAGGCCAATGGCCAAACTACCTTACAGACCACTAGCCATCTCTTGAAAACCATAAATCTAACCTCTTATGACCTTATACATTTATAACATGGATATTCCAAGCATACTAATATCCTCATCATGTCACACAAGCCATAGTGCTTAAAACCTTATAGGTAATCATGCATAATCAAGCCTATAAGGCATAAACTGACTTGGATACCACATGAAGGCCATATGAAGGAAACCTTTGATCATAGAAAACATTAGGAACAAGTCAAACATCATCATACCAATATCCACTCAGCCATACAACATCCACAGAGTATGCCAACATTCTCAATAACACACTTAGAATAGGCTAACATTCTCAACTAGAAACAACAAATTCTAACCTTCTTTGAAATGATATCACAAAATTACTCAATTTCTCCACGAGGCCTACTTAGACCCCTTGTAGGCCTATCTAGCCAATGTATACCTCAAATATATTTTCCATGATCAATTCAAGTCATGAAACTTCATATTTGAAGACCACTACCATGCCCTCTTAGGCATGCCAATAATGAGCCTCCAACTCATCTTTCTTAGCATACTTCCTTCTTTAGCCTACTAGCCAATTAGGCCTCCTAGTGATCTAAAACTTGAATAAAATGAAATAAAATCACTTCCATACCACTTTAAAAGTTTATTTAGATACCTATTAGGCCCATTAAACTACTTTTGAAGCTTATAGCCTCCAACTCCAAATTTTGACCACTTTTCTAAACATGCCTAAATCACTAGGACTTCAAAGCAATAGTTAGTCAAAATTTAACCTCTGATCAATGTAGACACTTGACATAGATACCACACCTAGAGACCATAAAAAATCAATTCCATGCCAAATTTAAAGCCTCCACACCTTTGGGAACCATGAATTTATTTACACCACCAAATGCATGTTCTTGAGAAGAGAAGCCAATGACCACTTAAAATGATCCACCTAGAAAAAAATCATTCATCCACCTATGAAACCACCTAAAACATGTCTTGAACACATGTTTCAACATTCTTGAGAAAAATTTACTTCATGACACATCTTCATTCTTTAAGTGACCCTTAAAACTAAGCATTCTTGGTGAACAAAGTCATCATCTACAGAAGGCACCTTGACCAAATGATAAAAATCACACCTAGGCATCTTAGGAGCATCTCTAATCTATTTACCCTTCTTTGACATGAAAATACCAACTTTAATCACTCATTATCTACCTTATATCCACCTTAAAACACTATATGAGCCATCTTGACACTTTCTAGGTAGTCATCATTGCCAAAAATGGTCAACTCAGACTTTTGACCATAAAACACATATCTAAGCTCATCAATACCTCAAACCACCTAGGACTGACTCATGAAACTATTTATCAATACTGCATACAAACTAATTCTTCCTTCTCCTTTAAATCACCACTTAATCAAATCATCAAAATTTGATCAAAAAGACACTTTAGGACCAGGAGACCTAAACATACCTCCTCAACAAACAATATTGCTTATTTACCTATAGGAGTATCTTGTGAATCATAGATAGAGACCTTCAATACCTCAAGACTACTTTATAATAGTGTTAATCCTAAAGTGGCCCACATATTCTAATATTCTTCTTCCTCTTTGGTCAATATAGTCTTATTTTTCTTATTTGACTTGCCTGTGACTACCTCTTCTATCTTTGAAACTTTCTCCTCCTCTCTCAAAATTGAATAGGAAATAAATGAGGATGACATCATGTCTTGATCTATATTATCAATTGAATTGACATTTTTAAGGTTTATCAATGATTGATCTATATAGGAAATATCATCATCTATAGCTATAGAATGATCCATGATTATCTTAAGATTGTCTTTATCTTCATTATTCAACTTCATTGAAAATATGAGTAGATAATGAAAATTATTTAGTAAAATAAACACTCTCCACCTTTGACAACACACAATCCTGATCTATAAACATATCAACTATTACCTTCTTTTCTTCCTTTGGCCTATATAAGAATTTATTTTTCCTTTCTTGAAAACTTAGAGCCTAATTGATCTTGTCTTGATTAAGAAACTCATTTTTATTACACAATTTAGAAATATGATTGAATTCATTGCAATTAAAACATACAATCCTTCTTTGATATTAACAAAATTCAGCTAGGTGACCAATCCTTTGACAATTAAAACATGTTAAATTCTTAAGAGTAGACTCACTTTGCTTTATCTTCTTTGGAAAATGATTAGATAAATGTCCCATCTCCAAACCCTTGAAGCATTTTATCACATACATAAAATTAGGCATATTGATTTTCTTAGCCTTCATCTTGCAATCATTGGCCTTATAACCAAAATCATGACAAATATGACATTATCCATTAAATTTCAAATGATTTATGACATTAGGCTATCTTACCTTTTTGGATTTAACACCCTCATCTTGAATATTGATTTTTTCAGGTTTGTCTTTCTCCTCTTCAATACTTTTCTCCTTTGCTTGAGATACTACTAATGACTTCTTAATGAAACCCATGCCTATTTTATCTTTTAAATACTTTTGATTCATCAACAGATTATCAAGGTCATTTATGCTCTTTTCATACTTAGAAAAAGACTTAGATTTATTCAAAGCTTTCTCTAACTCATCATTCAAAAACTTGTTTTCTATAATCAACTTGGAACATTCTTCTTCCTTACCTTTTAGGATTAAGGATATAGACTCCAATTTAGAATTTAAGAACATGATTGCTCCTTCATGCTCCTTATTATCTTTAGTTATCTTAACCTTAAAAATATTGAATTAAACTTCATAGTCTTTCAAATTGGAATTCAAACCTTTACATACCTTTCTTTTAAATTTCAAATCTTCAAGAGAAATTTTTAGTTAACTCTTATAATTTGGAATGTCTTCCTCATCTTCTTCATTTGATCCACTCTAGTTTCCTTCAATTTGATATGAATAATCACCTTCATCATCTGATTTGATTTCCATGAAAAAGACATCATCATCATCCCCTGATTCATTTTCATTATGATTATTATCAGATTGACTATCATCACCTATTTCTAAGTCACTATCATCCATTTTTATGTATATAATCCTTTTATCCTTATATAACTTCTTTTTATTATCAAAATTCCTAAATGATCTCTTATTTTTTTCAGATCTAAAATCTTTCTTACCTTCTACTTGGTCTTCATCCTCATCTTTATTATGCTTGTGAGGAAATTTATTTGAAAAATAACCTACTTCACCATAGTTGAAGCACTTAAAAGGAAGCTTAAATTTGTACTTACCTAATCCAATCTTCAATTTACTTGAAAATAAAACAATTTAATCATCATCACATATATCATCTAATATAACATTTTTTCCTTGAGATCCCTTAATTTGTATCTTCTTTTCCTTAGGATTGTTCTCTACCTTGAAAGGAACATCCTTCTTAGGGGGCTTGTATTCATTTATCCTCATCTCATAAGCAGTGAGAGATCCATAAAGTACATCTATCTTCATTAGTGTAAGATCATGAATTTTCTTAATTGTATAGACCTTAGAGTAAATCATGTAAGATAGAGATCGTAAGACATTTTGAACAACATCTTATTTAAGATCTTCTCAAAGACCCCTGATCATATTAACCACATAATCTACTCTATTCAATAAAGATGCCACAGACTCCTCCTCCTTCATCTTGAGACTCTCAAACTATCTTTTGAAAGTTTGTATTTTGATAGCTTAACCTTTGAGTCTCCTTCATAGATTGTCTTCAACTTAGTCTACATCTCCTTAGCTCTTTGATAATGAATGAACTTTGAAAAAAAAATCTTTGATAGACCAATAGAAATAGCATTCATAACCTTTAAATTTATTTCAAATAATTTCTTATCATTAACACTAGTAGGAAAACTAATAGAAACATCATATCCATCAACAACAATCTACCAACCATCAAATCCTAGAGCAATAATAAAAGTTTGCATTCTTGAACTCCAAAGGCATAGTTATAACCATTAAATAGTGGATCTTTTTTGGAAGAGAAACCACCTTAAATTCCTTAACTTGACATTGTACCTTAGAATCATCTTTCTATATATTAATCCACAAAAAGACCTACTCTAATACTAATTTATGGAGGTACACACCACTGAGAGAAGAGGGGGGGGTTGAATTAGTGGTTTAAAAATATTACAATCTAATTCTAAATTGTTTAAGATAATTAAACAATCATACCAATATACAAGACAGATAAAACAAATAACAAGCATGAATGAAACCATAACATAAAGATATATGTGGAAACCCTCATGGGGGAGAAAACCCACTCTTAAGTCTTGAAAACAATGAACTACAGTCCTATGTGATGATTACAAATAAGAGACTTTAGTGAATTACCCACTTCACAAGGAGTACCAACCCCTAAAGATGACAAGTACCAACTTACCTAAGATGTTGAACACCAACACAACACCTATCAAATGAAAAACTATTGAATTCTGATTGTTTCTTAATGAAATATATAAACCCTACAAAAACACTCTTTTCCAAGTTTTCAACTCCACACATGTCACCAATCACCAAGTTATCTCTTCAACACAAGCAAATAACTCCTTAAATATTTCACTTATAATTAAATATACACTTATAATTTTGATAAAAATCATCAATAGAATCATAAAATTATGATGATTCTAATGAAAATTTTCTATACTCAATATCATACAAACATTAGTCATCAAGCTCCCTAATAACCTTCACACCAGTTCTTCAAAAATCAATATACACTTGCTTTTCTAACTTCATCCACATAACCAAAAGGAATAAATCATCATGTATATATACCATTAACTATTATGGTCAGTCATATCACTTTAGAAAATCTTATAAATAATTATTCATGTTCCCCAAGGTTGGCTATGATTCTTTGCACATGATTTCTATACCATACCATGAACTCATCTCACAAACACCTCACAAATGAAGCATAGTCCCACTTGTGTGAATCTATTTTACTAAATAAAGATTACTCAAATATTAAAAATCACTATATAATATCTTAAAGAGATCCTCAATATTCTCCAATCATTAGGAACACTTGATCTAACCATCTGCCTTACAAACAAACTCAATCATTAAAAATATGTTCCTTTTGCTAGCAAAACCATCATGGTCAACTATGAGTCAACCATTTAATCAACTAAAAGTGATTAGGAACAATAATACTCTCAAGAAAAAAGGGAATATAGTCCATACATCACCTATAAAAGATTACACCTATTCCTATTCATTGATTAGGCCTTCCAATTCCTCTTTTCACTATGATCACTCTTTCTCACTTAAGACACCATTTCCTTTATATCGACTAATCAATATTAAAATTTTATAACTTTGACATAGACAGATGAATCTCACTAAAAATTTTCATGGATATTTGGGACAATTATTGATCTTTAACAATCAATAATTAGATCATCTAGTCATTCAAAAAAATCTTCCTTAGAAATAAGAATAATGTTAACAACCCATTTTTTTGTGGGGCCCACACACTATCAAGAGACCAAAAATATTTTATCATAAACTTGACGGAGTCCTATAAAACCTATAATCATCATATTTGATCACCCAATCCATTCTAATCCTAAACCATCAAGATCTTCTCTATTAGGTCTAAGACTAGGGTTTTTGCACACAAAAACCTACTTAGTTTCTTAACAATAATTCATAAAGGATAGGACCTTAATCTATTAAATAATACTTAGATAATATTATTAAGGACCCTCCCCAAAATCTCCCCATGTAGACCCTACATGTGCTAATGAACATAAGAAAGTACTTTTTGAGTTCACTAGACACCTTTTTAGCACCTCTTAAAGCTCTTAATAAATTTCTAACTTTTCAGATCAATATAACCTCAAATATCATAAATTTTTTTTAACAAACTTTCATAACCATCTCTAATGTAAAAACAAGCTTCACCAACTTAAAAAAATCCTTTGACCCTTCACAAGGTTTCACAAGCCCACCTATGCCAACTAGGCCAATGGTCAAACTACCTTATAAACCTCTATCCATCTATTAAAAAGCATAAAACTAACCTATTATCACCTTATAAATGTCTAAAATTCATATTCCATGCATACTAAGCTCTTCATCATGTCACACAAGCCATAGTGCTCAAAACCTTGTAGGTAATCATGTATGACCAAGCCTACAAGACATAAACTAACTTGCATACCACATGAAGGCCATATTAAGGTAACCCTTAAGCATATAACACATCAATAATAAGTCATATATCATCACACCAAGCTCCATTAAACCATACAACATGCACCTAGGACACTTATGCATATCCTTGTAAGTATCACATTGTACTAAGCACACTATGCCACCATGATCCATTTTACTAGCATCATAGACCACTCTGTCATTAATAATTCCTCTCATACATCAATGAAAACACCTATCATAAATATCCAAAAAAAAAAATAGATAGATAAAGATACCCCTCAGACCTAATTAGAAACTTTATAGCTAGGGTTTGACTCATTACAGCTGAGTCATGACATGGTGGTGGAGGAGAAAGATCACTACAACTTCAAGAGGGACACTCTAAGGAGGAGGAATGGGGGAGAGATTACTCAATATAGATTATAATATAGGTGGAAGGGATGAGCACTTAATATGTAGGTACCATGAACATTGAGTAATACATGGAGATAGTGGCAGAGATGAGATACTAGAAGTAGATCATTTTAGAATAGATTCTAGAGACTCCGTGTTATGTTTCCCATATATCCACATAGGGTAGGTCCTCCATGTGCATGCACATAGGGGTAGTGAGAATTGAGAAAATATATCAAAGGAGAGATAGGGATAAGGATAGAGATGGAGATGGGGGTGGAAATTGGTGTGGATCCCTTTTATGTATTCACCTAAGTAATCTATAGTTTAGATAGTAGACCTTGCATGCATGTATTTATATTTAATGTATTGGCTAGAGATCCATATACATGTATACAAATACTTTTATGTACATTGATCATTGTGTGTGTGTGTGTGTGTGTGTGTGTGTGTGTGTGTGTGTGTGTGTGTGTGTGTGTGTGTGTGTGTGTGTGTGTGTGTGTGTGTGTGTGTGTGTGTGTGTGTGTGTGTGTGTGTGTGTGTGTGTGTGTGTGTGTGTGTGTGTGTGTGTGTGTGTGTGTGTGTGTGTGTGTGTGTGTGCGCGCGCGCGCGTGCATGCGTGTGTGCGTGCATGTGTGTGTTTCATGATTATGTATTATGTTGTTATTATGGATTATAGATGTTTATATATTATGCTTATGTATTATGGATGTTAAGATGTTTATGGATTAAATAATTATAGATTTAAATTATGCAATATATTATAGTTGCTTATATGTGATAGATTATATTTAAAATGTTTATGGACTATGGGTTATGTATTATTTATATATTATGGATTTATATGCAATGTGATTAGATTATGTGATTATGGATTTAGATGATGTGATTTATTATAGTTGTTTATATGTTATGGATTTATATTTTAAAATGCTTATGGATTATGGACATTATGGATTTGAGTTAGATCATGTGATTATTAATTTTTATGTGATGTGATTAGATTATCTGATTATGGATTTAAAACTTAAAAATGTATTAATTATGATTTGGGTTTATGATTATGGACTTTGGATTACATTATGAATTAAGAGTAATGTTTATGGATTATGATTATCATGGATGCAGTCTATAGCTTAATAATTTTATGTTTATAGATTTTTGAAGTAATATATTAGGATATTTATTACTATAGGTGGAAAAATTTGTAATTAATTTAATTTACAAAGGGATTATTACTCATTATTAGCTTGTACCATGACCCAAGAAAATTACTTGAAAGGAATGCAGTCCTTAACCAATTGCTAATAAGTATCCTAACAACTCATGTTAACTAAGTTCAAAATATTATTGATTTTATTTTATGATTTGATATAAAGTGGATTATAAGAATATGTTTCCATATTTCATACCAAGAACTAATGTCACCCCTAGAATCCTTTTGTGCTAGTCTACATAGACTGATCAATGTGAGAAGTCTACTAAATTAAAGCAAGATAATCAATATGAGAATCTTTCAAGGGATAGTTTTATGCATGATAGTTGTCCTTCAAGGGAGTGCTCTATATATTTAGATATGCTATTTGAAATAACTATCCTTTGAGGGAGCAGTCTGTGCTTTTGATATTTTGTTTATTTTTGTAAATTTTGTGGATTTGCATAGTTGTCTTTCAAGGGAGAAGTCTATTTATTTTGATTTTATTATGTATATTCCTTTCTTGATTTTTGATCCCAATGCTATTTTTATTTTATGGATTTTCCTTAAGTATCCTAGAATAATTTCCCAAAGCTTTGATACACAAGAAAAAACATTTATTCTCAAAATGAATCAGTGATAGGGAGGATTTCAAGGAACAATGATTTAAAACTCATTCCCATTAGAGGCTAAGTTTATCCAATTAGATAATGTTATGAATATATTTATGGTACTAATATTCAAGGTTTAAAATGGTAAATGTTTTTGGATAACCACATGTCTTTATATATCATTATTTGCTATAAGAATAATAGGGATATGAAACCTAGAAACTAAACTAGGTAGACCAAAGTGATTAAGATTGATTAACAATATAAAGGATGTAGATGAAATACATTAAGAGGTTATAATTATAATTTTATATAAAAATAGGCTAAATAATATTCCCTAGATCTATACTTATGAGTGATGATATATGGTCCAAGCCAATTTGGAGAAAATTTTCCCCTTTTACTTTTTTCTGTATTAGTTACATGTTGATTTTCCTTTAAGACAATGTTTCCAATATTAAAATCATGTTCTTTAGATGTTTATTATATGTTAATTTTATTTGATATTGATATGCATGTAAATGGTTGAGGGAAACTAAGTGATAATCATCTAAGAGTTCAACCCAGGCTAATCATTCCTAACAAAAGTCATCCTGAAAGATGATATCTTTCAAGGAGATGTGAAGGGAAGGAATCTAAACTTTGAGAGGAATTAAATCTTTAGTACCATATACTATGGAAAATGGAGTGGCACCTTTAGGGGTTCAAATACTATTTTTATAAACCCATAAAGAAAAAGAAACATGAAGATGCCAGTTCTTGCCTACTTCATTAATGATTTTGGTTAGGATATTAACAAGTGTTTTATTGGATGCCTCAACCTATCCATTATCTTGAGGATATTAAGGTGAGGAAAATTTTAACTTAATTCTAAAATAATCATATAAATATTGAATCTTTTTGTTCTTAAAATATTTACCATTATCGATGATGATCTTATGAGGGATGCTAAAGTGACAAGTGATATGTTGACTAATGAATTCAATGATTTTATCTACTTTGGTCAAGATAAAGGGGATATAATCCACCCATTTGGTAAAATTATTAGTGTAATTAATAATAAACTCATGATATTGGGAATAATTAGGATTGATTTGACCTATAAGATCGATCCCCCATTGGGAAAAAGGACAAAAGTCCTGAGCTACCTATAATTATTGATTAGGGACATGGGATAAGTTAGGGTGATGTGAGAAATTAATGAATTTATTAAAGTAATCATAATAATCCTTATTTAAGGTGGCCAATAATATCCCAATTTTAATATTCTCTTAGCAATGGTATGACCACTAAAATTCCCTCCACATGACCCATCAGGAACTTCATTGATAGCGAGGGTAGTTTCATGATCCCAAAGATAATTATTAAGGATACCATCAAAACCATGATTATAAATAACATCCCTTATTATGACAAAATGGATGATACAATGCTAAAAAACTCACTTGAATTTTTTAGATGGATCTAAAAGAATAATCCCCCTTGATAGGCAATCAAATATCTACGTGTACCAAAGATCTGAAGGATTTTCCTCCATACTATTGATGGAAGGAAGGTTGACTAATCTTATGAATAAGGACAAAAAACTTGGATTACTTAGATGAAGATGGGATAAAGGAGGATAAGGAAGCCATATGATCCACAAACTTGTTAGTTGATCAAGGAGTAGCTTGGATAGCATAATACTTGAAGGTGGCCAACAAATGATCAACCAATGTCATATACTTATAAAAGGTGGAATTATTACATTGATATATTCCATTAATTTTATTGACCACAAGTTGAGAATCAACATATATACTAAGTGTCTTAATACCCAAGGTTAAGATGGTTTGGAGACCTATGATCAAAGCCTCATACTCTACCATATTATCAGTGCAGTTAAAATCAAGATTGAAATATAGAGGGATAGGTGTCCCCCCAAGATGGATTAGGATAATTATATCTCCCACACCATGATCTCATTTAGATCCATCAAATAATAGATTCATTTGATATTATGTATCTGTTTGAGATGTAGAGGTTATAGATTTATCTAGGAATTCATAGTTAACTAGTTGATTATCAGAAGGAGGTGCCTCAACAAGTTGATCAACAAGGATTAGACCTTTAACTAATTTTTGATAATAAACTCTAGATCAAATTATACCAAAAACATAAGACATTTGGCCATTAGTTTATTTTGATAAGGCTTGAAGTGCATAAGATTTAGGGGATCAATGTTCATGATGATGTAAGTTTTATGATTGAGCATATAATTTCCATGCTTAGTAGTGAAAAAGACCAAATATAGGCACAACTTATATGTCTGATAATAATTCATATTTTACTCAACAAGTGTCTAAATGATATAATATATTTCCCACTCTTTGTGATGCTCATCATGATGGGCAAGCATGGTGTCAAGGGCATGGCTAGTAGTGGAAATATAAAAGAAGAACAATTATCCTTCTTTCAAAGGAGTTGTAACTGATGGTGAGAGAAGGTAGCTCTTAAGAGATTTGAAATCCTTCTAACAACTAGAGTCACACTTAAAATGAATATCCTTCATTAGAAGGTGATGGAATGTTTGACAACAATCAGATATATGGGAGCTAAAATGATGGATAGATTGTAATTTACCTTGTAAACTATGCATATAATTAAGATTGGATGTAGATGGCATTTCTAAGATGGCTTTCATTTTAGTAGGGTTGAATTCTATCCCATGGATGGAGATAATAAATCCTAGGAGATTACCCATCAATACTCCAAAAATGCATTTCTTGTAATTTAGATGGATGTGAAATTAGATTAAGTGAACGAATTTAACCTTTAGAACATAAATATGCTCTTTTCATAAATTTTATTTAATAAGGAGATCATCCACATAATCCTCCATTATTTTATGGATGATATCATGGAAGATGTAAGTCATATTTCTTTGATAGGTGGCTCTTGCATTATTTAAGTTGAAAAGCATAACATTATATCAAAACATCCCCTAAGGAGTAAAAAATAAAGTCTTATGTTGATCTTCTAGTGTGATGAGGATCTATTATATCTAGATAATCCATCCATTAGTAACAAAATTCATGTCTAATGGTTAAATCTACTAACTGGTAAATATTATGGAGAGGGAAATCATCCTTTAGATATATGAGATTAAGGTCACAAAAGTTAGTATAAAGTTAAAGACCCCTATAAGCTTGGTGATAGGGATGATGCTAGATACCCATTGAGGCTAATCAATAGGTTGTATAAAATTAATGGATAATAGGTGTTGTAACTCTTATTTGACCAAGAGCACAATGTGAGGAAGCATCTTTCATAGATTTTGATTGATAGGTTTAGTGTTAGGGAATGTCAAAATATTATGGATAATCATGGCATGATTGATACCATGCATATTACTATAGGAGAAAGTGAATGGTTCATTGTGATCTATTAGAAACATAGTGAAATCTTGGTATTCTTAGGGATCTAAAGATTTACTAACCTTAACTATTCATGGAGTTTCATGGGATCCTATGTTAACATCAATGGTGGCCTCATTTAATAAACTAGAGGTTTTAAATAGAAGGGATTTATGTAGATTGAAGTTCTTTGTGCCTAAATGAGTTATGATTAACTCATCATCCTAACTAAAGAACATAGATGGTGGGAGAATCCTAGTAGGATAGAGGAATGGTTCAAACCTCTCCATCATGGTGATATATGAGAGGTTTTATACTAATGGAATTGAATTAATAAAGTATGGGGGAATGGATATGATGTTGTTAGTTAAAGAAGAGGTGTTTGATGTTGAGGATGGGGTATCCTCTTCAAATATGGGAAGGAGAGTAACCTCTCAAGTGGATTTAGGATTTTTGTTAAAACCAAGGCTATGTTTTTCATGGGGTTTTCTAAAATCTCCCAACACAACCTCATGTGGGCCTTGCTTGTAATGTCTTATGCTGAAATCCTTCTAGGCACACCATTGTAGGTATGTCTTTGTGAAGTATGGTTTATTAAGGAATGAAAAGTTTAATGTAAATAATTTAGCATAGATTTGGTTAGAAAGGCTTGAAGAATACTGATTAATTCCCTCATAAATCAAATGGGTGCAAAGGAAAGATGAACAAAAGGGAACAAATTCCCCTAAATTTGGATAGTAAACCTATTATTTATTTGAGCATCCATATTCCTATGGAGTGGGGAGAGTATTAAGTGCCAATAATTGGTAGTCTTTAATTAAGATCTACTGAAATGTATAATCAATGGACTCCTTACCAATTCTTGATGCAAGGATCATCATAATAATGGATTCTTCATTAGATGAGGATGGGGTAGCACTTTGCAATGGTATTAAGATGTCATTGGGGTGAAAGGTGGTGCTTCAAGTTTTGAATGGATGGGAATCAACTCAAATGTTGTGGATTTTACCTTTATGTTCAAATTTAATACATTGATGTAAGGTAGAGGAGATAAAATGCATAGTGTATATACAAGGACATGTTAATATAATGTTATTTTAAAACTCCACTTCAATTAAATAAAAACATTTAGGAAGAATATGCATGCCTACTTAAATGTTAAGGAATACCATTCCTAATATAGGGGTAATGGTATCATTAAAGTATCATAGAATAGTGGGGGATTGGGCTAAAAAAATCTCAAGTAGATTTAGTTGTTTAAACATGTGAGAGGATATGATGTTTATACTAACACAATTATTAATCATGACTTGTTTGATTCAAGTTTGAGCAATCGAAGAAATGATAAATAGTGTGGGATCTAAGTCATCAGGTTATAAGGGTGGTATTTTTGAACCATGAAAGTTTATGGATAATGGATTTTAAAGTGATGTAATGAAAGATGATAAAGGCTGGGGTTCATTAACTTGTATCTTGGTGTTTTGTAAGGCTTCTATCATGTCCTCACAATGATATGGATAGTTTTGGACAAGTTCATATAGGGACATATTGATCAAACGTTGATGAAGTTACTTTAGAATATATATATATATATATATATATATATATATATATATATATTATATTACTTTTGAAGCATTATGTTTTTCTAATTTCTATAAAATAGAAACTTTAAGTCTTAGAGTAGGCATTGTTGGACTATTTGTGGTAGGGTATGGTGCTTTGGCAATAGTCACTTTAGAGTTTTCATGATTGTGGGTCTTATAACCCTGGGCTTAGGATTGCATAGCTATGTGAACTACATCTATCTAAAATAGAGGAGGATTTGATATGTTCTTAGAGTCATCCACATCTAGAGGGAAAGATTGATACTAAGATTTATGAGAGGTTTTATCCTCTTTTACAACTTGTTATGATAATATGGATGATATGTAACTTCCTAAAGTGGATGTAACCCTAATAGTTTTACTATGGAGATGATCCTGATCTAATGGATCCATTAAGAGATCATCTTCTTCTAATAAATTTTAAACAATGACTTTTAATGTGTTATAACTTTTTATGTCATGACCTACTATTAGATGGTATGTGCATTTCCTATTTTATCTATACCATATTGGTTTTTGAATATGAGAGTTGATAAGCCTTATGGATGGTAGAGTGATTAAGGAGGTCTGGGAAGCTAATATAAGATTTTATAATATGACCCTTTCAATGTATCTTGACTAGGATTTTCAATCCTCTGAGGAACTATTAGGGAAGAGGTATGTGACCTCGAACGTTAGCCTTTTGAACTAGTTATCTGAATGGTCCCTATTATAGGTACTTTGTGTTTAGGATGAGTCCTTACACCTAAACTATGGATAATAGGGGTTTATTGGGTTAGGATTAGCATGAACATAGTTGGAATATCCCATTGTGATTATATATGCATTTTAGTGGAAGATTCTATAATGGTAGCTTTCAATCTTATTGAAGGATGGGGTCCTAGTACAAACACTCTTATCTGAATCAGTGGCAACAGTGCTTTTCCTTTTTGAATTTTTTTAGGGGTAGTGTGGATATCCTCTTTATGGATTTCAATTCTAATAGGAGGATGTTGTAGAGATTTTCACCTTAGGGCCCCAAGAATTTTTTTTTGATATCCATGGATTTTCCCTTGCTTTCTCTAGGATTTAGTTCCTCCCAAGTGATGGGGGAACTACTCTTGAGCTATTTTGAGGTAACATAATAGTTTCCTTAGGAATTAATAGGCTAGAGTGAATGAGTATTCTAGTTTTAGGTATTAAAATGATGTGAATAAGGGTATCTTTTAAAATGTCTAAGCAAACCTTTTCTTCAATAATCCTTTCCTCTTTTGGTTTTTGATTTCTTTAATATATGGTTTCCTCTAGTGGATTTTAAAAAATGAGATATGATAATTAATAATAAGTCTTTGGGATGTTTTCACTTAGTTTAGATGGTCCAAAAGTGTCTCTTATAAGGAAATCAGGGAAATGGTTACCATCAAATTATTTAGGTAGAAGCTAGTCATGGATTGTGTTAATTACATGAGTTTTATATTTTAATGTGGATCTTGAATTAGTTTGAATATAATCTGATTAGGGAATGACCGACTAAATATATCTATACACTAGTTAGTGGACATGTTAGGGTTATCTAGTTATATCTCCCCCTAATTTATAATATTTTTTACTAGGCCCTTACAATAATGACATCTACTAATGTCATGACCTATTACATTGTGAAAATTCTAAATCTATTTTCCCTAAATGAACTTAGTTTAGGGAGAGAATCATCGAGAGGTCTTATTAGAAGAAGATAGATGAGAGATGCCTTTAATATTTTATCTAATATAAATTCATAGGATTCTCCTAAAGGTGTATATTATCATGTGGGAAAGAGTGTCAATAGATTTTGAGATTGTGTCTATGAGTTTGAGGGATTAGATTGGTTTTTAGTTTGAGGTGGTGCTGATTTTATAACTAAGACATTGGTAGATTCTTTGGTTTTATTATTATTTCTATTAGTCCCTTTAGAGGGATCAGGTTTAAAGTTTTTGTTCTACAATTTAACCTTCCCTTATTCTAGGGCTCTAATTTCAAGTTTGTGGACCATATAAAAGGACTCATCAAAGGTTTTAAAAGATTATACCCATAATGTTGATGATATGTGTTTAGCATATGCCCTCATGAATAACTTGATCAACTTGGGTTGTAGAAGGGATAAGGTGAGTTGATTGATGATACTTATCCATCTAACCACAAAGTCAGTGACATATTTATCATCAAACTATCAGATGGCTTAAAGGTTAGTAATAGTGACTTTTCTTAAAATATTGATAGAAAAGTGCTATAGGGATATTTGAGATAGCTACCCAAAGGAGAATAGGAAATGTTGTGGGATTGAGTTTTACTAATCTAGGGAAGGTCTAGCTAATGACATAGGAAAAGTCCTATGAAGAAGTGCATCATCATGTGATATAAGGTAGCAAGTGTGTCTAAATTATTAAAGGTGTTGAGGATCCTCCTTATTTTTAATCTTAATAAACTTTATAATTTCCCACTATGGAGGATAAGGCCTAATAGAAACTATTGGGTTCATAGGCTCATTATAGATTTTCCCATAGGTGAGCACATTCTTCTGTCTAAAGGTAGAGGCTTCCAAATTAGCCATCATGTTTATAAGGATGCTCAAGAGGTTTGGTTGGACAATTTATTAAGGGATTCCTCCCAAAATGTTCTATTTTTGGATTTGATACATCAGATTTTGAGTGTAAAAATCTTAGGACAAATAATAACCAATTGATGTGGTTATGATTGGTTGAGAGTCCACCACATATTATGGGACCTATAAGGGGATATAAGTAGACCCAATAGATTACATACGTGGTTTGTATTTGGTGATAAGTGGGACATATTATTGAGGTAGTTGAATTATAGGGGCTTGTTATGAAGGCTACATTTGGCTACTTAAGGGTAAACTAGTTTGGATAGGGGAAGGGTTGCTAATATTGAGATGACTAGGTTCTAAAGTGATGTGGCAATAGGCTGAGTAGCTATACATTGAGGCATGATAACATTTTAAGTTTGGGTAATGGTTTGTGATGGAACACTAGACATTATTATAGGTTGATTGCTTAAAGGTTACATGGTAGTAGTGTTAGAACTAGTTGGAGGAGGATTGTTATGGGAAGATACCATAGCATAAGTAAACCCTTCACCTTCTTCTAAAGGCATGCAATATGGGTTCTTAGAGAATTGCATATGGGGAGAAAAAGGGATGTGTATGGATTTAAAGATGATATAATGGTTAAGTGTGATGGGGTTATTATCTAATATAGTGGTAAATTTAGGATTTCTCTAAGTATAGTACGGAGGAATGCCTTCCCCCATGGACTCAAGGGAAGTAGGAGGGATATGATAACTCTCCATGGATGAGGATGAATTTGGGGGTTTGGTTTTTTCTATTATTGTTGTCACATCAAAACCATGTAACAATAAAAATAAAATGAAAGAAATAAAAGTAAAAAAGCACATAAAAGATTCTTTTTGATTATTTAATATTTAGTGAAGATGAAAAGATACACATGGTAAAGATGTACTTAAAGTTTTTTTACTTTTTAACTTCAAATTGTGATAAAAGAAATGAAAAGGTTACCAAAGTTCATAAGAAGTGACAATATAAAGATGGTCTCAGGTTTGTTTAGGCACAAAGATGTTTATATAATATGATTGATACTTGGCTGGTATTGGGGCCTACCCCCTCACTTCACACACTATAGCATAAGGGTGTTAGGTGATAAGCCATTGTATATCAAAATACTAGGGTTTATACTTAGTTAGAGTACTGAGTTAGTTTTCCCCTTGGTGGTGAAATCTAAGTGGGATGGCTGAGAAGAAGGTTTCCACTAGGTGATGAAGTCCCATTTGATTCCCTTATGTCAATGTTTAATGAGTTTGTTATGAAAGTGATTTGGTATATATGTGAGAAAAGTGATGACTATGATAAATTTAAATTCCTAGATTATTTTATATGAATCAACTAAGAATGTAAAATAAATGTATATCATTTTTAACTTTTTAAGAAGGAAAAAAAGAATTTTAGATTTTCTTTGAATGAATACAACAAATAGAATAAAGGGATAGAAATATAGATAAACATAGAATGAATTTTAATATTAAAAGTGAGACCTCAAGGGTCCCACCAAGCATGCCAAAATGTTTAAGTAGTTTTTCATTTTTCTTTAAATTAAATATTACTTAGTAAAAACTCAAAGGAAAATAGGGTTTATGGTGAATACTTATGGATTATAATATGTTTTTCATTGATTTGAATCAAATGATTGTGAGAGATTATTTTTGGCTAGGAAGAATAACCTCCACACATGTAAACACTTGACAAAATGGATTAATAATAGAGATGGGCGGACTATTTGATACAAGATTAATTCTAGGAAGTGGTACACTTATTTAGAGGGATTCCAATCTACTATTTATGAAATTAAGTGAATAAAAAGCATATGAAATTATAATAGATAAAAGATATGATAACAATGATAATTGATATTCAATTTTTAATTAATCTATCAATATAAGTGAAATATTCCTCCCAGTAAGCTGAATAAAATTATATATCATCTTATATGATATCTAGTTGGTCTTCAATGTTTTCAAGAGAGGGAAAATAAATGATTTTGTAGAGAGCTAGCTCAAAAGCTATATTACTCTGATAAGCTAAAAGGGTTGGGAAACTATAAAGATAATATCAATGATACTGATTACATTGTGTATTAATCTTGGTAGAGTCATCTACACATAAAGGCCATATTTAAATGATAATAAATAAGTAAAGGATTTTGGATAGGGGTCTATGATTAAGGACTCATGTTTTTCAAATTAATCATAGTGGATAGATGCCAATCTTGATAGGATCAATGCCAATCTATATAATTAATGTTGATTCATAATGAAACATCATCAATTCTCTCTATGATTGAGCTTAGTAAAAATATATAATAGATGATATAGATTGGATGATAGAGACTAATAAAAGGATGCAGAGGGATGTAGATAATATTCTAAAGACTATATAAATAGATAGAAGTAGAATAAATTGATAGAAAAAGGACAAAATAAAACATAATGACTTATGTTTAATCTATTTGTAAGTAGAATGAAATTCCTCCATAAATGTGGGTAGTTTCTCAAGCTTGACAGATGATATGGATTGAATGTAGTGAAATTCTATAAGAGTCTCATTAAGGATGTCACTAATTCTCCAAGAAAACTTGTAGAATTTTGAGGCTTTGAGTTTCTAGGTCTCGAATGTAAAAGATGGTTGGGTATTTATAGATTGACACCAAGCTAAAGAATCAGTGCCAATCAAGGGGGAATCAATGTTGATTCACCCAAATCAGCACCTTTGTTTCAACCATAGGTAAAATTGGATTTGATCCAGGTGGAGTTGTTTGTAATGAACTTATAAAGGGGTAAAGTGGTTAGGGGATATATTCCTAGGGTTATAAATGGACTTAAGAGGTTAAGGGGGTAGAAAGGTAATATTGAAGTCCACTTACCAATTTATAAATGGTAAATATACTAAATATTAGGATAAGAACTATTTAGGAGATTAAATTAAAAAATGACCTACAGCACCTAATTAATCAATCCTAGGGTAAAAAATTATATTGTCTACAACAAGTACAAACTAAAACTTGGAAGGTCAAGAAGAAGACATGTGGCCATGATGATAATAGAGGTAGATAGTAAGGTAAATCTTGGGAGTACTGATGGAAAACCAAGTGGAAAAGTGGGACTCAATAGGCAAAATCGATGGCCTATCAAAGGTAGAGGAATGTAAGATCAAAGAAAATACATGTGGGTATTGAAGGAGAGTTCAAGGGCATAAAACAAGATGAATCCAAACCATGTCAACTAAATGAATTATCATAAAAGATGATTAAATTTAATGGCCTATATAAATTTTATAATGGATTAAATTTAGGAAATAATATAATGATTAATCTATCTAACTTTTAAGGAGTCTTCATGGTCAAATGAGGTATGTGGAGTGATTTAGTGGCTTCATGACCTAAATATTCTCATAAGTGGATTGAATAGAAGAATCATCCAAAATAATTATCACAAAAATAAGAGTGGGGGATCATTTTAGTTATAAAAATGGTATAAATATAAAGAAAAGACAAAGTATAATATGGATTTCCTTTATAAATGGAGGGAGTATTCTAACTAAGTGTAGTTGTTATAACCTAGAGTGGAAATCATGGCTAGAGATGGGAACCTTATGCTACTTGGATATAAACTCCAATATATTATATATAATATATTCCACATTCTTTTAAAAAGGGGAGAGAGATTTTATGCATGAAAACTCTTCATAAATTATGATAAGATCAGTCCTCTCTCTTTATTATTTTATTTTGTCTTGCGATTGTCTACCTAAAGGGCACACTTAAATGGTTTTGTAATAACACTAAAGTGGATACCAAATTGGTTTTAAATTCATGTTAATTTTTAGTAATTTCCTTCATTTATTGATGGAATAGAATTGATTAATGTTGAGACAATATTGCAATGTTTGTTATCTAATGAATATGCAATTATATTATGTAATTGATAGTTTGTTTGGTTATGATTTTCCATTTTGTTTAACTTAAAGATGTGTCAATCCATTGTGTGTAATAGATACAAGCCTTCAATATGTTTTTATTTAATATAAGTATAGGGTATATTTTCATTTAATTCCTTAAAATAATACCTATTGAGTTTTTTTAAGTTTGTGTTATAGCTAGACCTGGTATACAATGGTATAATTATGATCAATCATGATTTTAATTTTCGTCATTAATAATGTTATTTTAGTTAAGGAACAACTTAATTTATTCCCTTAATATTTCTCTCCTATAATCCCATTTTATGATGAATATCTTGTACATTGTATTATAGTGTGATACCCATATGTTCAAAGAAGTGAAAAAACATTAAAAAAAAATGTCAGCAATAATCCTAAAAAAACATGAAGTGTGTTGAACTTTATGTGGTTAATTACCATTGATCACCTAGCTAAACAATTAGAAATTTGGTGGCCCTTGGATTTAACCATCTGAATCCTAAAAATGAGGGGATATTATGTTCCATGTGTTGTTATCTACATTTTTCCCATTATAATAGTTAGTACAATAAGTATATCTTCTATGGGCCACAAATGGAGACCAATAGAAAGTGTGCCTAAGAAGAGGGCATAAAACTAGTGTTTAGAACAAGGATTAAGAATTTTTACTTTTCTTAAAATTCCTAGATATTTATGTCACTCTAATTTATTATATACTATTAAATTAGAGATTATTTATATTTCATGTTTTTAATGATTCAAGGTTATTGGTATGAATATCTATAACTCATATTTGATATCTTAAACAATCTAGAGCTTGTTGAGTGAAAAAATATATCCTAAAAAATTAGATTTAGATTTATTGTATCCCCATTACAAATATTTAGGAGAGCAAAAAATAATATAGGGATACCAAGACACTTAGCCACCCCATCTAGTTCATCTAGTCTACCTACCTAGAATAGATCCCCACTCATTTTTGCATCCATGAATTGGTTAGTAAGGTATCTAATAAATGTTCTAGAGGATGTAAATTATTTACCCAAGAGCTTTGAGTGGTTCCTTCCAAGGTTCACCCTAATTACTAGAAGGATTGATAAAGAACATGTTACATCCTTAAAAACTACCTGTAGGTTACTCAATGTTGAACATGAAGATGTAGATTACATGTTATTCCCTTTCACCCTACTTTATGCATCCTATTACTAGTTTTGAAACCTACTCAAGGATTCAATTTAAATTTGGAATCAATTGAGTAACATGTTCTTATCCTAGTTTGGTAAGGTGGTATACCTCAATGTTCTATGTCAATAATTTGCTTACATGATAAGGGATCCCAATAAATCTATAAATAATTTTAATTCCTAATTTTAAAGTATGTATAACATGGTGACAACCATGTATGATCCAAATTATTAATTAACATTGGAAATTTTAGGAATTATTTGGACCCATGGATAACCATGTTCTTGATGAGGGATCCAACAATCAATTATCTACCCCTTGCCTATGTAGATCTAATAAAAGTTAACAAGAAGCTAATACACAAGGATAAATGTTAGCCCCTATTATTAAAATCCTCTAAAACATGAAATAATTGAATCTAATCTTGCCTATAAATCTAAATGTTTTAATGCTATAGCCTCTCCAAATCATAAATCAACTTCCTCTGCTCCATGTTGTTCCAAATAAAAATCTAGGATTTCTAAATTCTATTGGTAATGAGTCTATAAAAAATGATTATAACCAAGCTATAGTCATAGTTCATACTAATAACATAAATACTTCAAATCAAGAATCGACCAAATCTGAGCTAGACAAAATGTAGAGGATGGTCTAGAAGTTGAGCAATGATTTACATAGTTTGAATAAATAAGTGGGTAGTTTAGGAGGTGTAAATTATGCCGTAAACTTCACTTATCAATGTAATTATAGACCCAAAAATAGGATACAAAATAAATTCAAGTCTACATCTAATATAATGCCTAAAATAAACATCAAGGAGATTTTCCTACCTAGGCATAACATAACCCAACATGGGGAACTTGACTATGCTAAGTTTTATAATGCCTTAAAAATATTGAAAAAGGAGATTGATTAATATGAGGTTGTTTCAAATAACTAGAATACCATGGGTCACCATAATATTCCTAGTTCATCCAAATCACCTAACGATATTGAACCTAAGGATAATACCAATGATATTGAGGCTATACAATAGTTATAGAGGGAAAATTATATCCTTAAGAGTAGGTCACATTATCCATTTACCACCTTAACACCACCCAAAAATGTTTTTACTCCTCTTGACCTAAAAGATGGGAATGAACCACCTCCACAAAAGTTAGGTAACGGTCATCCTAGCATTAGTAATATTGATTAAAACATATTCAAGGAGATGAAAACGATAAAATATAATATAAACCTTCAAAATTTGGTGTAAATTACTGAACAAATAGATTTAATCATTAATTATTTTATAGATAAGAGGACTCAACCTAAAAATAAAGTAGTAAACAATACTAATGTTGTGATACACAAGGCAAAAAATTATGTTCTACCGTTCTTTCTCATGGTCTAAATTTTTTTCAAGAATATAAAAAATTTCCTAGTTGATTCAAGTGCCTTAGTAAATGTCATGCCTATAGGGATTTATAGGAAATTATGACTGATCTTTATAAAATTAGATAAGGTAATGTTATATTTAAATAAGTCTAAATTTAATAAGTTTAGGATATTTAAATGTTCACACACAATTTCATGCTAAGCTAAGAAAGTAATAGTTCATAGACATACAAGTGGTTGAAATCCTAGAGGCATATACCATGGTATTGAGTAGAGATTATTCCAGATCTCTAAATTTTATATGAAAATGAACTTCTCCTATATATGGCTACCATGGAGAGGAGTAAAAAATTATATAATGATTGATAGAGATCCACACATGCAGGTGATTATTAGAGAAGACAATTCAACCAATGAATAAGTTATTTTGCCTCCATAGCTTTATGTGTTTATACTCTGATTACCAAACTAACATGGAAAAAGTAGCTTGACTGAGATCAAAGTTTAGGTATGTACTCTTTATACTTTCATAGAGATTGATATAAACAAGGTTTGGAGGTAGGTATTTTACTTATTGATCCCTATGGTAAAAAACATGTAGCTTCATATATATTTTAATTCCACTATACTAATAGCATATCATAATATGAAGTGATAATATTGAGATTATAATTTCTAGCTAGGTTTGATGTTTGTTAGTTAAAGGTACACATTGATTCTAAAATAGTTATGAATTATGTAAGGAATAAATTCTAATGTAAGCTTTCTCATTTGAAGATGTATAAACAATATGCTTGGGATTATATGGAATCATTCGATGCATTTAACATTATTATCACTCTTAGAATTGATAATTCCATGGCAAACTCACTGACTATGTCTACTACTAGCCTTTACACCTTTAGATAATATGGATTTACAAAAGTTATTTATTGAATTGCTTTCATGCCCATATATATCTAATAATGTGATGAATTTTCAAGTGTTTAATGATGACAGACACATTTTGGATTTAATATTTAATTCCAATTATTTTCATGCATAGGTGGTTGATGAAGATGAGAGGATTCATCTAATTAGAGAACATTGTGGTGCCAATGAAGTTATGAACCTTAAGGATAGTCAAATTCCAAAGGGAATGATATGAATGGAAAGGTTATTCAAATTAGAAAGGCTTATAACTAGGCTTAAATGATATATTCACCCTAATCAAAAGTCACAAGTTATTAACATGGGGATGCTGGATTAAGAAATAGAAATCTTAATAATGATGTTAATTTGTTACCAATACATCATTGTTTGGACTTATGTTGACCTAAATGTGTTTAAACCTAGCATCATGACACATAATATTAAATTGAAACTAGATAACAAGCCATTTGGACATTTCTAAAGACTAATTAATCCAATTCTTCAGCCTCTCATCCTAAAGGAATTTTAAAATTTGTTGTTAACTAGTATAATTTTTCTTATGCAACATTCAACTTTTGTATCTAATTTAGTACTAGTCAAAAATAAAAATGGATAAATTCACCACTCTATTAACTTTAAACTTTTTAATCAAGATTATAATAAGGATAATTATCTATTTCCATCCCTATATGAATTCATTTTAAGGGTCATTAAATCTGAGATGATGTCTTTTCCAGACAAGCTCTCAAGTTAAATTCAAGTTCTTGTTGACAAGGAAGATCAATCTCAGACAACCTTCACCACAAAGTGGGACATATTTTGTTACAATAAAATGCCCTTTAGACTGATCAATGTTGGTGCCACCTTCCAAAGATAAATTTACTTGACAATTGAATGGTTGATTTGTAATTTCATTGTTGTGTATATGGATGACTTAATATTTTTTTCTAAATAGAGGTTAAACCATTTAAAACACTTGTAGAAAATCTTTGCATACTATCATAAGTTTTATATTTCACTCAAAATAGAGAAATGTATTTTATGTATAATTAATGGTAATCTCCTTAGTCACATAATTATGAAATAAGATATGTTAATTTACCCTGAAAGAGTTGATGCCATTTCTAAAATTAAATTACCAAATAGTAAGAAGGAACTTGAAATCTTCCTTTGGTAAAATTAATTTTGTGCATAATTTTATTTAGGTTTTTCTGAGATAACTAAACCATTAAATTTCATGTTAAAACATTTACATAAGGTTGAGTGTATACCTAACTCAATTAAATCATTTCAATATATTGAGGAAATCATAATGTAGGACCCTACTTTGGTCAACATAGATTACACAAAATATTTCTACTTATATTAATTTGCATCAAATCATACCATTGTTACGATCCTTACTCAAACATTGGAATATGTAGAGCATCTCATAGCTTTCATGATCACCAATTTTATGGAAGCTAAATTAATTGAACTTATTATAGATAAGAAATATTATGCACTGGTAAAGGTAATTAAAAAAATTAGACATTACATCTTGAAGAATGAAGTTTATGATATGGTCATGGATCCTACTGTCAAAATGATGTTTAGGCAGAATGAACTTCGAGAAAGAAGAGGATGTTGGGTATAAAAATTTCAAGCATATGACATTTAAGTTAGGATTGTAAATCCAGTTTGAGGTCAGGTTTTGTCACACTTGATCTATGAAATTGACCATGGTATTAATGTTGTCCAAGTAAACAAGTTTGGACTAAAACATAACCTTTATTATGACTATATTACTCATTACTTATTTCATGGTGATTTAATAGTTTTCTTGGATAGGACATTGAAAATAGCATTAAGGTTCATGAATGCTCATATCATGCTAAATAAAAGTGTCATGTATTGTAAAAATCACGAAGAGATTTTTTTAAGATACTTAAAAGAAGAGGAATCATTAGATGTCATGACTTATTTCCATGATAAATTATGTATAAATCATCCTTATAGTAGTCTGACAACCCAAAACATTTTAAGTATAGGTTATTATTGGCCAATGTATTCAAGGATGCTCATACTCATGTGAGATTTTATAGTCTTTATCAAAACATTTGAGAATAAGAAACTCATGTTGTATTTCCCCTTCAACTAGTAATAGAGGAGCATCCCTTTTATCAATGGGCCATGGACTTCATTGGAGTCATAAATACAAACTCTTCATATGACCAAATATTCATCATTATAGAGACTGACTATTGCATGAGATGGGTTGAATCAAAATTAAACAAAAACAACACTGCTAAGGAGATGATTAGGTTTATTAAAGATAAAGTTATGACTAGGTTTAAAAAACTCATGGTACTTATGTGTGATAGTGGTTGTACATTCCAATCAGTTGAGTTGACTAAGTGGATGTATCAAAATAACACTGCATTAAAGTTATATTCAAATTATTACCCTTAGGGAAATGGATTGCCTGAGTCCAAAAATAAGAAATTATTGAGTGTCATCAACAAATCATTAAAGGGTAACCCATGCATTTGGCATCTTCTACTTAAGTATGATTTATGGGATAATTAGATAAGGTAAAAGAAAAGCCTAAGATTTCAAATTTCATGTTGGTTCATGGTACAAAGATAATATTTCCAGTGACACTCAAGAGAGCCACATGTCAGTTCATAAAATGAGATAGGTGTTGATGCCTAAATATGTATCACAAGGTGCTCAGGGTGTTTAATAAAAATTTATCATTTTAGAATTCAAAGCATGAGTTGTAGTTTTTGATAATCCTATTATCTATGATATAATAGAGGTATAATAAATGATTATTTCATAGTATTTATAATATTTGGTGGTTAGGAGTCACCATGGCCTCTAAATATTTGTAAATAAGAAGATGGTCTAGGATAATTAAGGTGAATTATGGTCAACTATAAGTCTAAATATAAACTAAGATGAACATATACAATGAAGCTCTAATGTAAAGTGAATTGGTTAAAAAATAATCAAAAGGAAGGTTAGGGTAGAGAGAAAACATGTTGTTGTTGATCTTCATTCTAGACATCATGACAAAGTTCAAATATCATCTAGGCATGTAATTAAAACCAATGTATGATATGAACTAGATTAAACTTGAATCTTACCACACATTAGGTAAACTTCTAAGGAATGTGAAAAATAATGAAAATAAGAACCAAGCTTGCTTTATAGATTTACCCCTATAATTAGATAGTTGATGCACATATACAAATGTAAAGTAAATAGAAATAAGTAAAATAGAGAACCTTTATTTATCCTAGCATAAACACAGGTTAACAATTATGCATTTAAAGGTACACACTAAGATTCTATGAGAACTATTCAAATCTAGACATAAAAAACAAGTGAGAGAGAATTTGTATAATAATTCACACAAAAAAATGAGACAATCTTCTCAGAATTCTCTAATTGCATTAATTTATGAAGTTTATTCTAGTTTTAGCTCAAAAACTATCTCCCCTTTTATAATTGACAATGCTCCTTTTATAAGATACAAGGTGACTTAATAGTCAGTCTCATCTAATTACATTTATACAAGTATATAGGATATGTGTCCTTTCTTCCAAAGTTATAGAATACACTAGACTTTTCAAAATAGACTGACCTATAGAAAATTGTGTTTACAAGTTGCACATGATTTTACAAAAGAATATTCTATTCTCAAAATATTACAAATCTCTACAAAATAGTGTTTGCAATATGATTGTCATTGATGTCAAAAGGGACATTATGAGCATGTCATTACTAATATGGGATGAGAATGGTGATCATGGTGATCCTATAAAAGGTCAAGGATGATTGGAATGCTTGTGTACATGAATGGAATTCATCCAATTCTTCATAATGATCATCTAGACATTTTGGGTCCAGATAGGAGAAGATAAGTAGGCACTTTTATAATGTCACATATTACACATAAGAAGGCTTCACGACCAAATGGATATATGGATCAAATCTCCTATGAAAAAGGAATAAATGGATCAATTTATAGGTCATGCTACTAATCACAACAAAAGTTATGCAGGTGTAAAGTTAGCCTTCCAAGCAAAATGAAATGGTCTCCATACTTAAACAAAATCTACAAAAGGTCATGCAAAGTTGTCATGCTTTTTCAAAGATCATATATGGACATTTTTAAAAGAAATAGATAGTAGATATGTTATGTGTTTTTCATGAGCATCTTGAATATATGGTTTGCAATTTCAATTAAGAAGGAATGAGCTTAAAATTGAATTATCTTTGCTCTCAAACTAGAGAGGTTTTCTTAGTAAAAACCTAAAGGTTTAAGTCAAAGTGTCAATAGGAAATTTATATTTTGATAGTGACTAACTATAAATTAGACACACTAACTTAAGTTATAACTTAAAATTTTGTCATCATTACAAAATTAGCCCCTTGACATAATAATTAGGCTTGAGCGGTAATCAAAGGACTTAATATTTCTTAAGTCTTAAATGTTATATTATGTTTGAGCTTGATCAACATATATTGTTTCATCATATGTAGACAATCTAATGAAGTGAAGCAAAGTTAAATTATCAAAGGATCCTTCAAGTAAACATGTTAGTGACAAATTTCACATTCATGGAGATTGTTAGATAAAGACCCGATGAGTGCAAGCTTGTCAGAGTTAATGTTCAAGCTAGTTGGAAGATCAATGGTTATCACTAAATCAAACATTATAGATCTAACTGAGCATGATGAAGTCAAATTATCAAAAATACCTCTGAGTTAATGTGAAAGTGACAAGTGTCACAATAATAGATCCTAGATAGTTATGTCATGGTGTAGTTTAAAGTCAAAAGGTCAATAAGTAATGTGAGGATGCCAAATGTGTCAATAGTGGGAATTGATAGCTATGTGTAGAAGGATCATGCTTAGTCCAAATGTCATATTATCAAGGTTTGGGTAGATATAAAGATTGAGTTTGTTAAAATATTTGATGGTGAGTGGGTGATTTTGCAAAGTAAATCCAATAGAGTGAATGGACTCAAATGTTATAAAGTTATCAAGGTTTATCAACACAATTACAAGTTAAATATCGAGCATGTTTTTGAAGATCAATAGAGTGAAAGTGATCCAAAGATATAAGAATCAATGAGATGAGGTCAAAGTGTCAAAGTTTAATGACAAAGTCAAGGTAAAGTTTCTACAAGTTTAAATATCTAACAACATGTGGGAGATAAGATCTGGAGATCTATGGATACATTTTAAAGAGTGGATCATTCAAATTTAACAACATAAAAAGATTCAATGGAGAAAGAGACATTAGATATGGTACAAAGAAAGAGATCAAAGGCTAGTATTCAAAGTGTTTAAATTCTAATGGTCAAGTGGAGAAATATGTAGGAATATGTAAGAACTTATGTATAAGTTGTATATCTTGACAAAGACAAGGAGATTGATCGATCCAACTAATAAAATCTACATTAAAGAGCATGTGAATCAAAAATTGAGTCTAACAGATGCTATAGATAGTAAAGAGACCTATAATTATGGAGTGATGTATGGAATCAAGATGCAAGATACTTATAATCCAAGTCATAATGAACTAGAGTCTAGATTTGGCATGATGTGTTAAAGTCCATGTGTGAAAACATTGAAGACATGAAAGCTTAGATACATTAATTATATATATGACATCTAAGACACATGCATATGTGGTTAGAGCTATTGTAATTGTGTGAAACTAAAATATATAGACATAGAGGTAGAATTATAGAGAATATGAGTTGTTGTTGAAGAGTGTCAAACAAAGATATATATATATATATATATATATATATATATATATATATATAGAGAGAGAGAGAGAGAGAGAGAGAGAGATAAAGTGTTAAAGATAGAGATGAAGTGTGCCAAATAGATACATATATAGACATAGAGAGAGGGATAGAGAGGAAGAAAGGCACATAGAGATAATATGCAAAGAATGAGTAGTTACAAATTAGATCTATAAAAAAGAATAAAGTTTGATTCATTTATGAATTAATGATGTAATATGGAGTTATAGATCCATAGATATTATTGGTTGGTGCTATTAGATTAGCTGAGTTGGTTCTCAGTTAGGGGATTGGTGTCTCCATAGGATTGGTGTCCTTAAATGTAACCAGTGAGGTTTTACAAGTGAGGATTGTAACTTATGAGGTTTTCCCAAGTGAGGCATTGATTGTGAGGTTGGATTATAATAGTATATTTTAGCATCTATTCTCACCATGATTTTTCCCTTTAGGTTTTCCATGTATAAATCTAGTGTCATGTGTATTTATGTGTATATGATCTTTGTATTTATATTTTAATCTACATATGATTTTGAATTTACTTTAAAATTATTAAAGTATTTTTTTAATCGATATACTAATTTACCCCCCCTCTTAGTATATATGTGTATTTTAATAATTGGTATCAGATCCTAGGGTTCCTTGAAAGAAGCTTAATCAACCTAGGTAGATCTTAGAATAGTGAACACAATGGCTATTCAAGAAGGATCTTCATCAAAAAAATCACCTCACTTTTATGGATCTAAATATGCATTCTAGAGCATAAGAATGGAATCATACTTATCCTCATTAGGGTTTGATGTATGGATGTCTATAGTAAATAGATATACATCCCCTACTATAACTCCTACTGATTAAACTAGCAATAAGTAATATGAGATCAATGCCAAGGAAAATAATGTTATTTTTTGACCAAATTTGACCCCAAGTCAAATTTGGGTCAACCCCTACTATTTAAAACTTTTTATAAGTTTACATAGTTCCTATATGGGTCTCATAATATTTTAGCACTTTCTCTCTATAGATTGTCCAAATTAGAGTTTGTAAAAGTGATGCATTATGAAAATGCACAAGATATCTTGAAAAAGTTGAAGAGCATCTATGAAGGTGATGACAAGGTAAAGCAGGCAAAGCTAAAAACATACATACGTATGTTTGAAAGTTCAAAAATAGATTAAGAGGAGAAAATTTTAGACTACCTTCTTAGAGTAGATGAAATAGTAAATAAAATTATAGGCCTTAGAAAATAAATGAAAGAATCAGTCATCATAAAAAATATCCTAATATCTTTACCAATAAGATATGATTCTGAAATCTCTACTATAGAGGAAGAAAGAGATCTAGATAAAATCACTATTGATGAGTTGCATAGAACCTTCACTACCTATGAGATGATAATGGGAGAAGTAGATACTTCTAAGAGAAAATTTGCATTCAAAGCAATTAAGAAAGTAAAAGTAGAAATATCTACATTCAAATCTAAGGAGATTGATGAAGAAGAAGCTAACCTTGTTAGAAGATTAAGAAGAAGCTCTGGCAAATACAAAGGTAAGTTACCCTTTAACTATGGTAAGGTAGGACATTTATCTATTAAATACCCTTATAATAAAAAAGATGATTCTTAGCAAGAAGAGGATAGTGAAAAAGTAAATCCTCACTATTTCAAGAAGAACTTCAAGAATAAGAAGGGTTTATACACAAGAGAAGATAGTGACTCAGTAGATGAGAGTGATAGCTCAAATGATGACCATGACTATGCTTTTATGGTTGAAGAAAATGAAGTCCTATTCATGACATCATGATTAGATTATGTAAATCAAGAAGAGAAGAAACAAACTCCAATGAAGAAGAGTAAGGAGAAGTGGATCTAGAAGATGAACTCATCTATGCTCTAGATGAGATTGACATCTTGAGAAAAGAGAACTCAAGGTAGAAGAACCTTAGATAAAAAGAAATTAAAAAAACTATCCAAAAGTCTTGAAATATCTGATCAGATGATAGCAAGCCTTAAGACTAAGGTTAGAGAGGCTATAAAAATAACAGATGTAGTCAAAATTGAAATACAATTCAAATCTAATGAGTGTATGAGGATAAAATAAAAGATAGTGGCTTTGAGAAAAGAGATTCAAAATGTTAAATAATAAATAGTCAAAGGTTTGAAGTTGATAGGAGCATCAAATATTTTTGGTGAATTGATCAGCTCTCAAAATCCATTAAAGGGGAAATCTAGTCTTGGTTATGGAAAGGTGAAAAGTCCCATAAATAGTACATCTACTAAGTTATATGATAATGTCAAAGTAGAAGGATCAATAAAAAATAAAGATAAATATTGTAAGGATACAAATGCAAACATAAGCAATGTTGATGTGAAGAACATTGAAGATGATAAGAACCTTGAGGAAAGGAAAAAAAATAATGAGTCCATCTCTACAAACTTAAGCAAGATGTAGAAGATAAAGGTAGTTGATGTACATGGTTACATAAGGGTATGAAAATTAAAGATGTAAGAGTTTAGAATAACTCCCAATCCTGCACAAATAAAAGTTATGATTAAGTTTTTTATGCCTAGTGATGAGATTGTAAGCTGTAAAGAAGATTAATCATGTGAAAAGTTATGCCATGAATCCATGTTGTCTCTATGTATTTTTAATACAAAGGAGAATATCATAGTGGATGAGCATGTTACTTCTCTCAAGCCTAAGAAGAAGAAGAAGAACAAAAAGCATAAGATGACCAAGGAGGAGAAGGAATATGAGGAGTTATGGGTGACTCTTGGTTTAACATTATTATAGGACATTGTGAATTAAGGTGTCTCTATCCATGATTCTTAAGAGACCCCTTTCAGTGGAGAAGCAAGTGATGTCTACTACAAATAAAAAATCAAGAAGGTTGTGATAATGACTTGATCAAATCAATTCAAGTGTTATGTATGTAGTATTTATAGGGACAAAATGAGTGCTTCAATGTGACATAATGATATTGGAGTACATCTCATAAATAGGTCTATAGGCTCAGTTGGCATAAGGTTTCTAATGTAATAAACCCTTGAAATCTTGTATCTTCTATTTTATAATTATTTGGGTCACCAAACTTAGTGAACATGTGTAAAATGATAATATACATGTGAAAAATGAAGTTATGGTGTGTTATAGGCAATCCCTTGGTGCAAAGATGGAACATGGAGTTAAGGGGAACTAACTCAGATAGCTTGAATAGCTTGAGGAGATTTGAATGATGTGAAAAGGAGCATATGTGAGATTCTTAAGTCACGATTAAAATATAAGGTTTTGTATACTATAGATGCTAATTCAAGCAAGTTGAGATGAAGAATTGAATAAACCAAGTTAGGTGCTTAAATAGTGTATTGAATCCTCATGCATAAACAAAGTGGGAGCTTTGTAATTGGTCAGGTCCTAAGATTAGAGGAATATTTATAGATACTTTAATATGATCAAGTGATGCAATGAGAAAAAAATTGGGAGTGATAGCTCCTATATCACATCACTAGATACTAGTGATGGAGTATAAGTTCATAGGAAGGATCATAAAAGCCTTCATGATCCCTAAAAGAAGAGAAAAGGCAACTCAAGTATGTATATTTTACAATTTTATAATGAGTTGATGGTTATAGGTTCTTAAACAAACTTATTTATTTTTAAATGGGGATAACACTTTGGAAAAATAGTGAGGAGTCCCTTTGCCATTGATGTCAAAGGTGGAGAAAAAGTGCAAATACTCATTGTAAAAGTTTGGAAGAGAAGAACAAGTATCCAAGCTGAGTTTAGGAAAATATGCCATTTCCTAAGGGGGAACAAGTTTGGTATGAAAAACTTTAGTTCATACTCATCAAAATCCAATGTAAGTAATGCTAGAGAAGTAATTAAATAGTAGAATATCAAAGCATTTAGTTTTCCATCAATGCTAGAGGGGGATATTATTGGCAATTTGATTATCTTTGATGTCAAAAAGGACATTATGATCATTCCATTAATGCTCAAGTATGAATATGGAGATCATGGTGATCCTATCAGAGGTGAAGGATGATTGGAATATTTGTGTCCATGAATGGAATTCATTTGGTTCTTCATAATGATGATCTAGACATTTTGGGTCTAGATAGGAAAATAAAAGTAGGCTCTTTTATAATGCCACATCTTACATATTAGAAGGCTTCAGGACTAAATGGATATATGGATAAAATCTCCTATGAAAGAGGAAGAAATGCATCAATTTGAAGGTCATGTGACTAAGCACAATAAGAGTTATGGAGGTGCAAAGTTAGCCTTCTAGGTAAAACGAAATGGTCTCCATATATGGACAAAATCTACACAAGGTCATGGAAAGTTGTCATGATTTTACAAATGTCATCTATGGACATTTGTAAAATAAATAGATAGTAGATATTTTATGGGTTTTTCATGAGCATATTGAATATATGGACTACAAATTCAATTGAGAAAGAATGAGCTCAAAATTGAATTATCTTTGCTCTTAGACTAGAGAGGGTTTCTCAGTCAAACCCTAAAGTTTTAAGTCATGGTGTCAACATAAACTTTCTATTTTGATAGTGACTAAATATATCCTAGACTAGTAGCTTAAGTTATAACTTAATCCTATGTTGTGATTACAGTATTAGCCCTTCAACCTAATAATTAGGCTCGAGCAATGATTAAATGACTTTATATTTCCTAAGTTTTAGATTTTATATTATGTCCAATCTTGATCAATGACTATCATTTCATTATATGTATAAGATCCAATGAATCAAAGCAAAGACAAATTATGAAAGGCTCCTTCAAGTAAACGTGCTACTGACAAGTGTCATATTCATGGAGTTTGTCAGATAGAGACCCAATGAGTGTAAGATTGTCAGAGTTAATTTTTGTTCTAGTTAGAAGATCAATGGTTAGCACTTAATTAGACATTGGAGATCTAATAGAGTGTGATGAAATCAAATTATCAAAATGACCATTGAGTTAACATGTAAGTGACAAGTGTCACAATTATATAGCCTAGATAGATAATTTATGGTGTGGTTTAAAGTAAAAAGGTCAAAAATCAATGTGAGGATGCCAAATATCTCAATAGAAATAAGTGATATCTATGTACAAAAAGCATACACTTAAGCCAAGTGTCATATTCTTGAGGGTTGGATAGATATAAAGATTGAGCTTATTAGTGGATCTGATAGTGAGTCAGTGATCATGCAAAGGATATCCAATAGAGTGAATGGACTAAAATGCTATAAAGTAGTCAAGGTTTATCGACATAGTGATAAGTTAAAGACTAAGTAGGTTCAAGAAGATCAATGTATGGAAATTGATCCAAATATATAAGAAGTAGTGAGATGAGGTTAAAGTGTCAAAGTTTAATGACTAGGTTAGGGTAAAGTTCATGCATGTTCAAAGATCTAAGGACATGCAGGAAATAAGACCTAGAGATCGATGAACATGTTTTAAAGAGTATAAAATTAAAGTTTAGTAAGATCTAACAAAATAAGAGATCTTGGAGATGGAATGAAGAAAGAGATCAAAGGCCAATATTTAAAGTGTTTAAATTCCAATATTCAAGTTGACAAACATGCAAGAACATGAAAAAACTTTCTTATAAGTTCTATATCCTGACACAAATAATGAGATTGATTGATCCAACTAATCAAATTTACAATAAAGAGCCTATGCATTAAAACTTGAGTCTATAAAATGTTATAAATAGTAAAGAGACTTATAATTACAATGTGATGCATGAAATTGAAATGTGGGAAACTTACATTCCAATTCATAATGAACTAGAGTTGAGAATCGGCATGATGTGTTAACATTTGAGTGTGAACACACTAAATATTTGGAACCCTAGATCCATATCTTATATATATATATATATATATATATATATATATATATATATATATATATATATATATATATATATATATAGGACACATGTAGATGTGGTTGGAGCTATTGGAATTGTGTCAAATGAAAATATATAGATACAAAGGTAGAAGTGTAGAGAAGATGAGTTGTTATTGAAGAGTGTCAAATATAGATATATATAGACACAAAGACTAAGTGATAGAGAGAGAGAGAGAGATGAAGTGTGTCAAATAGATACATATATAGACACAAAGAGAAAGGGGTAGATAAGAATAAAGGAACACAAATATTATGTGTAAAGAATGAGCAGTTATAGAATAGACATGTTACAAAGAATAGAATTTGATTCATTTATGAATCAATGTTATAATTTGGAGTTATAGATCCATAAATTTGATTGGTTGGTGCCATCAGATTAGCTAAGTTGGTGATCAATTAGGGGATTGGTGTCTCCTTAGGATTGGTGTTCTTAAATATAACTAGTGAGGTTTTGTTAGTGAGGCTTGTAACTAGTGAGGTTTTGCCAACTGAGGCGTTGACTATGAGGCTAGATTAGAACAATAAATTATAGCAGCTATTCTCACTATGGTTTTATCCTTTGGGGTTTCCATGTATAAATATTGTGTCATGTGTATTTGTGGGTGTGTGTGATCTCTACATTTATATTTTATTCTATGTATCCTTTTAAATTTGCTTTAAAAGGATTAGATGATTAGTTTTAGTTGATCTATTTATTTACCCCCTCTCAATAGATAGTTGTGTTCCAATGAATATAATATTCCTAACTAACTTTGTAGACCTTATGTTGATGTAATCCCCTACCTTACTTGTAGGATATTTAATCTATAATGTTTTTCATTGATGAGTTGTAGGTCTATAACTAGCCTCATAAGGAGATCCTTCTCCTAGATCTCCAAGTCCTTAAGGTTTTTCTTGACCTTCTTCATAGCTTATTTGATGCCCCTTAAATCTCCCATAGTTTCTTTTGATGACAAGAGTACACCCATGATTATATTATTGTCATATCGTATTTTTCCTTGCCCTTTGGCTTCTCACTTCCTGCATAAATTAAGTAGTTCTGATCTTGAACTCCTCATTTGTAATAAGGCCTAGAGAATTAAGTGAGGTAAGATCTTTGATTATACCATCTAAGATGTATAACATCTCAAACTCTTATTGTTTGAAGTCCTTAACAATGTCCTTTATTTTCTTGAACCAATTGTTTAAAGCACTTATCTTATCCACTAATATGTTTATAGCCATGTTTAGGTGGGCAAGATTGATTGTCCTAAATTTTGGGACTTGATTTTTAGTCAAGGCCTTAATCAAGTCTTTCACCTGATAACTTGTAGCCTACCATTGGCCAACTTGGCCTATAGCCCTATTTCTTTGTCTACTCACAGTATTTTTTTTGGCTCTAACTGCTTTCAAGGAATTAAACAAATCAACCATAGTGTCTTCAAACTTCCTGAACTAGTCTTCATGGATTAACAAGATGGCTTGTTCATTCAAATTCCTATTCTACTATAGGATGCCTTTTATGGTAGCCTATAATTGATAATATTGTACTTGGGGAAATTCAATTACATTTTCCTTAAATATGCAATTTTCATATGGTCTCTATCCTTCTATAGGAGTTAAAATAACAAATAGTTTTAATTTTTTTAAAGTGAATTCTTATCCTCCAAACAAGGCTTTTTTCTTAGTGACTCTTTTCAATGTAGTTGTTTCTGGGTAAGACCTAATGCCAACTGATGACTGAGTTACTTTTAGAGGCTCTAGTGTTTCCACTTGTGTGCTTGAAGTTATAGGAGAATCCATTTATCTTTCCTTCTCTTCTTGTTGTAATGCCACAATACAGGGCTTGAGTTCATAATGGATAATGATGTTGACTGATTTAGTAATGGCCCACAAATGGTACAGAGTAGGAAAATTCTAAAACTTGCTATAAATGAAATACTCTGGAATAGATGGGATATAAATTATGTTATCCTTGCTAAAAATATTGACCTCACTTATCAGATGGGTGAAGGTCATCTTGGGTATCTTTCTATTTTTTGAAACTAAAGTCATATTAGCCCTTCTCTTTGGAGTATTAATTGGGATTAAAACCAAAACCAATTCCATCTCTTTTTCTTTCTTCTCAACTTGGGGTTGAGGTTCTTCCATCTGTGCCTCATCAACTTGAGCCTCATCTTCATTTGATTGATAGGTTTTTTATAACATTTTTAGAGCTTCCTCCACTATTTCCTTATGATCTAGTGCTATAATATCAATCTCCTCAGTTGAGGGTCCTAGTTCTTCAGGAAGTGCTAAAGATGATGCCACCTTATCTAGCCTTCTTTCCTCAAACCTTTATCCAATTTATGTTTTAGGATCTTATGTTTCTATTTGTGGTTGTGATGAAGGCCTAGAAGATATACCCAGTAATAAATGGTACTACCTAGGCCACAACTTCCATATTTCCTCGCTTGGTTTTTGGTCTGTTAACAATCTAGCCTTTGGTTTAATGTTATGTTTCTTTAATCTATTCAATACTTTAGTAAATGAAGAAGCTCTAGTATACATGTAGTCATAAGGAACAAGCTACTGCTTGTAGGTCATAGTAATTCCTTTTGAATTCAAATGTTTCATAACATTATCATTGGGGTCCCACTATCTTAACTCATTATGCTAGAATATGAAAGATCCTCTATGCCTAGAAGCAAATTCTAGATTATCCCATTACTAAAACATAGTCTAACTAATGGTTAAGGGAAAGGTGTGGATTAAGCCTTTCCTATTAGTTCCATAAAAACCATCTATACCATTACATATCTAGAATGCAACTTATTGATCAGTTAACTTATTTGATGCATAGACTGGTATCCTAAGTGGGGTGTACTGGGTCCCTTTAATCATGATTACAGTGTAATCCAAAAATAACCAAATGTATCCAATTAATTCAACATATTTCTTAATTATAGGTCTAACCCTCATTTTGAGGATCCCTAAGATAGCCTTAACCAAGGATAGATATAATCAATCACATATGAATTGTATATGGTCCCTATACTTGAAGATATGCAATTTTGACTAGTATTGGGAGTCTATTTGTTTCCCATTAGGTGACATTTATTTAATATCAATAACTTTGGTGGTTGTTAAAAAGGCATCCAACATATATTAAATCATATAAAATTGACCCCTAGTCTTGTTTTTAATTCCATAGAATTGTCTACACAAATAAGTGCTGATAAATTCACCAAGGGGAGGGGTTTTCTCTCTTTTAACCATAAAATACACTAAAGGAACCCATATTTTATCCACATAAGTGGTGGTTGGATTCCCACATAGCCTATTTATCAAGGTCATAGTCATTCTAATCTTGGGCCTAAATTGGATGATTGGGATGTTACCACTTAGGTCAGAACTACTTGGTTCCTAGAATATAGTCAGGGAGTCAGGGTGGTTATCAAATCATTCTTCTTGACCCAATCATTGATTATAGTCATGTCTACTTGGGGCTTTGGAAACTTATAGTAGTTTTAAAATTCTATAGGAGAAATATATGTAACCTTCCTAAAGCTACATTCATGGACTAACATGCCCTAATCAATTTTACAATCTTTAAAAATAGGAATAATGTCATCAATACAATGTAATACATCTAGTTTTGATGTAGCATAATGTATACTTGTCATATAAATGGAGATCAGGACATAATACCTCCTTTTGATTAAAGCATTCCTTTCATCCTCCCTCATGATGGTTGACATCTCTTAAATGGTCTAGAAAAGGCTAGCCCAATTATTATCTCCCATGTTAAAAGCTAAAACATTGAATTATATGTATTTGAAGAGTCCACAATCAAAATATATGGTTAGATATATCTTTTTATCTTATTTTTTCAAGCTACCATGACTATGATTTGAAAAACTTCTCACGAGTAGTCTACATTTCACCTCTAGATCGATTTGCACTTGCTCAAATGAGAATTTGGCTCTCAAGTTTCCACTATGGTTAATTTGAGATCAAATTAGGGATTTATAAATATTAGGGATTTTATATATGTCTTTTATAAGTTTTAATGGTGATGGTTGTTTGCACTTAAGTGAGTTTAAGTGAGTGAGTGAAGTCTACATGAGCCTCTTTGATGTTTGTGTGACTATCAAATTTAAGATCATTATCAGGACTCTCTACTAAGCTTAAAGTTGATGTTTGTGTGACCATCATTTTATGTCCATATGAACATATTTAATGTCCATGTAACCATCAATTTTAATCTTGTCTTCAAGATCTTGTGCTAAGCTTATCACTTGTCATCTTCTAGTTTGTTCTACACTTTATCAGTTCTATTGGGGAATGCTTTTTTACCACATGGTAGTCCAACATTAACTTAGAGATTCATTTGAAAAGTCTTCATGGATCTCACTCTATTGGATCCAATGTGTATGAATCAATGCATATTATCAATTATTTGGAACTCATTTGATGTTTAAACTAGGTTCCATGGTCTAAATTTTTAATCATGGATTCCACACCATTAGATTGATCCTATCTGAGTGAATATGGGCCATAGATTATGATTTGAGTAGTTGGTCATGATTGGCTCCTATATTTATAAAAAAGGGTTAAGTAAGTTTAGGAAATATATAAATCCTAAGACTAATTTTTAATCATATTAATAAATATGAATAAACTTTAGTTTAAGGTTTTAAGCTAAGTTGTAACATAAAGAGCATACAATACTTAGGAAAATATTAGTTTCTAGCCAAAGTTAGAAATTTAATAAAAAAGGACCTCACCTATAATAAAGTCATAGCATAAAATTTTATCCTGAGATTTTATTGTAGTAATAAATACAATCGAAGCCTTAGGATAAAGACTTAAGCTAAGTCTATGTAATAAAAAGGGACCCTCTTATTTTCTCACTTTGATCTTGCTCTAGTTGATCTTCAACATCTGTTCAAATGTAGGCCATTGATCATGATCTAAGTAATTGAAATAGATTGGCTCCATAGCTTAGGTATTTTACTTATCAGGTCCACCACACTCTATCTAATCAACTTCATCTGAGAAGACACATGTCATTGATCTTATATATAAGCACATAGATTAAGTTAGGACTTAGAGACCTAAAAAACATAGGATAAAGTCTTAAGACTAAGGTTTTGTTTGTGTTGATAAACACGAATGGGGAATTAAGACTATGACATTAGTCTAAGTTAAAATTATATAACAAGGACCATGCATACAAAAGGTTAGAGTAAGTTAAAATTATATAACAAGGACCAAGCATATAATTTTTAGGATAAGGTTTAGTCATGTTGAAAAACACAAGTCTTAGTATAAAAATTACCCTTAAGTTTATAGTATTTTTAAAGTTTTCTATCGATTTTTGTTCCTGCCAATTTTGAATTTGTTCTAAATAACCTATGCTAGGGTTTTTTGAAGGAGGTCTTCATGAAGCTTTAAACATGGATTTAACTTGAATTTATAAAGAAAAAAGACTAGTAAAATCCCAAGTTGGGTTTAAAATATAAAAATCTAGGCATGGCCCATTTAAGGAGGGTTCCACTAAACCTACAACTTGAAACAAGAAAAGCATAGATCAATCATATTAAGCAAGATTAAACTAGGGCCATGAATAATAAACCAACCAAATCATGGTTTGGATGATCTTAAAATACATATAGTGTGATAACATGTTAACGATGCTCTAATAAAAAGAATTTCAATTTTAAAGTATAAATTTGCATAATTTTAACACAAGGGTCTCTATTTTCAAGAATGGGGGTATGTTTCCCTCAATAAATGGTGACTTTCAGGGGAAACATAGAAATATGTTATACTTTATAAACCATGGTTAAGAGAAATAACTAAATTACCAATTTCACATGATCAATACCCTTATCAAGATCAATTAAGGTTAAAACAAGCCTTACACCTATGGAATTAGGATCAAATGTTAGAACCTAGCCATGTTGTGTGTCTGCTTTGATTCCACTTACTATTTGCCATGGGATTTAGGGAACAAATTCTAAGTTTCATGTCTTTAACCATTAACATTGACCTAAAACATGTTTATATATCCATTAAGAAGCATGCTTTAACTCATGGAAGGCTTGGGAATTGCTCTACTGCTAACCAGACATCTATAGCCCCAATAAAGATACATTTGGCTTCACTCAAGGCCTTTCTCCACTTCCAGTCAGGCATCCATATCCATAGTGGATATTAATGCAATCAAATTTTCTTGGAAAGATTTTGATTTTGTAACAAACTCTTATTTTTGTATTTATAGAATATTTTGGCTTTCTAACAAAGGTTGGGAACCAAGTTAGCCAAGTTTAAGGATTTGGTAGAATGTTTGGTCCTTAGATAGTGACCTATGGTTTCAACCTTAATCCCAAGAAAGGATGTTTGCTAAGTGCAAACATGAATGTGTTATAACAACTTAATATTTCATCCCATATATGCAGTTCTTCTCAAAACCAAGTTCAGATCAAAACAATGTTCATGATCTTATGAAATAGTTAACTTATCCGTTAGTCTTTACTAGTTTGTTTAAGCTATAACATAATCTTAAATTTCAAATCCATGATAAAAAATTGATAATGAATTATACCTACAATCTTAAACTATAGGATTCTTAATAAATTAGATGAAATTTGAGTTGAGGACTATCCCAAAGAACTTATTAGAAGCAAGGAATGAAGCAGAGAAAGCAAACACACAAAATAAAAATCCAAAAAAGTAGAAAGCAAAGGAAAATAAAACAAATATATACAAAAATATATAAACAAGGGACATGAAGGAAAGAACATAAAAAAATTAATCTAGCCTACCTACTCTAACTTTGACATTTCTTACAATTCACTCAATAAAGACTCCTGGTGGGGCATCAGATAAGTAGTGCTTAAGGTACTACCCATTGGTGGGAAACATGAAATCTATTGCCTCTAAGTCCTTTATCTTAAAGTTGTGATCTCTAATTATTTTGGCAATCTGATAGGGGCCTATCTATAAAGGTGTGAATTTTCCATGTATTCCCTTGGGTTTGGATGCCTTGTCCCAAAGAAGAATCAAATCTCCTTACCAGAACACCTTTATCTTTGATAACTTATGAAACCAACTTTTCACCATGGTTTGGTGTCTGATAAAGTTGGAAAAAGCCTCTTCACTGGCATCATCCATCTGAATAATGTTTATCAGTCTTGAATTTTTAAATTCCTAATCATCCTCCATGTACTCTTGCATGAACCAGTATGTTGGCAGCTTGAGTGTAATGGGGATTATGGGTTCTTAGACATATACCAGTAGGAAGGGTGATGATTTAATAACTTTATTTACCCTTGTTATATCTATCCATAGGGAAGATTTAAGTAGTTTATGACAAGTTCTAGGCTTTTCTACTATAGACTTATTTATTAATTTCATCAAGTTATTATTGGTTGATTTGGATATACCATTACCTTGAGGATAATGGTTGGATGATAAATCAATAATGATACTATTATCATATGTCCATTCGGTCATCTCAATAGATATAAAAGATGATCTACTATCACACACTAGAGAGACTAGTGTTCTAAACCTAGTATATATGTTTTCTTCTATAAAGGTGATCACTTCTTTGGTCCTACACTACTTAGTGGCCACTACCTCAGTCCTTCTAGTGCAGTATTTAGTAGAAGTTAGAATCTATTTGTGACCCTATGATGAATTGGCGTAGATTACCCCCACAAAATCTAGTCCCCATTGAGAAAAATGTTTATCCATCACAAATGGATACAGTGGTATGGCCACTTCAGGCTCTTTTTTATAGAATATTTGACATGAATGGTACTGCATTACATGCTTGTGGATATCCTTGAAGATTTTGGACCAATAATAACTAGCTCTAAGGATTTTATGAGATGTTTTCCTTCAAGATGGATGTAAAATTCCTAGTTTGTCATGAAAAGTACTCATGATTTTAGTTATTTCTTCTTTGGATACACATTCAAAGTAAATGCCTTCAAAGAGTTTTCTATACAACACTCTATCTTTAATCAAGTAGTGGGTTGCTTTAAGTCTTAGAGATCTTCTTTTCTCCCTATTCAACCCTATGGGTCAAGTGCCATTGATTAGTAGATGGATAATAAGATTATACCAATCGTTAGACTAATTTTTTTTGGGTTCAACCTACATAACACTTAGCTTGGGGTTAGCATTTCCAATTAATTGAATCAAATATTGGCACCTTATCAATTTTGTAGTCTTCATTTCAATATCATATTCCTATAGCATAGACATCCACTTACGTCTTCTTTCTCCTAGTTCATTTTGACTCAACATGAGCTTCTTAGTAGGGTCGGGTAGGATTGTATGTACCTTATTCTTAAGAATGTATTGCATGGATATATTTACTAGATTAACTAATGCAAATGCTTGTTTTTTAATTAAAGAATAATTTAAATCAGAAATTTTAAATTTAGTGCTCATGAAAGCAATTGGATGGTCACATCCATCAAATTTTTAAGTTAAAACTGCAACAATAATATGATCAAAAGTAAAGGAATAAAGGTAAAAGTCTTTGGAGAAGTTTGGGCTTATTAAGACTAGAGCTTATCCAATTTCCTCCTTAATGTCCTTAAAATCCTTCTTGGCTTCCTTGTTACACGTGATTTTGGCATATTTCTTCACCATATCATTCAATGGTTTGACAATTTTTGCAAAGCCATAAATAAACTTTCTTACAAAATTAATTTTTCCAAAATTTGATTTGAATTCTTTTCTACTACTAGGAGGCTCTATTTTTGATATAGCATCTACTCTATCTAGATATATAGAGATTCCCTCCTTAGTGATAACATGACCTAATAGTTTTGCCATAATAACATAAAAAATACTTTTTTTTGGGTTGAGATATATCCCATACCTTCCACACCTTTTAAATAGATGTCATAAATACATGATGTGGTCCTCTATGTTATTAGAAAAGACATTCAGATCATCCATGTATATAATAATTCATTTACCTACCAAACCTTAGAAAGCATGATCCATGGCCATTTGAAACTTTTCCACTGCATTGATTATCCCAAATGGCATTCTTTCGTAAGCAAACATGCCCTAATAGGTAGTAAAAGTAGTCTTCATCCTATCCTCCTAATTTACCAGCACTTGCTATACCCTAAAAATCCATAAAGAAAGGACATCATAGTAGAACCAAAAATGCTTTGAATAACTTGTTATAGAGAAGTAAAAGGATAGTTATTCTTTTCAAATGATTTATTTAGCTTCCTAAAATCAATGCATAGTCTTATTACACCATTATTTTTCCTAACTGGTACCAAATTGGAAACCCAAGTAAAGTGCCCAATGGGAAATACAATCTTAGCATTTAAATTTTTTTTGACTTGCTTACAAATCATAGGTTCCTAAAATAGGGTTGACAGTACTCTAATTTTGTCTGAAAGGTTTGTAATTTTCCTTCAAGGGTATGGTATGGGTGATGACTCTTGGATAAAAAATATTCAAGTCATCATATGACCATGCTATTATGTCATTATAGTTTTTAATCAAGTCTTTGGCCTTTTCATTTTCAATACTTTTACATGTTGTCCCAATACTAACTAGTTGAGCTTGATCTTGAGGTCTAAGATCAATTGCCTTGTAATCCTTCCCACTCATCTTAGGTATTCTAGTGTTTTCAGCTAGTTTGTCCTAATAAATTAACCTTTCCAAGGCAATCATGCCTTTCAAGATTTTGTTGTTACTCAGTTGATTTAATTTGTTATAAAATCTACCATCCTATTCAAGAGTATTCTCATTGGCCTCATCTATGATGTAGGCCTTAAATACTCTTGAGTTAGTCATAAAATCTAGGATATGTTGGTCATGATTGAAAACCTATATATGGTTTATGTTATCCAAGATTGAAGGGTATAGAACTAGCTCAATGCTAAAGTTTTGAGAGTTATGGTTTGGCATAAGATTGGTTACAAATGAGGCAAGCTCATTAGTAGCCTTTTTCTCCTCCCTAGGGATGAAAATAATGTTAAATGCATTAAAATATTCTAGTAAATCCTAGATTTTGAGCATATATCTCTTGAGATATGACAATTTACAATGGGATTTACTCCTCACCTGATTAACCACAAGCTTTGAGTCACCATGAACCAAGACTTATTTAACCTTATGTTTAATGGAAAATTACAATCCTAGAATCAAAGCTTCATACTCTGTAAGATTTTTTATGTAAGGAAAATGAAGTCTATAAGAAAGTTTTAGTTCTTTCTAAATAAGATTAGTTAGAATAATTCCTACTCCAGATCCAGACTTACACCTAGCACCATCAAAATGTAATTTCCAAATTCTAAGTAAAGTACAAGAATTCTAAGAACTACATACCTTTTAAATATCGAGAGCATACACTCCTAGTTTAAAATCTATCATGTTGATCTCATTAGAGTCTAGCATGTTAACCCTTTCATTCATAGCATTATACTTTATGATCATGTGTTTCATCTTAGGCTCTATTTCCACTTTTATCTAATTTGGGACTCCTTTCCATGGTAGCCACAAATGAAAATAGTTAGTGGACATATATCCATTCAGTGCATTTGTCCATTCTCTACTTAACAGTATCCCATAAGCATTTGCAATATCCACCACCTAAATATCAATAAATTATTGGACCCTTGGCTCAGAGGAAAGATTAATATGAACTTTTGATAATTCCCTAATTAATTTCACTCTATACTTATCCAACCAAATAAAAACCCTATCAAATTTAATAGAATTCAAGCCCAGTTGTTTACAAATACCTACTAGCATAATGTCTATGGATGCACTAGAATATAATAAACAATTATGTAAATTCTTAACAAAATTTTCATAGTAAGTAGGAAAGGTGGGGATTCTATCTTAGCTTTATACATAAAAACATTGGTGTTATCTATTTTGGGTGGCCTACTAGGATTTTTAGATAAGGATTCCAACAATGGGTCTCTTTGCTCAATGATTTGTGTCAACTCATGCAATGTAATGTTAGACTTAATTTTATTCATGTCTTCCACAATATTATACTTGATCCTATTGGAAGAATTAGATGCATTAGTACAATTTTTAGAGGTACTTCCCTTTAGATGCTTTGGGTTATTATCTAAGGTAGTATCCAGAGGAGTGCCAAAGTTGTTTGGAGGTGTTGAAATAGTTAGGGGTTGCTTTAGTTCCCTATTACTTAGAGGGTAGGTATTATGTAGTAACTACTAAAAATCATGGAATTCTTTAAGAACATCATTAAGTAAATTATCTTCTTGGAAAGGTAAGTCAAATGTCTCCACCATGAAGGCTTGGTTAATTGGTTTAGATCCTATTGTACTTGCACCATTATATTTATTATGAACCACTTCAAATGTATCTAACTCTTCTTGAAATGCCTCAAAAGCTTTATATAATTCAACACAATCTATTTCACCATGTCTAGAAGTGTAATGTACTCTATAATAATCAAATGAAGCAATATCAATAAGATTTATATCCATTTTTTTCTTATCAGTAAATGAATCATTGTTCTTATTATTGTTGTAGATGTCATTATGGAATCTATTGATGGGACTATTGAGCATCTGGAAAGAAATGTTCCTACCCAAAATATCTTAAGTATTACCAACTTACTTTTGTAGTTGAATAAAATCGGTGCTTAACTTTTGGACCATCTTCAAGATAGAGTCATTTTCATTTTTTAGATGTCTCAGAATTATGAACTTGATTGTTATTAGTACCATTGGTTTTTATCAAGCCATTTTGATCACTAGAGTTAAATCCATTTGCAACAATGTTCAATAATCCCAAGTTTTAGGTAGGATTAGCATGAATTAAGGGTAATTGGTTCAAATTTAGGATTTGGTTAAAAGAAGGTATGTTTTGATTGTTATTTGGGAAGACATTCAGGGTAGGTAAATATGGGTTGACATTGGGAATAAATTAAACCATGTGACTTTGGGGTTATATCTAGTCATTAATAATCATAGCTTTGGCATAAGCTAAAGCTAATGTGTTCATGCTTCCAACAACTCCCTTTATAAATATAGAAGTCATAGGATCTAAGGCATCCTTATAGATTTCCAAGGCCAAAGACTCATCTAGTCTATAAGGAACAATAGTCCTATTGAACATATTTTGGAACCTAGCATTGAAATATCTTATGGGTTAATTTGAATCCCTTTTTACTATGGTGAATTATTGGTATAAGACATAAGGACTAATAATTTTACTAAACTAGTCAATGAAGACATTACTAAAATCAACCCAACTTGTAATGCAATTTTTAGGGAGATTTAGAAACTATTTGTATGTAGCATATTTAAAATTGAAAGGAAATAGTCTAAATGCTACATTTTTATGAGTGACATTTAAAAATATTAATTCAACTTTGGAAGAATTAATATGGTCCTCAACTGTTATAATGCTATTAGGACTAAATATTGGCAAATATTTCTTAGGGTTATATAGAAGTTCACATACCACACATAGCACATTCATAGAAGAGAAACCCAACCAAGCCATACCTTTATTTGGGTTGAGTACATGAACACCTTGAATTGGTGAAGTTGGCAAAGAATTTGAAAGCCTATGCTTACCTATATCCTGCCTATCTCTTCTATAGACTTCTAATTCAAGCAGAGGTTCCCTCATCTCTAAAAATGACCTTGTTATAATTCTTGGTAATTACATCTTGAGAATTTCAAATCCTATTTGAAATATGATTAATCAATAATATATTTTTATATAATAATGATTAGAAATGTACATTAATAAAAAAAATCAATTATTCATATAAAGGGTGACAAAGGATGGAAATATTTAATCAAGTCAACTCAAAGATGTATCCAAATACATAATTAAGATCAACCTTTACATGTTTTAAGCTCAAATTAACTCAATTGAGCAATGGATCTAAAAATCTTTGATCAAAACATCTATTACTAATCTCAAACTTATTGGGTTTATAATTCTAAATCTATCTTTACCATAATTCAGCATATGTCTCCAAAGAATGTTAATATTTGTATAAATAAGAACAAAGATGGGTCTAAAACTATGAAGACACTAATATTTACATGATTATATCAAAATAAACACAAATATGCAGAGGTTAAATAAATCTATAAATATAATTCAAAAAAACCAACAAAGATACTACAAATATACAAAGAATTGGTCCTCCTTATAATGCTAGTGAAGCTTGCCATGTTGATGCCTAAATATATATCACAAGGTGCTCAAAGTGTTTAAGAAACACTTCTCATTTTAAAATTAAAATAATTTAGAGCATGAGTTGTAGTTTATGATAATCATGTTAGCTATGATGGAATAGAGGTAGAAAAAATGATTATTTCATAATATTTATAATATTTGGGGGTTGGGAGTCATCATGGCCTATAAATATTTGAAATTAAGAAGATGATTTATGACAATTAAAATGAATTATGTTTTTGATAAGGTAAGGTGGCAAACCAGGGGCCAAACCCTTTAAAGAGTAAAAAAGACAAGAAGGCAATCAAACAAAATATGCCTTCAGAGAGACGACGACACTAGATGAGAAACAACAGACATAGAAACAAAACACAAGAAATAGAAAGACTAGAGTCAGAGAGGACTCTCCTTACATAACCATAAAGGTGAATTATGTTGAAATATAAGACTAAATCTAAAATAAGATGGACATATACAATGAAGATTTAATCTAAATTGAATTGGTTTAAAAAAAGCAAAAGGGTAAATAGAGAGAAAATATGTTGTTACTAATCTTCATTACAAACATCATGACAAAGTTCAAATATCATCTAGGCATGTACTTAAAACCAATGTATGATATGAACCAGCTTAAGCTTGAATATTAACACACAATAGTCAAACATCTAAGGAATGTGAAAAATAATGAAAATAAGAACCAATCTTACTTTAAATATTTACCCCTATAAGTATATCATTGATGCACATCTACAAATTCAAAGAAAATAAAATGAAGTAAACTAGAGAACCTTAAGTTATCCTAGGATAAGCACAAGTTAATAATTTTCATTCAAATGTATACACCAAGAGTTTATGAGAACTATTCAAATCTAGAATTTAGAATAGACAAGTGAGAGAGAAGTCATATAACAATTCACATAAACAGAATGAGACAATCTTTTTAGAATTCTCTACTTGTATTAATTGCTCAAAGTTTACACTAGTTTTAGCTAAAAAACTCCCTCCCATTTTATAATTAACAATGATTATTTTAAAAGATACAAGGTAGCATGTCAGTCAATCTCATCTAATTACATATGTATAACTATATAGGATAGGTGTCCTTTTTACCAAAGTTGTAGAATACACCAAAATTTCCAAAATGGATTGACCTATAGGAAAATGTGCTTACAAGTTGCAAATGCCTTTACAAAAGAATATCTTATTTTCAAAATATTACAAATCTCTACAAAATAGAATATTCCTAACTAAATTTATGGACCCTATGTTGATATAGTCCCCTACCTTCTAGATAGGATTTGTAATCTATAATGTTGTTCATTAATGAGTTGTAAGTCCAAAATTGGCATCATAAAAATATCTTTCTCTTGGATCTTTATGTCCTTAAGGTCTTTCTTAGCCTTCTCCATATCTTGTTTGATTCCCTTTGCATCTTCCATGTTTTTTTGTGATGATAAGAGTAGTCCTATGATTTTCTCATTCTCATCCCCTATTTTGCCTTACTCTTGGCTTCTCACTTCTTACATAAATTGTGTAGTTCTAAGCTTGAAATGCTCATCTATAATAAGGCCTAGAGATGTAAGTGAGTTAGGCTCTTTGAATATACTATCAAATATGTATAAAATCTTGTACTCTTGTTGTTTCAAGTCCTTGATAATGTCCTTTATTTTCTTAGACAAATTATTTAAAACACTAATCTTGTCCACTAATATGGCCATAGCCATGTTCAGGTGGGTAAGGCTGATTGTCCTAAATTTTAGGACTTGTTTTTTACTCAAGGATTTAATTAAGAATTTCACTTGATAACTTATAGCCTACCATTATCCAACTTAGCCTATAGCCTTATTGCTTTGTATGCTCAAAAAAATTTGCTTGGCTTTGATTGCTTTCAAGGAATTAAATAAATCAACCATCGTGTCTTCAAACTTCTTGAACCGATCCTCATGGTTTGATAAGATGGATTATTCCTTAAAATTATTATTCTACCATAAGATAACTTTGATGGTATCCTATAACTGAGATGATTATGCTTGGGCCAATTCAATCACATTTTCATCAAAGATGTAGTTTACACCTGGTCCCTACCCTTCAACAAGAGTTAATCTAATAATTGGTTCCACTTTTTGAAAAATTAATTATTCTCAATGAACTAAGGCTTTATTTTTATTGAAACTTTACAATCCAACTATTGTTGGGTCAAACTAAATGAAAACTAATGATTGAGTTACATTTGAAGGATATAGGGTTTCCACTTATGTGCCTAAAGTTCTAAGAGTATCCATCTATCTTTCCTTCTATTATTTCTACAATTCCACAATCTAGGGCTTGAGTTCATCATGGATGGAAAAGTTGATTAATTTAGTAATGACCCATGAATGGTGTAGAGTAGGAACCTTATGTAACTTACCATATATGAAATACTCTAGAATGGAGGGGCCATAAATTTGGTTATCCTCACTAAAAATATTAAACCCACTTATGGGATGGGTAAAGGTCATCTTTGGTATCTTGATCTTTGTTGGAACTAAAGTTAGCTCAACCTTTCTCTTTGGAGTATTAACTAGGACTAAACCCAAATCCAATTCCTTCCCTTTCTCTTTCTTCTCATCTTGGGGTTGATGTTTTTACATCTATACCTCCTGAGCTTGAGCCTCTTATTCATCTATTTGATGAGTTTTATAAAAAAAAATTATAACACCCTCCATTATTTCCTTAAGATCCAATGATATTATATCAATCTCCTCAATTGAGGGTCTTGGTTCTTCAAGTAGATTTGAATATGATACCACCTCATCTAGCCTTATTTCCTCAGGCCTCTATTCAATTTTTGTTCCAAGATCTTTTGTGTATATTTTTAGTTATGATTAATGCCTAAAATATGGAATTGGTAACAAATGGTACTACCTAGGCCCCTTATACCATATGTGCTCACTTGGTTTCTAGTCTCTTAACAATCTAGCCTCTGATTTAATGTTATGTTTCTTTAATCTTGTCAATTCTTCTGTGAATGAATAATATCTAGTATACATGTCATTATAAGGACCGAGATGGTACTTATAAGTCATATTAATTCCTTTTAACTTGAAATGTTTCATAACTTTATCATTGGGGTCCCATTGTCTCAACTTATCACACTGAAATCTAAAAGATCCCCTGTGTATGGAAGCATCTTCCAAATTATCCCATTATTGAAACATAGTGTGACCAATGGTTAAGGGGAAGGTGTGGATTGAGAATTTCCTCATGGTTATTCATAAACCATCTATACCATTGTATATCTAGAATGAAACTTCTTTCTCAGCTATCTTATTTAGTACATGGACTGCTATCCTAAATGGGGTACACTAGGTCCCTTCACTCCTGATTACAGTGAAATTTGGATATAACCAAATATATCCAATGAATTAAACATATTTATTGATTAGAGGGATGACCCTCATCATGGGAATATTTGTGAGATCCTTAACTAAGGCTAGATAGACACAATCACATATGAATTTAATATGGTCCTTATACTTGAATATATGCCATTTTGAGTAGTATTAGGAGACTATTTGTTTCCCATCAGGTGACAATTATTTAATATTGGGAACTTTGGTGGTGGATATTAGGGTCTCCAGTAGATATGCCATCATATAAAATTGACCCCTAGTCTTCTTTTTAATTCCAAAGAACTTCTCGCTCAAATAACTATTGATGACTTCACTAAGGGGAGGGGTTTTCTCTCTTTCAACCATAAAATACACCAAAGCCACCCAAATTTTATCCACATTTTTGGTGGTCAGATTCCCACATAGCTTGTTCATCAAGGTCATAATCATCCTGATCCTAGGCCTAAATTGGCTGATTGGGATGTTGCCACTGAGGTTAGAAACTACTTGGTTCCTAGAATATAACCAAGGAGTTAGGGTGGTATTCAATTTTTTTTCTTAGCCCACTCATTAATTGTAGTCATGTCTAATTGGAGCTTTGGAAAATTATTGTTGTTTTAAAATTTTATAGGAGAAATATATGCAACCTTCCTAAAACTATGTTCATAGACTAACGTAACTTTATCAATTTTACAATCTTTGAAAAAAGGAGCAATGCCATAAATACAATGTAGTACCTCTAGTTTTGATGCAGTATAATATAGTCTTATCATCTAAATGAAGACAAGGTCATAATACATCCCTTTGACTAACACATTCCTTTCATCCCCTCTTGTGATGGTTGGTAGCTCCTCAATGGTCTAGAAAAGGTTGGATCAATGGTTGTCTCCCATGTTCAAATCTATAGCATTGAATCATATGTCTTCAAAGAGTCTACCTTTTGAATTTATGGTTAGATAGAGCTATGTATCATATTATTTTTGGGCTTCCATGACTATGAGTTTGAAAAATTTCTCACTAGTGCTCTACAATTTGCCTCTAGATCGATTTGCACTTGCTCATATGACAATTTGGCTATCAAGTTTCCACTATGGTCAATTTGAGATCAAATTAGAGATTTTTTAGATGTTATGGATTTTTGACATGCATTTTTTGATTTTTAATGGTGATGGTGATTTTCACTTAAGTGAGTTCTTATGCCTTAGATTTATTTTGGATCCTCATTTATACCTTTCCTTCCTAGGATCACAAGATCTTCAATTTTATCTCTTTATGCCAATGTGGCATCATCGTGGCACTTATGTGGCATTTTCATAGCAAGTTTGTCATTAATGTTTAAAAAAGAACATGAACATTACCCTTTAAATCCTACTTTTACCTCATACCATTAGATTTAGTAGATATGAATCAATGTAAATCTTAAATCTTTGGATCCATATAATTATTTTAAAATTGACATCTATGTGTCCATCATTTAATGTCTGCATGACCATCTTTAACATCTATGAAACCATCAATTTAAGTTCATTGTCAAGACTCTTTGTTGAGCATAAATTTGACATTCACATGACTATTATTTAATGTCCATGTGAACATCTTTGATGTCTGTGGGAATTTCAATTTTAATCTCATGTTTAGGATTCTGTTGTTGAAAATATTGTCATTGATGTCAAAGGTCTATCATTATTGGTGATAAAGGCCCCATTGCATTTAATGTTGTTTGTAATAAATATATCTTGGCTAATATGAGTTAATATTTATTTAATATTAACAATATATTTTTGGTTGCATATGAGACAAAAGAAGGTCCCATGGACAAGTCAAAGAGCCATGGGATAAAGACAAAAGAATGATGGGACACATTTTCCCATGAAGATTCATCTTGAGGAATTCCAAGAGTCACCAAGTGAAGACAAAAGAGAAGGGCACAATTTCTCATGAAGGGACACTTTGAGGAATACGAAAAGTCACCAAAGATAAGGACAAAAGTGGGATGGACGTTTTTGGTCATGAAGGGTCACCACATGACTTTTCAAAGGCTTGAATATGAAGCGTCATACACTTTTGGTCCCATTTTCCATGAGGATTGAAGGGTCACAAAGGGGAAAGGCCAAAGGTCATTTGGGAAGCTATAAATAAAGGCTTAAGAAGCCATTTGTAATATGAGAGATAGAGGTTGATTTGATATTGTAATATCTAGCTTAGAAGAGCAATTGTGAGAGATGAATATGATATGTATTTGTTATATCTAGCTTAGAAGAGTAAAGGTGAGAGAGAGGAAAGAGATTTTGTATTAATCTATCATTTTTTGAGATAGAAACATTGAGAGATAGGTGTGTGGTATACACAAAGAGGTTGGTGCTCGTGTGGGTTGCTGCTCATGAATTGTTGCTAGATTGGTGTTCGATAAAGGGGTTGGTGTTCCTATGGGTTGCTGCTCATGAATTATTTCTAGGTTGGTGCTCAACAAAGGGGTGTGGTGCTCCTGTGGGTTGGTACTCATGAATAGTTGCTGGGTTGGTGCTCAGCAAAGGGGTTGGTGCTCCTACAATCTTGGCTTGTGAATATTGTTTGGGTTGGTGCTCATTCATATACTTGAGATTGTTCTCTATGCTTTTTCCCACATTGGGTTTCCATGTTATATCTAGTGTCTCTCTCTATCTTGTGTGGTATTTATTTGTTTGAGTTTTATTGCATATCTTGAATGTTTGATTAAGTGGAATTTGGTTAAAGAAAAGATTAACAAGATATATGATATACTGATTCACCCCCCTCTTAGTATATCTTGTGCTTAACAATTGGTATCATAGTAGGTTCCTTTAGAAAGGGTTTAACAGCTTGAAGGTAGATTAAAAAAAAGCATAAGATGGCCAAGCAGCTAAAGAAGGAGAATCAAGAGTTAAAATCTATGGTTGAGGCTCTTAAGGAAAAGGTGTGTATTATGGATTCTAAGTTGGCTATAAAAGTAAAAGAAAATAAGATATTTATTCAAGATCTTAAGAATCAGTTAGAGGTTACAAATTCAATTTTAACATCAAAAGAAGAGTGTAATCAGTTAAAGGATGAGTTAGGTTCTTTAAAAGACAATCATGAGAAGCTTATAATCAAAGTTGAGAAAGATCATGAAATATTAGTCCAAGGAAAGAAGGATGCAGGTTTTCAAGGCAAATTAAACAAGCCGATTAGGCAGCCCAATGCTTTCAAGTTTTCAAATTCTTTTCATGGCCATTATTTTGTTTGTCATCATGTTGGTCATAGGGCAAGAAACTGTACGAGGAGAAGTAATCAGTCAAAGGGAGATCTCAGTCACATTCAAGAAAAAGGTATGAGAAATATTGTTTGCTTTTGTTGTCATAAGGTTGGCCATATTGCTAAATTATGTCCAAAACAAGTAAAGAGATCTTCAAAGTATGTCAAAGGTTACATAGCCCCTAAAAGATATGAGAAGATTCAAATTAAGTTTTGGAGACCTAAAATAGTAAAGTTTGATCAGGTTGAGTTTAAGAGTGAAAATGAATTACTTGCTATAGTAGATAAAGAATCAAATAAGAAGGATTGTGTAGAATCTCTTGTTATAGAAGAGCATGAGCTTTGTCAAGATAAGATAGTTGCAAAAATTGAGAAGATGAAAAACATCATAAATGATAAGGTTAGTAAGTCAAAAAGGTTAGACATGCTTAAACAGATTATAAAAGAAAAACATAAGAAGATCAAGGAAGAAATAGAGGAGATGTGGGAATCTCTTGAGATTTGTTTCTAGGACCCTTTTGTGTGGGGTGTCTCTTCTAGGCTTCAAGGAGACACTTTTTAGAAAAATTAAAGCATGGTGGATGCTATTGGGTCTTGGCTATGTTGCATGACAAGAAGGTGAGCTGGTAGATTAATTTGTATATCTTTTGAGGGAATACATTTTTGAAGAAAATTTTGCATCAGTATTATGGTTTGAGGCTATTAGAATAATTCTTGCATATGCAGTGTTTCAAATGATTATGGTCATAAGAAATTAGAATGTTGAAAAAGAGCTAACAATTTTAGAAAGAAGGAAAAGGATGCTCATGTAGATTCAATGAAGAAGGATCAAAGTTTCAAAGCTCCATTCATCAAGAAGAAGGTTCAGACATGTTCATGGCAGAAGAAATAACCTAAAGATTTAATGTTAGCGCAAACAACTTTGCATGTAATAAATAAATATCAGCCATGGTTCATTAATAGCGGATGTTCGAGGCATATGATAGGTAAATATTTATATGCATTATTAGATATCTTGTCAAAGGAACAACCAAAGGACACATTCAAATATCTATGAGAGGACCTGGGAGTAATTTCTATTACGTCTTGCCATTGATGTTCAGCATCAATTGAGGGGGAGCTAAGTGTTAGCTCCAAGTAGGCCCTTTGCCATTGATGTCAAAGGGGGAGAATAATAGGTACAGTTACAGGTGTAGAAAATAGGTACATGTTGCTACAGTAAGGGGGAGTTACTGTATGTTTTTAGATGATAGTATGTGCAAGTGACAAGATGTGGCAGTTTTAGGATTGAGGTTGCCATCAATGACAAAGGGGGAGATTGTTGAAAATATTGTCATTGATGTCAAAGGTCTAGCATTATTGGTGATAAAGGCCCAATTGCATTTAATGTTGTTTGTGAAAAATATATCTTGGATAATATGAGTTCATATTTATTTAATATTAATGAATATATTTTTGGTTGAATATGAGACAAAAAGGGCCCATGGAGAAGTCAAAGAGCCACAAGATAAAGAAAAAATAAGGATGGGATGTATTTTCCCATGAAGAGTCATCTTGGGGAATTCCAAGAGTCACCAAGTGAAGACAAAAGAGGAAGGGCACAATTTCTCATGAAGGGACACTTTGAGGAATATGAAAAGTCACCAAAGATAAGGACAAAAGTGGGAAGGACGTTTTTGGTCATGAAAGGTCACCACACGAATTTTCAAAGGCTTGAATATGAAGGGTCATACAAGTTTGGCAGCATTTTCCATGAGGATTGAAGGGTCACAAATGGGGAAGGCCAAAGGTCATTTGGAAAGCTATAAATAAAGGCTTGAGAAGCGATTTGTAATATGAGATATAGAGGTTGATTTGATATTGTAATATCTAGCTTAGAAGAGCAATTGTGAGAGATGAATATGATTTTTATTTGTTATATCTAGCTTAGAAGAGCAAAGGTGAGAGAGAAGAAAGAGATGTTGTATTGATCTATCATTTGTTGAGATAGCAACATTGAGAGATAGGTGTGTGGTATACACAAAGGGGTTGGTGCTCCTGTGGGTTGGTGCTCACGAATTGTTGTTGGGTTGGTGCTAAACAAAGGGGTTAGTTCTTGGTAAAGGGGTTGGTCCTCCTATGGGTTGGTGCTCACGAATAGTAGCTGGGTTGGTGCTCAACAAAGGGCTATGGTGCTCTCATGGGTTGGTGCTCAAGAATAGTTGTTGGGTTGGTGCTCATCAAAGGGGTTGTTTCTCCTGCAAGCTTGGCTTGTGAATATTGTTTGGATTGGTGCTCATTCATATACTTGAGATTGTTCTCCATGTTTGTTCCCACATTGAGTTTCCACATTATATCTAGTGTCTCTCTCTATCTTGTGTGGTGTTTATTTGTTTGAGTTTTATTGCATATCTTGAATATTTGATTAAGTGGAATTTGGTTAAAAAAAATATTAACAAGATATATGATATACTTATTCACCCCCCCCTCTGTATATCCTATGCTTAACACCTGTGCTAAGCTTATCACTTGTCATCGTTTGGTTTGCTCTACAATTTATTAGTTTTACTTGGGAATACCTTTTTTCCATGTGGTAGTCCAACATTAACTTGGAGCTTTATTTGAAAAGTTTTCATAAATATTTCTCTATTAGATCTAGTGTGTATGAATCAATGTGTATTGCTAATTATTTTAAACTAGTTCAATGTTTAAATTGCAATACATGGTCTAAATTTTAAATCATGGATCTCACACCATTAGATTGATCCTATCAGAGTGGATGTGGGATATAGAATATGATCTGAGTAGTTGATCATGATTGGCTCCTGCATTTATAAAAAGGGTTAAGTCTAAGATATATATAAATCCTAGGACTTATGTTTAATCATATTAATAATTATGAATAAACTTTAGTCTAAGGTTTTAAGCTAAGTTATAACATAAAGAGGACCCCATGCTTAGGAAAATATTAGTTTATAGCCTAATTTAGAAACATAATAAAAAAGGAACCCACATATAATAAAGTCATCAAATAAAATTTTATCCTAAGGTTTTATTGTATTAATTAATATATTTGAAACCTTAGGATAAATAATTAAGCTGTGTATGTAATAAAAAGGGACCCTCTCATTTTCTCACTTCATTCGATCTTTGACATCCACTCAAATGTCAGTCATTGACCATAATTTGAATAATTGAATGAGATTGGCTCCATGGATTATGTCTTCAACTTATCAAGTCTGCCTCACTCCATCCAATCAACTTCATCCAAGCAGATGTAGGTCATTGATCCTACACATAAACACATAGTTTAAGTTGTGACTTAGAGACCTAAGTAACTTATGATAAAGTATTAGGACTAATGTTTTGTCTATTTTGATAAAAATGAATGGGGACTTAGGACTAAGACATTAGTCCAGGTTAAAATCATATAAAAAGGACCCTACGTACAAAAGGTTAGACATTGTTAAAATAACTAGGGACAAATGGGATTGGGAAGTAAAGGGGACCAAGCATATAATTTTTAGGCTAAGGTTTGGTCATGCTTAAAAACATGACTAAGCCTTAGTATAAAAATTAACCTTAAGCCCATAGTATTTTAAAAGTGTTCTATCAATTTTTGTTCCCACCAATTTTGAATTTGGTCTTCTAGGATTTCTTGAACGAGGTCTTCAGGAATCTTTAAACATGGATTTAACTTGAATTTATATAGACCAAAGAATAGTAAAATCCCAAGTTGGGTTTAAACTATAAAAATATAGGCATGGCCCATTTAAGGAGGGCTCCACTAAACCTAAAACTTGATACAAGAAGAGAAAATGTTAGTCAAATTAAGTAAGATTAAACCAGAGCCATGAATGAATAAACTAGCCAACTCATGATGTGGATGATCATCAAATATAGATAATGTGCAAACATGTTAATGATGTTTTGATCAATTCAATTTCAATTTAAAGTATACATTTGCATAATTTTAACACAAGCATCCCCATTTTCAAGAATGGGGGTATGTTGCCCTAAAAAATAAGTCAATCCTAAATATTAGAATTGATTCATATGGATGATATGAGATATGAATCAATCCTAAATATTAGAATTGATTCATATGGATGATATGAGATATGAATCCTTGCAAGATTTTAGAAAAAACCAAGTAGCTATGAAAATATGGTTTGATACAAAAGCACAAGTTAAATTATTTCACATTTTAGACCTGGTTTTTAATGGGAAAAATCCCATGAGAAGAAGGGTTAAAATTCTAAGTTAAGTCCTCTTTGGATCATTCCTTATCAAGATACAAAAGTGATAAGACTAGAATTTACCTAGAGAGTGGTAGAATAGTGGAATAACTATTAGATAGGGAATAAGTAGTTTAGTACCACACACATAAGAATAAGGAGTTAGGTAGATGGAAACTATTATAAATAAAGGGGAATAGTATAGTGTAAGGCATATAAGAAGTTAATTGTAATAGATATTGATTTAATAGGAGGTTATCCCTTGAAGAGGCCAATGATACAAAGTTATTCATTCCATAAAAGTAATTATGTGTGTATTCAACTTGTTAATCAATATATGAGTCACTTAGTTTTATTAATCAACTATTATGAGAGTGAGGTTCTTAACATCAGGTATTAGAGCACTTTTTAGGGCCAATTTTTTTCTGTTATAGTAGATTTTGAGCTTAGAGGAAGAGTTTTCAATAATTTAATTTTTTATGTGTAAATAAATCTATATATCATGTTGGATCTTGCCAGACATGCTCTTTTCTATAGTCTTTGGTTTGTAGTATTTTTATATCTTTAGTCTTATATGTTTGTAGCCTTTTAAGTACTCAGTTTTAACATTACAAGTTTCAAAACTCTATGTTCTTTGTTTAATTCAATGTGCTCTCAGCATCTAAGTTTTAGTTCTTAGAAACATCCAACCGTTGGCTATGTATAATAGATTTTTAAGTTTTATGTGTTAGATCTGTCATATGCAATTTGTTTATGTGTAGTATCTATAGTAAATTATTATTTCATTAAGGCTATTGTGTTGCATAGATATGGTCAACCAAATTGAGAAGAACAAAATCATGAAAAAAACCAAGCTCTCAAGTAGTGCATCCTTCTATTGGGTCATGCTTCTATAACTCTTTTATCAATCTTTTTTCTTGTATTAAAACATTGGGTATGTTAGTAGCAATTTTTGATTTACTTAGAATTAGAGGCCCTTAATATGGTACCTAACATTATATGATTTTTGCTTTGTGTATATTGTTATGCCTCCTTTGATCTATATCTTGAAATCTCCTCCTGAGGCCCCTTCACATTTAGCAGCTATGATAATAATTACTTACCTTAGCTCATCAAACTGGTATATGATATCAATTCTTCTCCTTCTTACCTCAACTTGAGCATCATTTGCATCCTTGTTTGATGATTTACATCATGGCTCCCATGGCCTACTTAAATCTATGTTCAAATGAATAGTTTGAGGTGTCTTTTATCTCACTTTGTAACCCTATTATTTATGAACGCCTATCAAATGTTTTTTGGGAATCAAAAATTCACATCATGATTTACATTTAGCTTAGCTATCTTATTGAGATACATATTGGCTATGGATTTGGCCTTCTTTACATCTTACTTGAGCTCCACTTTATGATCACCCTCCCTTGTAACTCATATGGTGCCACCCTGCATTATTTCAATTTAAATTTTCTTGGTGCTTGGTTTTGACACCACTAACATTGGACATATCACTACCACCATGCCAAAAGATCCAGCATATCATCTCAAGCATTCTGATATAATCATTCCACCATCAATATCTCTATCTTTATATATATATATGTGTGTGTGTGTGTGTGTGTGTGTGTGTGTGTGTGTGTGTGTGTGTGTGTCTATATATATATAATGCCTCACTTCTTGCTAATTTTCCCAAAACACCTCTTGTTGCATTTACCCAGTCATTTTTTTTTTAAGAGAAGATCACAGTTTTAGGTTTACATTTAGCTAGCTTTGTTTTTATTTATTAGTGGTATTTTCACTTGTTACATGGCATTTCATATTTATAAACCCTTCATTAGTTATAATTTATAATAGTATTTTATCTTCTTTTTTGTTTATCCTTTTTGTTGTTTACAATTAAGTCTTAAATAATTGTCTTAACATACTCATTAATAATTACCTTTTTAAAGTGTTTTTATTTTAGGTTGTGTGTCAACATTTAGTTCATTGGTCATGCCTAGGTGTCATTTTTCTTAGAGTTTTAGATTCTAATTGTTCATAGTCAATGATTCTTATTTACATGGTCTTGAGTATTAATTTTAAGGTTGTTGGAGTCCAAATAAGTCATTTATAAAAAAAATTATATTAGTGGTGTCCTAATGATATCTTAATATTTAGTTTTTTATTTATTTTTATTTTTATTTTAGGTTGTGTGTTCATTTTAAGTCATTGTCATCTAGTCATCTTGTCATGTGTCAGTGTAAAAGAAATTAAAATTAAAATATTGGTCGTATTGTAAAGGATGTATTTTTTATTGAAACTGACATCCACTCCTCTCATTATCATGGAGCTTTCCATTTTCTCTAGTGGTAATATTACTAGTGCATTAATTCAACTTAAACAAACTAGTAATATTAGGTAATATGAGATTCAGTTTGAAGCATTGACCAATGAAATATTTACTGCATTCTTTGTTCACTACTTCATCAATAGAATTCAAGTTGAGATTCAAGCAAAGGTTCTCAACAATCCATGATGGAAGCCATGGGCATAGTTAAGCTCATAGAATATTGCATCTTCTATGATCATGATGAAACACCTTTAAATTTAGTCTTATATAATTGCACAACATCACCTCTTCAGGCCATCAATAAACTAAATAGTGAATCCCTTTTACATGCACCTCAACAAGTTCCAAAAAAGCCCATTTAGGAAATTACTATACTCAAGCAGGACCCTAATGGGCCTAAGTTCATAATCATAGAACTCAATTAGGGAATCGAGTCTTCAAATCCCTCAGAGAATAATGCTAAAGGGGATGGTATGTTGACTCACCAAGTATCATATTTTGTGCACCCTTGTTCTAAATTTTAGGTGTTGATTATCAAACTTCAACTTTCAAAGATCAACTCTAACCTCATATTTCAAACTAAGGTTACTCCATCCATCGATCTCTATATACTTCACCCTTATGTTATAGTGTTTGAGCTCACATTATGGTTATACATGCTCACATCCTTGCCCTAAAGTAAGAAGTGGAAACCTAAATTAATGCATGGATGGGCCTCCATTTGGTCAACATATTATTTTATCATGCAATTCTTATCATGTTTTTAGGTTGAAACATTTTTAAGGGGAATAGAATGTAATATACCTAGAGAGAGGTAGAATAACAGATAAACTAGTATAATAGGAAGTAAGTAGTTTAGTACCACATGCATAATAATTAGTAGTTGGGTAGATGGAAACTAGTATAAATAAAGGGTCACATGATATTTTAAGGCATCAAAGAAGTTAATTTTAATACAGGTTTCTCTAATAGGAGGTTTCCCCCTTGAAGAGGCTAGTGATATGAAGTTATTCCTTCCATAAAAGGAATTGTGTATGTAATCAACTTGTTAATCAATATATAAGTCACTTATTTTTGTTAATCAGCTATTGTGAGAGTGATGTTTCTAAAAAACCCAAAATGATTTTTGATTGAATGATATACAAGGAAATGACCTATAGTTGCCAATCAATAGATAGTTTCTGAAGCATTATTTATCAATTATTCTATACAATGTCATTTTGTAATGAGTTAGGAGGTTTGATACATGTATATAATGTATAGTATTTCATGATTCCTTAGTGTAGGTTTACTTTCTATTTTTTGTTTATTTGATTTGCTTTTATATTTTATATTTGTTTCCCCCAACTCATTTGAGTTAGCTTGTTTTTTTTGGGACCCTAGTGTCTTTTTAATATGCTAATTTAAATCAAAACTAATTAGGGATAATTACTTGCCATATCATGGGAAACTAGTTCTATTAGAAGTATTAAATTAGAATTTTTATTTTAGATATTCCCTTATAGCCCAATGATTGTAATTATGTCTCAAAAATAAAACTCATGCACAAACAAGATTGCATCGAAACTAGGTCTAAGAAGAAATAGAAGACATAACAATAATATGTTAAAATTAAGGTGTTTTTGGGACTATTTTTGTCTAGTCACTTCAAATGGTGAGTAAGTGCATGAGGATCATTTAGATTTTAGAATTTAGAGAGTAAGTAGTCATTATTGAACAACTCCATAAACTAGAAGAAATTCTTTTATACTTTTTTATAAGTTTAAAGGCCAGTGATTTGAAATAGAACTTGTGAATTTAGAATATTTTCTTTTCCTATCTAAAACATCAATTGCACTTAATTGAACATCTAGAGTAAATGGAAGCGTTGGTTTAGCTTGAATTTATCTTACTTATCAAAATTTTATAAATTTATCATTATACCCATGGCTTGGTTCCTAATCCTTAATGTACTAAACATATAAATATTTTCAAAGGAAATAAATTAAAAAAATGAATAAAAATTGAAAAAAGTGTAAAATCTTCCTCAAAAGGGTTATTTAAGCAATTTACACTCCAACTTTATTGCCTAGTTGGTAGTGGAGAAAATCCTTGAGTGGAACTAAAGGTATGTCTATCAAGGATATATATGCTTAGATACTAGCATAGAAATTCCCATGCCATTCCCCCCAAGCTAAATAACCAATATCATCCTTCTCATAAGTTTAGGTTGCTAAGAGAAGTTTAAATTATTTAACATGAATTCAAGATATATAAAAGAATAAATCAATTTTACAAATATGGATGGTCTAAAGATGAATTGGAGCTTAATATGTCACATGTTGAAGTAGAATTTAGTTCCTTCATCTTTATAATTTTGTCTAATGAATTATTTATAGTTTATAATTGTTATCTAGGTGTGAGGATTTATGGTCTAGGTTATGAATGCTAATGCAACATTATCCCCATAGAGGTCACCATTTTTTAGTTACAACATACCCCATTCTCATATTTCAAATGGGGACCCTCTTGTTCTAGTTTGCTCTATAGTTTGTAGTTTTTTGGATATGAAATTCTACCTTTGGAATGTTTCATTGATATTAACCAAGTTATAATTCAAGTCTTTTGAATTTAAGAAGTTCCATATCTTAATCTACCTAGTCTAATTGTACCTCTAAAATGTTTAATTTTAATATAGAAATGACCTAATCTTTATAATTTCCCATTATAAATAATCAATCAATATTAAATTTTTGACTTTGCTATTCAAATATTATTTGATCCTTGAAGTTGATGTCAGTTCATTAGTGTGGATTAATAAATTATATTACATGTCTAAACTTAGAATCTAGAATTTAATTTATACCTTAGTGGATTTTCTCAAATTTTTTATAACTTAATAATCATGTCATTTTAATTAGATATTTTGTTTCCTTATCTTTTATGAAGATGTTAAATACTTATTAGGGTCCCACAGATCCTTCCATGCATACAAATCCCATCGATGTATAACTTCAGAGTCAAATACTTTAAAAAAAAAGGACAAAGTCATTTTAAATCCCCATGGTCTCAAGATCATGCCACATGGAGTGATCCTAGTGACTTGAATCCTCAAATCCTAAGAACCTTAAAACATTGGAAGCATTAAGGCATTATCCTAATCACCTAAAATTTAACTAAGATATGTAAAACTCTATACCCTCAAGTCCCTAATAATATGCCATGTAGCACCATATTAGAATCCTAAGAGTTGAGAGTGATTATAATATTATCCCAAAGAATGGAAATCCTAAAGGAATGAGTAAAATCCTTGTAGAAATGACTGAGCAAGCATAGACTAAAACCTATAAGGTTGAGAAAGAACCACATATCCATGATGATGGTGAAGGTAGACAATGAGGTAGATCATAGTAGCATTAAGCGACTATAGATTGGTAGAGTGGGTCTTGAAAAATAAATCCAATAGCCTAGTGAAGGAAAAGGAATATGAGATCGACGAAAAGCCACATACCGAATGAAGGAAAGCATGAGGGAATAAAATAAGATGAACCCAAACCACATCAACTAGATGAGTCATAAAAAAGTACATGATTAAATTTGGCATCACATAAAAACATCAAAATGACCTAAATTGAGGAAAATAACAAAATAATTAATTGAGATCACTTTTGAGTATTTTGATTGGCCAAAAGAGGTACGTGGACTTTGCTAGTGTCTTCATGTCCCGATCATTCTCCCAGGTGGGATGAATAGAATAATCATCCAAAATAATTGGCCCAAAAGGAATATAAAGGAAAAATTTTAGTTAGATAGGTGTCACAACCATGGAGAAAATGAAAAATATAATTTAGATTTTTTTTGAAAATAGAGGAAATATCCTAACTAATTATAATTACAATGACCTAGAGTTGCAATCATGGCCATAGATGGAAGCCTTACACTACTTGGAGATAAGTCAAATTATCATTTGTTTATAATACAATAAAATTATTGTAAAAATGGGGGAGATTTTATGCACCAAAAATCTAAAAAAATTGTGATAGGCTCAGTCCTCTCTCTCTTTTATTTTGATTTATCTTGGGATTGTATGCCTGGAGGAAACACTTAGATGATTTTATAATTACACTTAAGTGGATACCATTATGGTTTGAAATTCATAGTTTTATTTATTAATTCCTTCATTTATTTATGGAATAAAATTGATTAATGTTAAAAATATATTAAAATGATTGTTTACTAATGAATATGTAATTTTATTATGTAATAACTAGTCTGATTGGTTTTGAATTTCCATTCCATTTAACCTAAATATATATCAAACCATTATGTGTAGTAGATATATACCTTAAATATGATTTTATTTAATATAATTTTAGGGTAATATGTTTATTTAATTCCTCAAAATCCTATCCATTGAGTTACTTTAGTTTTTTCTATAGGTAGATGTGGTACAGAATGGTATAATTGTGACTAGGCATGTTTTTTTATTTTTAGCATTAACAATATTGTTTTAGTCAAGGAACCACTTACTTTTGTAATTTACCCTTTATATAGTTTTATCCCCATTTATGATGAATATCATGTCCATTATATTATTTTGTGATACCCATGTGAATGAAGAAGTGAAATAACTTAAGAAAACATCAATAATAATCCTCAAAAAACATAGAGTGGATTGAACTTCTTATGATTAATTTACATTTCTCACCCAACTAAATGATTAAAAATTTATCATCCCTTGTGTTTAATTGATTAAATACTAAAAATGAGATCACATTGTGTCACATGTGTTATTTTCTCCCTTTGTCCCATTATAACAATTAGTCCAATAAATATTTCTATTGTGGGTGACAAATTAAGACCAACTATATTGTGGCATGAGGAGATTACCCGAGTACTCAAAGACATATTAAAAATATAAACATGGTCCTTAGTTTCCATGTACATCATGGTATATTTTAAATGCCTAGTATTTCCTTTTAAATTTAACTTTAGGAATCAAACCATTCATTTGATCATGTAGTGCATCAGTTAGCAGTTAGCATCAAGAAGTTACTTCTAGATTACCCTTGAAACTAGGTTTAGTGGGCTATGTGAATGATATTTCATCCATAGTTAGTGATTTAAAACATTGGGTTGTCTTTATCTAGTGGACAAGAAAGTATCTTGGAAGCCTAAAAATTAATCCAAACCTTTTAGTACAACTTCCATATCTTCTTTTCGGATAATTATTTAACATCAATTGTTATAAAATTACATTTTATACTTGTTGATTGTTATTATCTATTGTATTATTGATTTTATTGACCAAAATTTATATAATTATTTGTTTTATGGTATATATTTTAGTATTTTATCTATTTTATTACTACCTAAAAAAATACATAGTTAAAATTACTATTAAAATTTTCCAAAATCAGTTAAATCAGAAAGCTTAACTTAGTAGTTTATGCACACTTTTTTTAATTACTACCTGTACAACTAAGTTGACTGGATCAACTTAGTAGGATATCCAAATTGTATTTTCCTATTTATATAACTAAGTCAACTATATTGACTTAGTAGGTTATCTAGACTATATTTAATGCATGTATAATTAAGTTAACTAGCTCGACTTAGCAGGATTTTAAATGTTTTTCCTATACAACTATGTTGACTAGCTTAATTTAATAGGTTTTCAAAGTTTTATATTTTCCTACTTGTACAATTAAATTGACAAACTCATCTTATTTTTTAATCCAAAATTTATCTATTTTTTCATGTCTAACTAAGTCAATTGGCTCGACTTAGTTTTCTTTCTAGAATATTGATTTTCATGTTAACACAACTATATCTAATAGCTCAAGTTAGTAGTATATGTAAATTTTGCATGTTCCAACCTACAAAACTAAGTCAACCATCTTGACTTAGTAGGTTTTCATATTTATATTTCTATCTTTACTTTTTACCTTGTAGTACATTTTTGATGAAAGTAAAATGCAAACTCAAAATGACATGATGAATTTAACTAATCCTCCTTAACATCCTCAATTTCACCTTCCATGTAATGATGTTAGTAATGTCCATGTGGAAATAGAAAAAAAAATTATGGGTCACCTCCTACCATAACTTTGGATCCACTTAACTATCCTCCAAATATTCCTATTGTTAAGGATGCAAATGAACTCAAATATTCTAATAAAATGATACTCTTCATAAATAAAAAACATAAACATCAAGGCAAGGATCCCATGATTATCTACAATACAATGATGGGACTTTACATTGATTTTACACCTTCACCTATGCATAAATTATCTATCAGCTTTGGGGCATGACTTTGTCCATGACTTTTTATTCTTTAATACCCACTTCTTATTCCATGCCTTTAACTTTATCCACTACTTGTCCTTTAACCTTGCTATTATTTCAATTATATTTTTGGGATTTCCTCAAGTGCGCCTAGTTAAAGTGCCCATGTTAATAATCAAGTCATTGCTACCTCTAGTTCATCTCAATTTGCTTCTACTAGTTAAGATGCTATCAAAACTAATCAAATCTTATTACAAGCTATGAACCAAATGTCCATTTTTCAAACTAACATTAAAAATAAAATAATACAAATGCATAACTAACTTTAAAAATTAAAAAATTGACTGCAACCTAATCAATAAGGGGTAAAAAATCCTAGTGCCCACCATGCCCCTTAGATATGCACAAAATAACCTTATACCTCAACCTTCACTTGTCAAACAAAACTATCCAACATATAGAAAGCAGACCCTTAGTCCCTCAAATTGAAAACATAGAGATAGGTGGTATTGTTCCTACTATAAATTACAATTTATCCACTTATCTCACTTTGTACTTAAAATATTTTAAAAAATTATACAAATATTGGATTAAACTCAATATCTTTAATTCTAACAAGATCTTAGATAAAAACTTCATAGGTGATGTTTTGGATTGGTATAATCAACTAAAATTTCATGCTATATATAGTACATAATATATTATTTATACATTGGTATAATAATTACAAAATAATGACCTTCATAAAAATAGCTTATCTCACTTCATAAACTGTAAGCAATCAAAATACAAAACTACACAAGTGTTCTTTAAACAATTCCAAGCCTTGTCTAATAAAGATAAACATAACATGGTGGAGTATAATCTCTTCTAGTTATTCACCAATGATATTCATACTAAATCATAATATTTTATTAGGACCCTTTCTCACAAATCTTCAAAAGAAGCCCTCAACCAAGCCAAACATCAATATTTTCTCATAAGACAACTTGAGCCTTGACATCCTCCTTCTAAAAATCAAATGCTCATTAAATATAAAAACTAACATAATACCAATGATGGTTTTATGTATAAATATGATTTTATTCACACTATATATAATATTACTCAAAATGGTTCCAATGATGCTACTATTTCACAACCACTTTCAACCAACCCTTTTACACAATCTAGATATACATTTTTCCAAGTAAACAATTTTGAGTCTCATAAACCTATTTCTATGGTAGAAATTCAAAAGTTTCTTCCTAGGTCTTCACCATGATATCTTGTCCCTACTCACCATACTCAACATTGGTATGATCCACACAATTTTTGTTGGTATCATGTAAGTTGGTGTCATTCTCATGAAACATGTTTCCAATTATGAAACTTTTCTCTTGAATATTATTGTGGTACTAATTTTTATCATGAAACCCTAAAACATGATTATAAACATGATTATGAAGTGGCATGAAATAATCAATAAGATAACTAGAATGACCCATACATGTTGAAATATTTTCAATTTAATCATTTTGAAGGTAGGGACATTAATATCAAATTAGGGACATTAGCATTAATGATAATGTCCTCTAGGGTAGAAAGTAACTAAGGGTAAATTTTTATGTAAGATGAAATTAGGATTTACATAGAATGTAGGCTAAAAGTGATCTTTGTCATCATAATGTTAGGACAAAATTATATGATAAGTAATAGGCACAGTGAGATGGAAAATATGAACCTTTTGGTAGCAACAAAGTAGACATTGTTATTCAAGGATGCTCATACTCATGTGAAATCTTGTCATCTATATCAAACCTTTGTAACAATGGAAACTCATGTTGCTATGCCCCTTTAACCAATAATGGAAGAGTGTCCCTTTTATCAATAGAGTCTATACTTAATTAGATTCACAAATACAAACTCTTCAAATGGTGATAGATTCATCATTATAGAGACTGACTATTGCATAAGATGGGATAAAGCAAAAGAAACTAAGAACACCACTTATAAGGAGGTGATTAGGTTACTTGAAGAGAAAATTAAAACAATATTAAAAACCCATATGGTGATTTTGTGTGTTAATGGTCCTAAATTTCCATCAATTGAGTTGACTAAGTGGGTGTATCAAAATAAAATTACATTGAATTTATCTTCAATTTATTACCCTCAGGGAAATGGTTTCGCTGAGTCTAAAATAAGAACTTGTTGAATGCCATAAAAACTTTAGTAGAGGATAAAATATGAATTTGGCATCTTCTACTCAAGCATGCTTTATGGGATGATTAGGCAAGGCACAGAAAAAGCCTCAAGAGGTTACCTTTCATGCTGGTTTATGGCACATAACTAATATTTCTAATGACACTCAAGAGATCCACATGTCATTTCATCAATGACTACATGGAATCAAATGAGATAGGTCAATCTAATCTATTGGAACTAATTTATATTGATGATATGAGAGATAAAGCCTTTCATAATTTTAAAAAGTACCAAGCAAATATGAAAATATGGTTTGATAGAAAATCACAAGTGAAATGATTTTACATTTTAGACTTTGTTTTATTATGGGACAAAGCCCATGAGAAGAATGGTTAGCACTCTAAGATAAGTAATCTTTGGATCAATCCTTATGAATTTATATAATTTATAGGATAAAATTATTTATGACTGAAAGATCTATAAGGGAATGACCTATAGTGACTAGTCAATAGTTAGTTTCAAAAGCATTACTTCTTAGTCATTCCATATAATGTCATTTTGGAAAGAGTTAGGAGGTTTGATTCATGCATAGAATGTAAAGTATTTGGTGATTTATTAGTGTGGGTATGCTTTCTATTATTTTTTTATTCTCTTTAATTTTATATTTCTTTCCCCTAACTCATTTGTGTTTTATTTTTCCTGAGACCTTAGTGTCTTTTTAATATGTTACTCTAAAGAAAAATTGATTAGGAATAACTAATTTCCATATCATGGGAAATTAGTTCTATTAGAGGTGGTATATTAGCAATGTTAATTTATGTCTTCCATTACAACCTAATAACATTAATTATGTCTCAAAAATAAATCATGTACACATCTAACATTACATCAAGACTAGGTCTCAGAAGAAATAGAAGACAACAACAATATGTTGAAATTGAGGCGTTCTTAGGGATATTTTAGGATGGTCATTTAAAATAGTGAGTCAGTTCATGAGGATCATTTATATTTAATAATTTAGAGATTATGTAGCCATTATGTAATTACTCCATAAATTAGAAGCAATTAATGTGTACATTTTTATAAGTCTAAAGGCTAGTGATTTGAAATTATGAATTTAGAATAATTTCTTTTTTGTTTAAAATATCATTGGTGCTTAATTGAACATCTCAAGAAAATGGAAGAACTAATTTAGTTTGAAATTATCTTGGTAATATATATTTTTTAGTTTATAAATATACTCATGGCTTGGTTACCAACCCTTAATATATAGAACATTTAAATATTTTCAGAAGAAATAAATCAAAGTAAATTGAATAAAAATGCAAAAAAATATAAAATCTTCCTTGAAGTAGTGATTTAATAAATCTCCACCACAATGTTTTTCCATGTTTTTAAATTGATCAAGGCCTTGAGTGGGTCTATAGGTATCTCTATCAGGACTATATAATGTGTGGATAGAGGTAGAGTAATTCCCATGCCATTTTACCCAAAATAAATAACCAATATCATCCCTCTTAGAAATTTGCGTTACTGAGATATGTCTAAATTATTTCATATGATTTTAAGAGATATAAAATAATTAATCACTTTTACACACTCTAATAATCTAACAACAAACTGGAAATTAGTTTTTCACATGTTGAATCAAACTTTAGTGCCTTCATCTTTCCATTTTTTTCTAATGGATATTTATAATTTATGTTTTTTATTAAGGTGTGAGTATAGGTTATAAATGCTAGTGCAATATTTTCCCTATAGAGGTCACCATTTATTGGGCCAAACATTCCCCATGTTTAGATTTGAAATTGGGACCATATTTCTCTAGTTTGGTCTTTGGTTTATGGGTTTTTGAATATGAAGTTTTACCTTTTGTATGATTAATTGATATTAACCAAGTTAGAATTCAAGTCTTTTGAACATAACAATCTCCATGTCTCAATCTACCTCATCTAGTTATACTTCCAAAATGTTATATTTATATTTAGAAATGACCAAGACTTTATAATTTCTAGTTACAAGTATTCAATCGATATTTATTTTTTAACTTGGCTATTAAAAAGTTATTCAATCCTTGAAGTTGACACGAATTCATTACTATGGGCTAAATAGTTTTATTATGTCTAAACTCAAAAGTTGTTCTTTACTTCATGCCTTGGTGGATTTTCTCATTTTTTGGATAACTTACTAATGAATTCAATTTCCTTAGTTATTTTGCTTCTTTATCTTTTCTGTAGGGTTTTAAGAATTCTTAGGGTCGCCCAAACTCTTCCATACATCTAAATATCATTAGCACATAGCTTTGGAGATATTTTTTTTTTTTGAAAAAATAACTAAGTCATTTTAAATCCATAAGGCCTCAAGATCATGTCACATGAAATGATCCCAGTGGCCTAACCCCTTGGATCCTCAAAACCTCAAAACATTGGGAGCATTAAGGCATTATCCCAATGGTTCAAAATTTTATTAACATTGCTAAATCTCTATACCCCTGAGTCCCTGAGAAGATGCCACATGGCAATGATCGAGCAAGTATGGACTAAAACCTATAAGGCTAAGAAGAAACCATGTGGCCATGATTATGAAGAAGCTAATTAGAAAGATAAATATTGGGAGCATTGAGGGACTATAAAGTGGAAAAGTGGGACCTAATGGACAAATCCAATAACCTAGTGAAGGAAAAGGAATGTGAGACTGAGGAAAATTCATGTGGTTAATGAAGGAGATCCTAAGGGAATAAAATAAGGTGAACCCAAACCACATAAATTAGTTGAGTCATCATAAAGGACATGATTAAATTTGATGATGTATAATTTTTTTAGAATGAACTAAATCGAGGAAAACAACATAATTGATTTAAACTATTTAGAAATGTTAGTGTATTATTCCTAATTTAGTTAAAGGGTCTGAGTAGTAAAATCAATAAATAGATATAAAATAGTTAAGATAATAATTTATGTAAATTAAATTGCAATTTTTATCTTTATAAAAATAGTAATAAAAGATGAAAAATAAGACTTAGCTAGAAAGTAATTGATACAACTGAGACAAGGTTTGATATTCACTATGCAAGTCTAGGACACTATCACAAAATGAGATTTGACCTTCATTTTATGATTAGATAGGAGCACCAAAATTTGACAAGAGTGGAACTAGTGTTGTATTCTACCTCTACCATTATTATCCTAAGGATCTAAGCTTTCTAAGTTTTATTTTCTATGTTTGTGTGACCCTATTTGTGACGTTTTAGTAACTGGAAGTTTTTAGAGCTCCCTACAAAGTAGATTTTCTTTTCAAACCCTATACTCCATTTTGATTTGACAATTTTTGAGAGATATGAGGGGTTAATGTGTGTAATATTCATTGAACATGTATCAACACCCCTTGTGTGGGAACACTACCTATATTCTAATTCTCTAAAGAGGGATTAAACCATACGTAGTTCTCCCACTTGATGTGTTTTATGAAATAATATGTATGAAGATGAAAACTACTAAAATATATGTGCTTGAGTTGGTTTGGGACTAGTGCAAAGATTTAAATAACATTATAAGTATATTAGATGGTTGTATGTAGAGAAATAAGCAAGATTGCTTGAGTAGTCTTGCTTGTATTCTTGCTTGCTTAGTGATATTTTCCAACCCTTTCCAAAAATTTTTTGAATGGGATTTTATAAGGATATATTGTTCATGGGTTGAATGTTCTCACATTAGGCCAATAAGGATAAGGATGGGTAATTGTAATAAACTAACCATTGGGGCCAAAAATGCATTTAGATAGGAGCTAGAACCAACACTATAGTCCAAGTGTGGCACTATTATCCTAAGATAATGGGGCCTAGGGGGATGGATTAGTCATGGAAAGAGAAGTTTAGCTGATCTTTGATTAAGTATAAAAGGCTATGGATGACTGGGAATCAGTGAAAAGATACTTATGGGGGTTATGAGAACAAGAAAAAGTGACCTATGGGTTGGGTGTCATAATCCACACTCAAGTTACCAATTTTCACATTTTATATAACTATATTTTCCCCCTTATTCTAGTGATATATCAAATCAAATTACTAGGATAAAGAAAAAATAGAAAGCATACCTAAAGTTACCTACAAGGGTGAAGCTCATGAAGTTGTGTGATGTTGGGTGTGCATAGAGAGAGCACACTATGAAGTATGATTCTACAAGACAAATAAAGAGAAGATAAATTATTAATAGATATGCTATATATAAAATAAGAATGTACAAATATGGGTAAAAGAGAGAGAGGAAGAGAAAAAAATAAATACACCTCATTAGGTACATAGACCAATACAAAACTTGTTGTGGTGCTAAGTAATGCTAGATGTGTTGGTTATGTGTTGAATGGTACTGAACCAAGAGTAATATCATGAATAGATCTGAGTGATCAATTCTTTAGAAGTGGCTCAAAAATGTAAAGGTTGGCCCTTTGGCTCCATTATCTCCCACTAAGTGAAGCTAAGTGATCATGCATGTACTAATTAATGTTTGGACTATGTGTCTAATCCATTTAGATAAGTGGCTCAAGAATACAAAGGTTAGATTCTCCTTTGGCTCTATCATTTCCCACTAAATGAAGCTATGAATTGATACTAGTATTAAATGTGTGTCATATGAGATGGCTCTTGAATCTCATGAATGTGTTATGATTTGACAATGTTGGCATGGATAGTTGAATGTATGATGGAAACTAGGCCACTCTTGGCCACTCTGAAAGATGGAGATTAGACTTGTATGAAATCTACTCCAAAACTAGTGCAATAAGATTATATGAAAGCCACTCTGAAATGTGGAGGTTAGGCTTGTATGAAATCCACTCCAAAATGATGCCAACCACTTATAGATGGAATAAGGCATGTAACTACTGAGAATGCATGGGTAATGTTGAACTTAGAAAGAAAAAAGATAAATGTGTGATATACATTACCCCCAATCATTGGTATCTATAACATGGATTATAATCTAGAAGTTATACCAACTATCATATCTAAAACTAGAAGTGCGATCCATCATGTTGTGAATGATGCCCCCCGATGTGTGGATTTTTTGAGTAAAAGTGTACTAAAAATTATTGATTCTAAACTAGTCTATTTGTGCAAAACTATATCTAAACCTACTTTTTTACCTACTTCTATAAAGTCTAGTTTTCCTATTATATGGATAGGAGAACCAAAAATAGATAATAGTGGCATTGGTGCTATTGTCCAATCTTAACATTGTTGTCCTAGGCCAAATATGGTAACTATTATAACATTTTCACTATCTATCTAGTTTGTTCTGACTAGTTATTATTCTAGGTGTGCTGAAAGATGGATTTTTTATTATTAGGAGGTATGATCTCTATGACAAAACCCCTATTATTTTTCCCCTCTTTTGAGGGTAGGAATGAAGACCCTATAATGACTGTCCCCAAAAGAAAGAGCCTTGCAAGTGTGTTATTCTATAAAGATACATGGTATAGAAATTATAATCAATAATATATCTCAAGATGTAATATGGTTTATATTGAGATATTGTTAGATCAATAGGGGTATGCCTAGATAGATATAACAATGTAATAGCATGTGCAATTTACTAAATTGAAACTAAAAGTGTTAGTTGTTAGTTGTTAACTATTAGGGAGGGATGGAGCATGATGTCCATCATGGCATCAAAGAAAGAAATATAATGTATGATGTGGATAATGGCATTGCAAAAAATCAAAAATCAATCAAGCAACAAGCATAAAAGGCAAGAAGAAAGAAGTGTATGAAAGTGTCTAAGGGGCCAAACAAGAAAGGGATATGGACACATGTCACTCAAACTAGAAGGAAAGCATACAAGGCATGTTCATATTCCACATACACATACAATTAAAACAAATAAGGTTAGCATGAAAGCCAAAATCACATAGAAGAGTATAGGCAAAGAACATTGGCAAATGTCCTAAGTCACACACATGAATCAAAGTAAAGGACATTGGAAAATGTCCTAAAGTACATATAAGAGATAAAATAGCAATAGAGGAATTCAAACAATCAGGTTATCCTAAGTAAGAAAGTAAAGCATACAATCGCATCTAGATAATCAAAGTAAGAATGTGAAAGTATGTAATACATATTAGTACAAGAATAGGTATATGGTATAAAATACATAAGTGTTATATACTAGTGAGTGTCGATTGAGTAATCTATGTAAGCTAGTAAATAATTTACATCATTATGATAACTAGAGTGTGTGGTGTAGGAATGACATAACCTAGATGGTGTAGTCATGTAGAAGATGCCCTTAGTGGGTAGATATTTTGATGTGTGTCTCAAATGTATAAGTAGGATGCCCCCTTAATGGGTAGAGTGAAGTAATCAAGGATCTGGATGTCACTACACACACTCAAAGAAGATCAAGTGAAGAGTGGTAATGTAGATAAATCAACAAATAATAGTATAAAACAACAAATGTAATCCTAACATGATAGTAGAAATGTAAATCATGGATGATTCATACAATCAAAATATTTTTGGTATTTTTTGAATGATTTTCATGTTTTTGTATTTTGAAATATTTCAATATTTTTGGTATTTTTGATATAAGATATGTACAATCAATCATTAGGAGACTATGCCCAAGAGTTTGAAAAGAAGCTATGTACAAGTAAGTTGGGAAGGGATGATATTAATCGATGAGTCTTATGGGAGACTCCTTATCATGGTGTCTTATATCAAAGAAAGGGATCGTGCATGATCATGAAGCATGATAGAAGGGCTGAGACTATGGCTCTGAAAGTTGTATATGTTGTAAATGCTGTAAAATCTATGAAGTAGAAATCAAGTGTGGGGTCTCCCTATAACTCTAAGTAGTGGATACAATTGTAGGGATCTTAGGGACCCATATGGTAGTAGGAGAAGCTCTTTGAACATATTCTCTATGAGTAGATGCATGAGATCTAAATGATATTACCTTGAGTGTGAACACTATAGCTAGAAGCTATCTAGAATCCTAAAGCTATATAGGTGTATGAAATATTTGTACTAGTGATGGATGCCTCAATTATGTTTGAATTAGAATTGGAGGAATAACTATAATTGGTAGAGAAACTAGAATTGAAACCTAAACTAAAACTGGTGATTACAAAGTAGAAGATGTCTCTGAAGTGGGGAGTGGTAACTCATATAGAACTCCACCAACTGTAACAACCTTATTAGCATGAATGAATTTCACATATCTATGAACTATAGAAGGTACTACTCAAAGTTTTTGAATCCATGGTTAACCAAGTAGCATATCAAAAAATCATGCATTGGGAGCTATATTAAATGGTGTGGCCATGTTTGTTGGACCAACCTGTAAAGGAACTAAAATCTCATCCAATGAATTTTGTATTTACCCACTAAATCCATGGATAGTTATGTCCATTAGGGTAATATCCGATTTTGAATATATGAAATTTTATAATAATGTCATAGTGCACATGTTCAGATTAGATCCATTATATATGAGAACACTATGAATATGATGAATATGAATGTAAGCTTTAATAAAGAGTGCATGATAATATGATCATCTATGATGATCTCCTACTCTAAGAAAGAGATGGAATGTTTAGCTAGAACTCTAGAATTGTATACACCAATCATGTTGTTCAAAGGATGTAACTCAATTGAAGGTTCTTTGTATGTATCTCATGGTGGATGTACATGATATGCATGGTGAACTCTTGATGTTTCCCCTGTCTCTTGTTTATAATGCTACAAAAGGATATAAGAAGATTTTCAAAACTTTCTCCTTTGTTTGCTTTACCTAAGGAGGCTTAACTAAATTTCCAAGATCAATATTATTTCCATATATCAAATATTGTATTTTGTGTCTCAAACTAATGCATCTATTTATTATATGGCATGTTGCCCTATGCAATTTACAAAATGCATGCTAATCATATCCCTGTGAAAGAGGCTTTTTTGGATCCATATCCTAAATAAGATGGAGAGATATGATGTTACATTTCAATAGCTATTGTAAAAGTCTGGCTAGAAAAAATGATAGATTTATGAAGGTTTGTCGAGGGAGTGCTGATAAAACCACTCACTGAGGGGGATCGAAAGCCACATTAACTATCGATTGATTCTGAATCTTATTATCATTGACCATGTCTTTGTATGGGACATTGTTGTTACTCTTGTTTTTTGTTTTTGAGATACTTTTATACTTGAGTTTGCCTATTAAAATTAGTTTCACTTCTCTTTCCTTTAGTGTGTGACATAACTCAGTGAAAGAAGAGAATATTTTAAACATAATTGATTCATGCAAAGCTGGTAGAAGACTCTATTTGAAGAGATATTGTAACTCTTGATCAACCATGGGGCTAGTCATCTTAGCCAAAATAGTCTTACATCAAATAACATAATCTATGAGATTCTCATTTGACCTTTTTTCTATTGTGCAACTTGGGTATATGAAACCTTGTCACCAATGTTAATGCTAAAATGAGCTAGGAACATGTCAGTTAAAGGATTGAAGATGTTAACCAAATAATTTTGTAGACTATAAAACTATTGTAAATCATAATCCTTTAGGCTCCTTGAAATTAACTTGGTAAGTATCTAGTCATTTCGTACATAGTCTAATCATGATTCATGAAAATTTCTCAAATGTGTCTGGATCACCCTTTCCATCATATAGAGTAAGCTTGGGTTGAACAAAACCTTGTATCAAGGGTGTAGAAGAAATGTGATGTGTCAATGGTATATTCAATAATGTAAAAAAATCCAAAGTGTGTGTAGATATAGAGGCATCTTTCTCAAGATGTATCACCTTGGATTGAAAAGATCTTATCTCTTGCACAAGGGTTGTCACATCAAGATACAAAGATGTACTAGCTATAGCTGGTGGCATAGAGATATGTTGGGATGAAATATGGGTTGTTAAGACATAGTTGCCCCTATAATGTCATTTGTAACTATTTTTTTTATGGTTTGAGAAGATTGACCATTATTCACTCTTTGTTGTTCTTGTAGTATTTTAAGCATGTCATCTTGTATGTCAAGGTGTTTACTTTAGAGTTCTTGAAGTTCCTTTTTATTAGATTCATCAAAACTAGTGTATTAGGCCATTGTTAAGGTAGGAAAATAATTTGAAAATTGATATATTTTTTTTCAATAATTTTCAATAGGCAAAGTTTGATATAAAGAAAATACTGAATATAGGAAATGTAAAGTCTTAAAAATAGAAAATTGGAAAGTGTAGAAAAAGGATACGAAGCTATAAACATGTAAGGTGATACCTCAAGAAATAATGGGACCTAGTATATAAAACTAAGCTTTGAAAGATGATTTTTTTCAAATTTTGAAATTTAAAGTGAATTTTTGAGTTAGATATGAAAGTAAAAAATCAAAAATTTATTAGAAAATTTTTGATTTAAAGAGACATAGAAGATGCAACTAGTGTTTTCAAAAACAAATAATCTTGAAAATTAATATTGAATTTTGAAATTTTAGGTGAATTTTTCATTTCAATATGCTAGTAAAAAATCAAAAAATTATTATAAAATTACTGGGAAAATACTGGGACCTAGTATCGGCAATATAGGGTTTGAAAGAGCATTATTTTATAATTAGTATAAAAAATTTAAATTTAATGTTAATTTTTTATTTTATTATGCAAATAAAAAATCAAAAAAATATTGGAAAAATTATTAGGAAACTTACCCTAGGTTTTATAGGGTTTATATGGAGAAATAAAGTAAGTCGAGTTCACCAAATGATTTAACCTATTTGTGAATATTGGTGTATTATTCCTAATTTAATTAAAGGGTATGAGTAGTAAAATTGGTAAATAGATATACAATAATTAAGATACTAATTTATGTAAATTAATTTTCAATTTTTATCTTTATAAAAATATTAATAAAAGATGGAAAAGAAAACTTAGCTAGAAACTGACTGATATGGTTAAGATAGGGTCTGATATTCACTATGTAAGACTAGGAAATATCACAAACTGATATCTGAATTTGATTTTAAGATTGGATAGGAGTGTCAAAATTGAATGAGAGTGGCATTGGAATTGTAGTCCGCCTCTTCCACTATTGTGTTAAGACTTGAGCTGTCTAGGTTTTATTCGCTATGTTTGTGTGATTCTAGCTATGAAGTTTTGGTAGCTAAAAGTTTGTAGATATCCCTATAGAGTAGATTTTATATTAAAACCCTATATTCCATTATTATTTGACTAATTTTGAGAAAGAGGTGTGGGGTTAGTATATGTAAGATTCATTAAATGTGTATCCACACCCCTTGTGTGGGCACGTTGCCTACATAACTATACTCTGAAGAGGGATCAAGCCATACGTAGTTCTCCCACTTGATTTGATTTGTGTAATAGTGTGTATGAAGATAAAAATTGATAAAATAGATGTGCTTGAAGTGGCTAGGGACTTGTTTAATTATTTTAATAAGCCTATAAGTATATTTTTTGGTTATATGCAAAGAATAAGGAAGATTTATTGAGTAGTCTTGATTTCTTAGTGATATTTACAAACCCTTTCTAAATTATTTTTTAATGGGGTTTTATAGGGATATATTGGTCATGGGTTGAATGTGCTCACATTAGGCCAATAAGGAGAAGGATGGGGAACTAAAAGAAATTGACTAGTTGGGCCAAAAATGTGTTTGGATAGGAGCACCAAAATTAGAAGAGTGGCATCGGTGCTATAGTCCAAGTGTGGAACTATTGTCCTAAGTTAATGTGGCTTGGGGGGATGGATTATTCATGGAAAGAGTAGTCTATCTGAGCTTTGATTAAGTCTATAAGGCTACAAATGATTGGGAATCAATGAAAAGATGCCTATGAGGGTTACGAGAACAAGAAAGGACCTATGGGTTGGGTGTCACAAGCCACACTCAAGTTACCAATTTTCAAATTTTATATGATTAAATTAATAATTATTTTATTTAGATTTTGAGGAGTCTGACTGGTAAAAGGAAGTACATGGAGTGAGCTAGTGGCTTCATGACCTGAATATTTTCCTAGGTCGAATGAATAGAAGAATCATACAAAATACTTGGCCCAAAAGGAAGAGTGGGGGATACTTTTGGTTATATATGTGTTAAAACTATAGATAATATAAATAATAAATTTTTTATTTCATTTTAAAATGGTGGAAATATACTAAATGATTATAGTTACATTGACTTGGAGTTACAATCATGGCCATAGATGGGAGCCTTTCACTACTTGGAGATAAGTACCATTATATAATTTTATATAAGATAGTCTACATTATTATAAAAAATGGGGAATATATTATGCACCAAAACTTTACAAAATTTGTGATAGGCTCAGTCCTCTCTTTTTCTTGTTTTCATGTATATCATGATATTTTGAAAAAACCTAGGATTTGCCTTTAAATTTAACTTTAGGAATCCAACCATCCATTGGATCTTGTGGTACATAAATTAGCATTTAGTGTTAAGAAGTTACTTGTAGATTACCCTTGAAACTAGGTTTAGTGGTCTATGGAAATGAAATTTCCTCCATAATTTGCAACTTAAAGGATTGGATTGTCACTATCCAATGGACAAGAACATTTCTTTGGAACCCTAAAAATTAATCCAAAACTTTTGGTAAAGCTTCATTTTTTTTCTTTTTGGATAATTATTTAGCATGAGTTTTTATAAAATTACATTTTATACTTGTTGATTTTTATTATCTATTGTATTGCAGATTGTATATATATATATATATATATATATATATATATGTATGTATATATATATATATACATAAATATATATATATATGCATATATATATATTTATGTATATATATATATATACATACATATATATATATATATATATATATATATACATATATACATGCATGCATGCATGCATACATACATACATACATACATACATATATATATATATATATATTTGTGCTGAGTGAATATTTTGTTACCAACATAATGGTAGAAAAATGGTTATTTCAACCACAATGTGATGAGATAAAATATCTCCTCAATGAAAGGAGAGGCTCCATTTTATTGTTAACTAACACAACACTTAATTATTTACACTTAGTTACAATGATTCTATCATAATGGGTGTTGTTATATCATCCAATTCTCTTTTTTTAGAGTTGATGTTCAATCACAAACTTATTATTGTTCTTTGTGATATAATTTGAAAATCTAAGATCATTTGATGAACCAAATATAACCGATAATCAGATTTTTTATCCAAAAGACTAACAAGAATAATACTAGCAAGGTAAACTTAAAAGATAGAATAAAGTGCAGTGCAAAGTCTTCACATTATTTTCAATAAAGATTAAAGTTATCAAATAAGAGTAACTAGTAGCCCAAAGTCTCCTCAGTAATTCACTTTCAATGTGAACATAAACCTAGTAACTAAAAAGTATCTCAAAGACTCTAAAATTAGCTTCCTGACACCTTCCATTTTACAGAGATTTCACACCATAATTCACTCAAAGTAGAATAAAATTCAATGGAAAAGACAAAAGAACATTCCTAATACATGGCAAGTATATTTCAACACAAATTTTGAAAGATCACTTGATTTTCTTATATTGAATGGATTTTTGATTTACAGTATGAACACAAAGTTTCAAATATTTTTCTCAATTTAGTAGCATTTCCCATACATAGCAATTGGTGATATTTTCTAACAAAATCATCCTCTTATTTATAGAGGGAGCTATGAAAAAAAAAGGGAAAAACATAAATATATTGACTTATTCATTAATAGAGTCGTATTTGACTTAGAACTGTGCATTTTTTCTATGTGTAATTTACATTGAACAAAAATACATATGGAAATTTGAAAAAGTAAACTAAGTGTCCTTAGACAAAGGAATTTATTATTTTCTACAAATTCCTCATATCTCTTCAATATAGCTTGAACCTCATTTTTATTTGGGATGAATATACTGTTGGAAATGGTAAGTACCCTTATGATAGAATCTTCTAAGTTGACTAGAAAATCCTTGATTTTATCCAAGATTTTTTGTAATTTATTTATAATGACCTAAAATTTAATAAATTTTTCATTGGTTTATAGCATGAAAGAACCTATTTCAATATTTAATTGAAAAAAATATGTAAACTCTTGAATATAAATATCCACAAGAAGAATTTCTTGAGGGTCATTTCTAACTTGGTAGGGAAGCTCTCCAATTTTATCGATAAGATATAACATCTTATTATCACACATATATTAAACTAATTCAAGATATTTAACTATATTCTTGAGAACTTATCTTTTATTCTTCATAGCTTCTCTGTATTCAATGAACATTTTCCTATTTGGAATGACCTTCTACTCAACCAAAAGCTCTAGTTTTAATTTGTGTAGTTAAGCCAATGTATCAATATCCTTTGAAGTCAATTCCAAATATTGAGTGAGTGTTTTAATTATTTTTTAAATTTCTATTTTTATTTCACTCATGTTCATAAAAAATCCAATAGTAGAATGTAACCTTTGAGTACCCTATATTTTTAATCTCTCAATCTAGGCATTGATCGCCTAAACCTGAGATCCAATTTTCTTTGCTTGTTGAATTACCTTTTTACTATTTTCATGAAAAATAAGATCAACAAACTTAGAAGGTTGTGTTATTTTAATTAAAATAAAGGTTAACTATTCTACTTGTACTTTGAGTTGATCTTTGATTTTCTTCTCCTTATCATATCTCTTGATCAAGGAGGCCATTCTTACTTACAAGTCTTCCTTTGCACCTTCATGAGTTTTTTAAGAAGATCTATTCATCCACTACATATTCAAATGCTTGAATATCTTTAATGTTTCTATCTTAAAGAGGCATTGTAACTTCATTATACTTATGCCTAGATTAAAAAATTACCCTTGACGTAGTTTTCAATTTCTTTGTTGTTTTGGGATTTATTGACATAAGCTAACCAAAATGAAAGTCTTTTAGCACCACTGCTCACTTCTTCATCTTACATGCTTACGATGCTAGCCAAGGAGAAAGATGAGATGGATCTCCTTGGATAGAGGATGTTAAAACTTGGGATACTTGGGCAGGGATAATAGATTATGAAGTAAGTGGAATGGAAGGTAGTGTGACAGAGGTATCTAGTAATAAGGTTGACATGAATGGGATTTTAGTAATAATAGCTGGAGTTTGGGTTGGAGTAACCACCACTTTAGTTCCTATTAACATTTTAAACATTATAATTATAGGAACATGAGTTGTTGTCTTTAAAGAAAGTATAGACATAGAATTTTCCATATCTTATTGGGTGAAATATAAATTAATTAAGGATCCCAATGACATTCAAGGACTAGGTATATTTGATAATGAATCAAAAACTTGGTCTAGTGTACCTTGAGAAGGAACTTAAGAAAATTTGGCACTAGGAAGTGAAGATGGAGGTGAAAGAACAACTTGAGAAGGAACAAGATCAACTTCTATAGTGTTACTTATGGGAGGAACTATGGAAAATGTTACCTATGAAACCATGGCTTGACATTTGATTGAGTATTCTCTAATTGTATAGGTTGTTGAAGCATTGGTTGAGATATTTGTGATGTTATTGATTGAGGTGGTGCCTTGCTTGTGACTAGAATTTATTTTTTCTCCACTTGAGCACTTTTCTTGACACTTGCTTCTTTGCCTTTCTTCTTTCCTTTACTAACAAATACAAAATTTGGATTTTGTTTGGAACTAGAGGGCTCATCTTTATTTTTGGTTCTCAACTACTCTCATTTCTTAGTAGTTTCTTCATCATACTCTTCCTGAGAACCAGTTTCAACTTAATTCCTTTAGATTCCAACCAAGCATTAGTTCTTACAAGAATAGGTTGAAATTTGTCTGTAATAAAAGTAGATTTTTTTAACTGACCATTGGATAGAAGGGAGAGGGTTTGTATACACTTAATTTTCCTCATATTAATGATCTAATACATTACCATCATCTATCAAAATCCTAGGAATATTTGCCAAATCTAAATTGACAATCTGATTAGCAGTAAGGTGACTATAATCAAGTCTCCTTATATCTTTATCAGTTCTACATTCTACATAAATATCTTCAATTTTATACACATGAGTGATATTATGCTTGAGCTTCCACTTCATCATTCTATAATTAAAGTTTTCTCTACTTTTGAATTTTTTAAGAATAATCCCCTGCATCTTAGTTTTCATAGCGTTAGCCTTTAGAGTAGTGGAAATTGTGTACTGACCAATACTGATTAGAAATTTGAAACATCTCTTGTTAGCATCTGATTGTTTTTTATGCATGTTCATCACTTGTCTACACATATCCATTAGTATTAGTTTATCACTTGGGTATCTATGTAGTATGTAAGGTTGTTCATCAAATCCTCCTACCTTGATATATGTAAAAGTTGGGAATTGTAAGAAAATACATCTAACCCTATTGACCTATGCCCATGCCTAATCTAAAACTCTCTTCTTTTCAAGTTATTTCTCAAGAGTGTAAATGAGTGTATAGAAGAAAGCATCATTAACTCTATTGTAATTCTTGACACTTTCTTTTAGAGTTAGTTGTGGATAGTGCTCATATATAGAAACATTTTTCCTTTCAATGATAGAATTTAGACCCAAGAAAGACTTCATACTGGCTGTAGCATACACAATATATGAATTCATATAGAACTTGAGTGAAGAATCTACCTTAGAGAGTTGATGACAAATAACATCACTAATTTGTTTACACTAAAAAATTCTTTGATTATTTCTTTTAATACAAAGTGTATTGATACATCCATTCCTAAAAAATGTTTGAAGTAGACAGCCCTTTCACTCTACTAGTGAGAGTAATCAAATCTCCAATCTCTTCCAAAAATCTACGATACAAATACTTGGGCCATCTATCAATGGTGGGTCGAGGAGTCTTTAGACATTTAGAGTTGATATGTTTCTTACACTTCTCAAGATCTTTATCATAATATTCTTGAGTTGATTCCATAGTTAAATCAAAATATTCTTCAATATTGAAAAGGTGAAAATTTTTATCAAAATATTCCTCATTAAGGTGAATGATCACCTTACCATCTAAATCCTTGACTAATTTTATTTCCTTATCAAAGTGTGCTACCATGGTCAAGCCAAATTTAGAATCATGTGTTGATACTAGAAATGCAACAACCAAATGGATTTCATTGTTAAGTACTAGTTGTATATGAGGTGCAATGGGTTATCTTCCTAATATTTATAAAAACTTAGCCATGTCCACATGACCAATCTCTATATCCCCAATTTGATCCACATTTGAATCAACTATAGATAATGGTAATAGACCTTGATATTTATATTTCATTGTCTTCTTATTTGGAGAAATGTCTGGCATTAATCAGATAGTTGCAAGTAAGAAAATTTGATTATCTAGAGTTAGGAGTTTTTGTCATTTTTAGTGAATGTGTAGTTTGGATAAAATTATTTAAACTAAATGATGAATAGAGTACTTTTTTGTAATTTACATAATTTTTTTTGAACTACATGGGAAAAGGATAGGTGTTGTTTAGATAAAATTCTTTGAACTACATGAGAAAGGAAAACTTACATGCACTTCAGAGGATTTTATCTGAAGTGCACCTATTTACATGTACTTTAGATAAAAATATCTGAAGTGTACTAAGGAATTAACAATATACACCTTGAAGATTTTTTTCTAAAGTACATCGAGTGACGTGCACTTTAGATAAAATTATCTAAAATACATGGGAGGAAAAGTGCAATATTCACTTTAGATAATTTTCTCCAAAGGGCATTGGGTGATGTCAAGGATCATTCCTTCGTGCATCTCAACAAAAATTCTCTAGAGTACATGGAGAAAGTTAGGGTTTGAAAAAGGCTTGAGGAAATAAAATTAAACCCTAAAACATAAAATAATAAATGAAACAATCTAAGTAAAATATAAAAAAATGAAGAAGATAAAAAGGATACTTACCTAAAACAAGATAAAATTGACAAAATGATGTGTTTTTGAAGCATTAAAACAATCAAACCAAAAAATCCAATTGATCATGAGGTTGGTGAAGTGAGATGTACATGAGCTCAAAAATGGTGGTTGTGAGGTGTACTTGAGCTCAGAAATGGTGAAGAAAGAGAAAGTAGTGGTTAAAAATAAAAATTACAATAGGTTAAATATATATAGGAAGGGTAATTAATATGTATTAATTACCGGTATAATGGTAGGCCTAGGTGCAAGAGCAAAGAAAAATTAAAAATTTGCACATGGAAAATTAGAGAAAAATAGTGCTCCTACACATGAAATTGAGAATTTTTTTCTAAACTTGCATATGCAATATCAAGAAAATTATCCAAACTTACATATGCAATGTCAATAAAATTCTCTAAACTTATGTATGCAATATCAGGAAATTTCTCCAAACATACATATGGAATATCAGGAAAATTCTCCAAAATTGCATATGCAATGTAAGAGAAATTTTTTGACTCATCACAAAGAACATAAAAAACATGCAACGCCAGGAAAATTCTCTGAACTGGCATAAAAAGATACAAAGTGTAGTTTAAATAAAAATCTCTAAACTACATGAGATGTAAAATTCTCTCAAAAGATCAACATTCTTGAGAAAAACAAATATAAAGAGGTAGAAATTTTCCTCATTTTGTGTGCTTAGAGCTCCTGGGCTATGAGACATACAAGTTTTGTAGGGGTTATCCCATGAATTGAGATTTCTAAATTTAAGGATAACAATTTGTTAGAGGTAAAATCATTGAGGAGGGAGGGGTGGGTGAACTAGTGATCCCAAATAATCCAACTTCAATTTTAATTACTTTCAAGTTCCTAATCAATTACAATAATCATTCTTGAAGCATACACATCATTCATATCAATGAGTAAGAAAGACAATATAAGATCAATCACATAACACATGACATATGTGGGAAAGCCTCTTGGGGAGAAAACCCACTAGAACCTAAAATTGGACTACTACCCTATAATAACAAGAACCAATTTAGACCAACTGCAACTGATCAAGAAAATACCATCCCTTATTTTAGTGAGACTATAATCCTATAAAGAGCTTTTACACCTATCTAGCTAAGATACCACAACAACTAGACCTTTATAAAGTTTCACCTTACAAGGAAGATATAACCCCCTTAGATGTTGAAATACCAGAAAAACACCTATGAACACATCTACCTTCAAATTGATGTCCTTAACACCTGATGATGGACCTCTAATTATCACTCTTCACCTTCACTCATACTCAATTTATAAGAGCACTATTCTAACAACAAAATTATGACCTATAGGTCATACAAATAGTTATAAATATATTATACTCATCAAATCCTCCACTGGGCACTCTATGCCTCCTCTACATAATTCACACACACAAGCCTCTCTCAAATATCTCACAATTATCTCTTCAAGTCTAGAAATAAACACATTTGGTTTCACCATTTATAGAGCTATCATGATTATCAAAATATTGGTCATATATTAGGCATGCCTTAAAAATTAAGGGATATATCATATGAAGACACATCTCAATATAGTCTACATAGGTCAGACATAGCATCTATGTGTCACCCTTAAGCAATTACACCTTTTAATACCACCCTTGTAGCTCTTATAGGTCTTATGAAGACCTATTCACCCATTTAACACATTAACAAGAAAAACAAGAACATAGGACTGATTACAAAAGCATAGGTCCACACTACATGACCCCTTAGTCATTATCAAATGATCAAAGTCATCACTACTCACCTCTACATATGCTCAATCAAATCAAACACTGAACTTGTATATAGTAACATCGTGAACAAATACATAGTCAACTTATTAATCATTGTTCATACTCAAGATAGATTTATCACACCTCCAAAATCCACATAAATCATCCGTATTGAGTCTACAATACTCTCCAATAGCTAAGACAACATAAAACATTGAAACAACATCAACACAAGCTCAAACAATCTTCTTGGATCACTTTTAAGACATACATGAGGACATAGTCAAATTTTGAGCTCAATATCTTCGATAGTATAAAAAATTAGACCTTAAAAATAATATTTATAGATGTGCCTTTGATTCCTCTAAAAATTCTCTTTTACACCATGTTAAATTCTACATATATCAAAATATATGGTCCAAAAACCATAGACTAGTTTTTCCATTTATTAAATTCAAATATTCAAATGTAAATAGTCACAGTTAAACATAAAAAAACTATGCTCATATCTCATGTCATCATTGTTTATATCAATCTCACACCATCAATATTTTATGAAATTTAACTCATATTTTTCCAATGCCAAACATTAATCCTTGAACATTTTGACCTAATCTCATGTAATCTTGCAATATTGACTCATCGTGCACCATTAATCTCTATGGATTAACCAAGTATTTACCTTATAGTTCTCACCATTAGATCTTTCTAAAGACCCTTGTGGTAGTTAAACTTATCACTCTCACATTCCTTATGAGTACTTATACCATTATCCATCGATAATTTGTCCTCATCTCACTGCTTCTTGAGTCCTTGGAATAAACATGCTCTATTGATTTCTTTTAGGAAGCTCAATCTTTACCTTCATTAACCAAAAAAAATTTGAACTCTTTGACTTGATGTGCACCATAGATCTTAATTATATTATTTCCCATGAGCCATTAAATATCCATCTAGTCCTAATCTTTAACATTGTGAAAAAATGACTATGGGAACCTTGCTTATCTACTGGGAAAGCCAACTTGACACAATCATATCTTTTACCTCGCTCACTCACATGTTCTCAAATTTTGACCATATTATCCCCTCACATAGGAAAATACAACCATGTGAATTTTAATTTTTATAACTTTCACACATGTGAGATATAATGACATTAAAATAATCACTTAGATTTTTATACCATAGAGCCAACTATGTCAAAAACTTATCTGGAAGGCCAACTTTGAACATGCATATATTTTATCACGCCATGATGATTGACCTAAAATTTAGTGAAAATAAATTAGGTACATAAATTAAAAAACCCATATGATCACCATCTCCTAAAATTTCCACACATGTGATATATTCCATCACCAAACTACTTACTCAACTCTTTATTACCTCATGCAAGTTTGGCTAAGTATGGGAAAACACTGTCAAACTGCCTAGGAGCCCAAATATTTAGGATAAATAAAATAGGGACTAATGTGATCAAAATAATATGACCAAATATCCCTGACTCATCAACATGTGGTAATGGTGATGTTATCAAACTAACTAGAATTTTTTGCCACTAGACCCAAATATCTCGATGAAAACTATGAAATACCAGATGAATTCCACTTATGAAAAAAATTAAAAACTTATAAAACATAATAAGGACATTTTAAATAATCCATACTCATCCTTGAACATCTCTAACCATGCCAAAATAGAAGATCAACAAAGCATACTTCAAGCATACTAGAACAAGCACATTGCACACTTTGTCATTATCACATAGACTACCAAGGCACTTCATCCACTCACCTGTATAACTTCATAACATCATTATGAAATAATTTAAAATTTGCCAAAAATCTCCCCCTTTTTCATTGATGTCAACACACATCATATAACAAAATATATAGCTCACATTCCTTCTCTCTTTAATGCACTCTCACAATAGGAACTTTCTCCCCCTTTGACACAATAAAAAAGTGGGAAAAATCTGATCATAAGGAAAAAAATACCAAAAACAAGAGATAACCATCTTATAAAGATGAAAAAAACTCCCCCTTACCTTGAACCTACCTTTTCTTTTCCTTAACAACTTCTTTTTGTTATGTGTCAACACTCTCTTCAACCAAACACTATAACCAATGAAGAAAGAACACACAAAACCACTAGAATATGATGGAAATCACCAAAAAAAAATCTAATAATGACTCCCCCTAAGATATATGATACATTTCACCTTTTGATCATCTTCAAATCTCCACACACCATGAAGAACCACCACACATGCTTACTATAATTCTCTCTTATACTACCATAAGGACCATCAATAGAACTTCATGCCACCTACCAAAAATAAAAATTGATCTCAACCAAATTAATAACTCTCCTTGAAACAAACATACCTTTATTTTTTAAATAAACTAAGAAAAAAACACTCTTCTTCACACTAGGCTTGTCTAGTCTCCTTGTACCCCTACCTATAACTTATAAAGCCAAGAACATTCATTGTAAACATCTTCAAGACCTAAAACTTAATATCTAGAGCAATCTCATATGCCCCCTCAAGCACAAAAAATTTAATAACCTAAATTATCTTTTAAAGTATACTTCCTTCACAAACTATCTAGCCAATTAAGCCTCTAACTTGACCAAAACTTGAATAAATTGAGAACCGTAAACCTTAATATCTCTGTGAATCTTGATTTGATAACCCATCTAGCTCATTAAAATTATTAAGAATATTTATATCTCAACTCATAAGGTAGACTAATTTTATAGCATAGCCCAAAACCCTAGAATCTCAAAACAAACAAGGTCAACTAACCTCCTTTTGGTCAACACACACCTCTAAAACTTCATGCATACTTAGAGACACCCATCACACACTTTTGAACCAATATTTGAGCATTCATACCTTTGGGAGTTTTGACTTCCTATAACCCATTTTGAGCCTACTTACCTATTGATGCTTGGATTTGCACCCTTGAGAAGATGCTCAGTTTTCCTCATCTAAGTGGCACAATGGAATCATCTCTCTTGTTTTGGGTGATAATTATGTTGAGATGAATCTCTATATTAAGGTTTAGCTCCCCTTGATGCACATTTTATGATATCTCTAGTCTATCAACATTGTATGAAAAGGGAGAAAGGAAAAACTAATAAAACAAGTAGTGATGCACCAATATATGATATCCTCTCACTTGATTGAAATCACTACTTAAAGACTGACAAGTTTCTTCACACAAACTCACAACTCTATGTGCATTGTCACATCAATGTTTCACATGCTAGATTTAAGAAGGTATTTTACATTTAGGAGAGTAATAGACAATTCTAGGAAATAATATAGTCTGAAACCACTTCTAAAATGTCTTCACACTTATAGAAGAATAATAACAAGGACTTGCAAAAATAATTTTATTGAAAATTGGTAGGCAATTGAGGATAACAGGTTAGGAAAGATAACCTTAACTAAAAAACAACAACACAATTTAGACCAATACATAATAATGTAGCATGTGAGTGGCAAATGACTTGTATTTTTTTTAAGAGTTACCAGTATAAATTTGAGTAGAGTTTCATTATCACCAATAGAAGCTACTAAATGAATGGAAAGAATACACACACACACACACACACACACACACACACACACACACACACACACACACACACACACACACACACACACACACACACACACACACACACACACACACACACACACACACACACACATATAGTTTTTTGGAAGGGGTCAAGCCAAAGAAGTTCAAAGGTCACTTGGACATGTGTCATCTTGAGGATGGAATAGTTACACTACATTCTATAAGATGTTCTCTTTTTGGTTATGCCAATAGGATCAAGATACTCTGAACTACATTTTTCCATAAATGCCTCCATTGGGTAGAAATTTGTTTAGATGCTAGCTATTCCTTATTAGTTTTCTAAGATGTGAAATGGTATAACAGCTCACTATCAACCTACTTATTTCTATTTGATGTGCACTAGATGCTCAAGATTCATGCCATTTATCACTTCCACATTTTTCTTAGGTTCTTGCACTTCTTTTTTAACTTCAATGACTATTTTCATAGTTTGAAGTTGATGTCTTATAGGCTGTCACTCTCCTTAGGGTATTTATTTAGGATAATTTGTCTATGACCACTTTTCCCAAAAGAATTCATTTGGGCCATTTTTTTCCTTCTTTTCTTTCAACTTTGTACTTATTCTTTCATGCCCTTGGAATTCCCACATAAATTTTATTCAAACTTTTTGTCTGCAACTTATTTTGCTTGGTATCTTCTTTGTTTTGGGCTTTTTGTGGACTCCTTCCTTTGGGAAATTTGTTCGAAGGAAATCATTTTTTTCAATCTTCTTGAAATGGACCTTTGGCTTTGGAATGAACCTTCGGGAAAGTTAAACATACCCTTTAGATTTCCACTTGTGACCCTCAAGAAAGTTGTAAATGTCTCTTGAAATGGTCCACTTTCTCATGGAGGCAATCCTTTAAACTTATTGAAGTGGTCTTCCTCTTTGAAAAATAAACCCTTTTTCACTTTTTCAATGGTCTACCTTCCCAAGGACCTTCCTATAGATACCCTTTAGAAAAGTATCACATACCCTCCAAAATTTTGAGATGGTCCACCTTTTTCCTAAACTAATCCTTCAAATTTTTTGAAAAATTTCCTTCAGGAAGTTGAAAGTGTCCTTTGGGAAAAATAAAATGATCCTTTGAAGAAAGCAAGTGACCCTTCAAAAAAATGCAAATATCCTTAAGGATTTTCGAAATGGTCCTTTTTTGAATAAAACATGCCCTTTGGAAAAATTGTAACATACCGTTCAAAAAATTGAAAGTGTCCTTTATCTTGAAAAGGTCCTTTGGGAAAGTTAAATTACCTTTCAAAAAAGTTAAAAGAACCCTTCAAAAAAATTGTGTATACAGTTTGTCCAAAATAAAACACTTAGGAAAAGCTTCAAACAAAAGTCCAAAATAATTTGCTAAAACCTTCAAAAGAGACACTTGAACAAAATTGAAAATAAATCTTCCTTGAATAAAACCCAATAAAAATTGAATTTTCAATCATATTTTGGATTGTTGAGCGATGGCGGCAAATAGGTGCTTGGAGCCGAGCTAGGGAAACCGTGCCCTAGCTCATTTTTTGTTTGGATAGAGTCTACATTGGAAGGGAAGGGAGGCGGTTAGCTTGCTGGGGGTAGGAGCCACAGCCTTGGCTATGTTTTTCTTTTCCTTTCTTCAACTATGTGTTGTCCTTCATGCTGTGAGCTGTGAGCTATGCACACTTATAGGGTAGGGCATAGTTTTTGTCCTTTATGCTGTGAGCTATGTGCTTCACACACTTACAAGGCAGGGCTTTATGCTGAGGAGGAGGGGCTACCTAAGGAGCGTCCCCAGCTAGGGAGCACTTTTTGAAGGCATGGTTAGGAAGGGGCACGTTGCTGGGGTTGGAGGAAAAATTACAAGCAAGGATGGATAGGATTTTTAGTGAGGTGGTTGGAAGAAATAGGTAGGGGCTGGAATCCAAGATGAAGGAAACCACTTATCTTAGCCAAACTATAAGATTTTTTGATACTCAATCAGTGGGGGGCTCAAGAATCACAAAGGTGAATGGATGCCTAGAGTGCTGTAAGGAGGTACCGAAGCTAATAATCCCATTTGATATGATAGCTGAAGATGTGGAATATTTTTCCAAGCACTCTCTCTACTGCAAATTTTTGGGATTACGAGTCTCCTTTCATTTTCTAGAGAATTAGGCTCAATGGGTATGGGAGCTAGAAGGAGAGATAGAGGTTACGTTGCTGGCTAATAATTTTTTTATGATCACTTTTGTTTACCTGTCTGACATAAATAGGGTGTTTGAAGGAGGTCCCTATTTTTATAACTAGGTTGGGCTTTTTGTGAAACCTTGGCATGCTAGTTTTAACCTGACTAAGGAATTACCAAATAGAGTCCTAGTGTGGGTTAGGCTGCCCAGAATGCCTATAGAATGTTGTAGAGTGGACGTTCTATAGATGATTGCCTCTATGCTAGGAAAATTGGTGGGGTCTTCCATCTAAACTCTAGGTAAGAAAATCATGACCTTTTCAAGAATCTATGTGGAAATTGACTTAAGTAGGCCTTAACTAGATGTAGTTGAGATGTCTGTGGGTGATTACTCATGGGTCTAGAAACTAGACTATGAGACACTTCCATTTAGATGCCACCTATGTCACGAGTATGGTCACTTGGTACGTAGATGCCTGAAGGCAAAAGTAGGTGATCAATAGCCTTCTAACCCACCCCCACCGAGTAGTGTCACTAGTGTGGACAAAGGGAAAAGGATTGGAATGGAAGTAGGGAAAGAGTCAGAAGGTTTTGTGTAGGTTAAGGCATGTGGTAGAAATAAAGGACATAAGAGGTCCTTACTGGAGCATCAGGAGGGGGATTTAATTAATAGGTTTGAGGTGTTGGATGCATTAGGCCAACAGGATATTTTCCTAGGCCTAATTGGTGTAGAGTAGGTGGTTGGGGGGTCCGAGATGGAGGGAATTTCTCCCATGGATCAAGCAACGTTGCCTATGGAAGCAACTTTACCCATGATTTTGGATGGGCCGGTTGGGGATCACAAATCTACTGAACCAATTATTGATATGGTTCAAGATGTGGAGGAGGGGGTTTCCTCAATATAGATAGGGGTGATAGACATAGAGAAGAAAGGCAAAGGCCATCCTCACCTAGGAATTCTTCAGAGGGATGGAAAGAAGGGGGTTGGTGAAAAAAGTGTTAAGCCAAGGTGGAAGAAGGATATGGAAAGGATAAAGTTGATTGGGGAAAATTTAGTTGACTCAAGGTCAGTTAAGACCCTTGATTCTGACTTCTTGTCTCCACCAAAATGATTGTTCTTTATTGGAATGTGAGGGGCTTAAAAAATAGCCCTAGACAAAAAGATTTTTAGGATTTGGTTAGGAGTCACAGTCTGGATATCCTATTTCTACAAGAAACTAAGGTCTCAGTAGAGTATATGATGAGAATAACACCTCAGATTTGGAGGCAAAGTTCCTATCAATGCATTGGGGCACATGGATCAGCTGGTGGAGTGGCTTGTCTATGGAATCCTCACAAGGCCCAACTGATGTCATGGATTGCCTTCAGGTCTTCACTATCTTTTATCTTCTTATGCGTCGAGTCAAGGGAGTATGTTCTTTTTATGAACATTTATGCCCCCATAGATTTTCAAGGTAAGCTATTGGTTTGGGATAATATACAGAGTGTTCATAGAGATTTTCCTTATTTGCCATGGATTATGGTGGGGGATTTTAATGCTATCATGGATCTTACCAAAAAAAAGGGAGGTACATCAAGATTGGAAACTTCTTCCTTTTTACTTTGTGACAATATTTTAGAACTCAACCTAGTGGACATTAAACCATGCAATGGATGTTTCACTTGGAACAATAGGAGAGTGGGTGACAGCTATATTGCTGAGCACATTGACATGTTCCTAACCTCTTGTTACTAGGTGGGTGGATTTTGGACCTTAAGGTTCATGATCCTTGACTGGAGAGGATCAGATCACTGGCCAATCAAGCTACACATTTATTATAATTATATACATAGGATGCCACTATTTAATTTTCAACTCATGTGGCCTAGGGATCTTGATTTGTTTGACAGAATGGCTGATTGGTGGTGGTTAGGGAGGCCTACTACTAGTACGGCAATGTACATCTTTGCCAAGCCTCTATAGTTCATGAAATATCAGCTCAAGAGGTGGAACATGATGAGCTTTGGAAACATCTTTCAAAAAAAGAAAGAGGTGCAAAGGGAGTTGAATAACATCACCAAAATAATTAGAGAGGAGGGGATGTCTAAAATCTTACTGAGGGAAGAGGCAAGGGCTGTTCGAGAAGTGGAAGAATGGGAGTTGAGGGAGGAGATCTTTTGGAAGCAGATTGCAAGGGTTGAGTGGCTATAGGAGGGGGATAAGAATACTGCATTCTTCTTCAACTCAGTCAAATCCAAGCAGCATGGGAACATGATATCCACTTTGGTCTTGGACAATGGAGAGATCATCTCATCCACTAGGGAGATATGTAATGAAGTAGCTCAGTATTTCACTACTCTTTTCAAAGAGGAAGGGAAGAGGGAAGTAGATGTTAAGGAGTAAATAGTATCCTATATTCCCACTCTGGTATCTCAAGAGATGAAGGAGCAACTAATGCATCCAATTTATATGGAATAACTCCAGCGGGTTGTTTTCACTATGAAAAAAGGTAAGGCACCAGGCCTTGATGGTTTTTTGATTGAATTTTTTCAATAATTTTAGGAAATTATCAAATAATATTTGTTGGTTGTTTCTCAAGAATCTCAGAGTAGCAAGCAAATGCTTAGAGCCCTAAATTTGACTTTTTTGGCTCTCAATTTTGACCCATTTCCCTATGCAACATGGTTTACAAAATTATATCTAAGCTGATTGTAGAAAGGCTAAAGAAGTTATTGGGTATGTTGATCTCAGAAGAACAAAGTAGCTTCATGGAGGGGCATCAAATTCTGGATGGTATTGTGGTGGTAATTGAGGCTATCCACTCCATGTCCAAATCCTGGGAGAAGGCTATGTTTATGAAATTAGACATGTCTAAGGCATATGATAGGGTTTGATGGTCCTTTCTTTAGAAGATTCTAAAAGCCTTTGGGTTTGAGGAGGTTTGGATCAGGTGGGTTATGAGCTGTGTGAACTCAACTTCATTTTTTGTCTTAATTAATGGGAATCACTCTCACATCTTTCGGGCCATGCGCAGATTGCAACAAGGGGATTCCTTATCTCCTTACCTATTTCTAATTTTGGTGAAAGGTTTAGGGTGATTGATAAGGAATAAAACCTTAGAAGGTCATATTCAGGGTTAGAAGTGGGGAGGTGATCTTCTGATTCTCTCTCATCTATAGTTTTTGGACAATGTGGCTCTGATCGGCATGACTAATATGAGGGAGGCCACCAATATTCACAGTGGATTGGATGCTTACCTGGCAGCCACAAGACAAGTAATTAATGAGGATAAGTCTTCCATTTTCTTCTTTAACACTCCTCTGGCCATCTAGTGTAGAGTGGCTGATATTCTTCAGTTTCAAATTGGTAGCCTCCTGATTCTTTATTCAAGGATCCCTATAATAGCTGGGAGATAGGCTAAGGAATCATGGTAGGGGATTCTAGACAAGTTCAGGGGTAAGGTGAATCATTGGACCAATAGGTGGTTGTCTTTTCCTAGTCGAGCCCAACTTATTTAGTCAGTGGTTCAGGTGCTTTCGATTTACAGATGCATGCTTCAGGTGGCACTTGTGAGCTTTGTCAAGGAACTTGATTCCTTGAAAAGATAATTTATTTGGGTTGGTAACCTAGCCTCAATGAAGTGGAGCCTGATTAGGTGGGAGGTGGTGTGCATCTCGACAAGGTTTGGGGGCCTAGGATTATGGCAGTCTATTCTGGCAGGGATGGCCCTGGCAGCAAAATTGTATTGGAGATGGTGCTAGGAATAGGACCGTGTGTGGGCTAGGATTTTATCCCATAAGTATTTTTTGGGGATCCCTAGGAAGGATATTCCTAGATACAGCTTGGATGGATTTGGGTTGATGATTTGGACCACTCTACAGAAGGGCACAGCCTTGTTTAAGAGAGGTCTTTTCTAGATTTGTAGAGGAGGGACTGAGGTGCAATTCTCACATGATTCATGAGATGGCTTTCCCCCTCTGGTCGCTCAATATCCTCATTTGAGTGGTCTAGTGTAGAGATTTAGTGAGGCTGGGTGGAATAGGGTGTGTGACTACAAAATTTTGTTCCTTAGGGGCTAGTTGATGGAAGTGAGATGGACTGTACTAGAGGAGTGGCTGATTAATGGTATGGCTGATGAGTGCGCTAAGCTAAATCACATCCTAATTGGGCATAGCTATTGTACACTTAGGGAGTACAACATGCTGGCCTGGTCCCCCCATCCCAAAGGGAAATACATGGTCATAGTAGGGTATCAGGAATTGATTGCATAGCAATGTGAGGGAAGAGGGGAAGTTTCATGGTGGAAAAGGGTCTGGAGTAATTTCTCCTGGCCGAAATGTAACTGTTTTACCTAGACATTGGCTTGGAATCATTACCTATCTTGGGAGAACATTAGGAAGAGGGGATTTGATGGGCCTTCACATTGTGTCCTATGTTTGGAGGTAGAGGAGGAGTCAACACACTTATTTTTTTGTTGCCCTTTTACTCTTCACTTGTGGCATGCTTGATGAGATGCATGGAGATGTCATTGCTTGCATGCCTCTTGCTTGGTTGATTTTTGGTCTAGATTGGGTAAACCGCCCTTTGATGCTCATTTCTTGTAGGAGGCATGGTATGCTGGACCAATCTTTTTATTGTGGCAAGTATGGTTGGAAAGAAATCATAGAATTTTTAAGGAAGAGAAATTGGCACTCCAACAGGTTTGGGGCAGAGTAATGGGTATGGTCAGGGAGATGGTGGTAGCTAAGAGTGAAATCATATTACCTCTAGATAAGGGTGATGCAAATTTGGTTTAGAGACTAGGCTTATAGGATATATCTCTGGCCTCTATCTGCATCAAATGAGGCTGGAGTGGGAAGCAAAAAATTCATAGGCAAGGGAAGTGGATGCCACCCACCATGGGATTTTTAAAAATTAATATTGATAGATCTTCTAGAGGTAATCCTAGCCCAGCCAGAATTGGGGGAGTTGGTCGGGACTCCTCTGAATCTATTTTTTTAATTTTTTTGATCCATATGGGAGAGTAGATGGTTAACAAGATGGAGGGACTTGCTATTTTGTATGCCTTGAGGAGAGCTTATGAGTTAGGCTGGTGAAAGGTATAATGCGAAGCCAAGTCACAAATTTTGATCAATATGCTCCTAGAAAGGAGGATTATCGATGTGAGCTGGCAACTATCCCTATTAGTGCAAAAGATATTTCAAGTTAGTGCACTTATGGAGTTTGTGTCTTTTGCACACATTCCCAGGGAATGGAATGGAGCAACAGATTGCTTAGTGAAATGGGATTTAGAGGGAAATGATGGGACGAAGGTGGATGAGTGGGCATTATTGCCCAATGAGGTGTGTCAGAGGTTAGAGCAGATTCTTAGAGAGGATAGCGATGGGGATGGAGAGTGATGGTTGTTGTTGGTATGTTATGTAGTTTTTCTTGTTTTTCTCAATTTTTGGTGGCTTTTAGTGGATTTATTGTGTTGTAAATTAGCTTTTTCTAATTAATAAAGTTTTTACCCCTTTTTTAAAAAAATAAAAATTAAAACCCAATAAAAATTAAACATTTAGTCAAAATAAAAGGTCCAAAGGATTAGCAAAATACCAAAACAAATTGTTTGAAGGAAAAACTTGTGCATTTGTTATGGGTTTTATACATGATACCTTTCTCAAAAGAAACTTTATTACTAAGTCCAACTAAAGACATGGACAAGTGACTGAATGGATAGGGGTGCCCAATTTTAGCTTGAAAGGCCAAAATTTGGTCAACAAATTGGTGACTCATAGGGGTAGTATGTCTACTATACTGACCAGACTAGTAGCTTATATAGTCCATTGGGCATAGAGTCAATGGATTATTGAAGATGACTAACAAATATTTGCCAAAACAATACACAAGGAAACACACCACACAACAACAACAAGGGTAAGCAAAGACAACCCAAAACTAGACAAAGACAAACTCACACCTATGACTAAGCACTAAGGGAACACAAAGAAAGAAAGAAAGAAATTATGTACAATAGAAAAGAGAACCTCAATAACAATTCTTTAAATATATCATGTTGACTGGGATATGCAACTCCTCTCCATCCAAATTTGAGAGTTGGAAAGCATTATGTTTTTTTCACTATCTGATTACATATGAGCCACTCCATAAAGCATCAAACTTTGTATGTCTTCATCCCATTTTAGGATAATGTCTCCTTCCTTTAAGCTTTTTGGCATGGAATTATTGTCAAAATACCTCTTTTTTTTGTTTTTGAGTAGTCATGATGTGCATAACTTGATCTCTTATCTCTTCAAGCTCTATCAACTCCCATAATCTGACCTCCATTCTATCATTCTCCATCAATTTCAGTTGATAGGTAAGATCTAAGGCTAGTAACTCAAGTGAGACAGGAAGTCTAGATTCCCTTCCATATATAAGTTTGTATGGTGAGTTCATAATTGATCTTTTTAGGGTGATCTTATTAGCCTAAAGAGCTATCTTCAACTTGGTATGCCAAGTCCTTTAATTCTCCTCCATTGTTATCTTTATGATCCTAATCAAGTTCTTGTTTTTGGACTCAGCTAGTTCATTCCCTTGGGGGTAATAGTTGGAGGAGGTGATAAATTAGATACCATGCTTCAAATCCCATTCACTTTTCATTTCTCCTAGAAAGGCCAATGCATTATTTGAGATGATTATTGAAGGAGCTCTAAATCTGGTTACTATAACTTCATAAAAGTTTAGGACCGAGTTTTTATTTTCCTCCTTAATAACACAATCCACCAATCTTGTAAAATAATAAGTGGCAGTCAGCACCCACTTATGACTAGCACTAGAAGGAGGATTGATCAGACCTATGAAATCTAAACCCCATTACATAAAGGGTTTCTCAACCTGGATTAGATGAAGAGGTAAGGTAGCTATATTTTATTTGTCATAAAAAATAACACACTTTTGGCATTTCCTTAGCCCAAGCATAGGTGTCCTTGAACAGGTTGGGCCAAAAGTAACCAACTCTCATTATCTTAGCAACAATGGTTCTTAGAGCAAAGTGACCACTAGTTGGTCCATCATGGAACTCATTTAATAATTTGTCAATCTAATATAAATCAATACATCTCAAAAGCATACCTAAAAATTCTTTTCTAAATAAAACCTTATCAACTAGCACATAGGGAATGGATTGCAGCCTAAAGTATCTCCTCTTGGCCCTATTAAGACCTTGTGGAAACTCACTGATTTGAAGAAAATGAATCATGTCTCATGTCTAACTCCTCATGGTTGAAGGTATAAATATTGTAGGGTCATAATGAAGTGCCAAAAAAACATCCCTTTTCTCACACAATCCTTTTCCTTTCACTAACTTAGTTGTTGTTATCTACAAATCATACTCCATCACTTTGGTAATCCAGCTTGCCCTTTTTTCATTCAATTCAAATCTCTTCTCAATAGAAAATATTTCACACTAGGATGAGGCACAAAAATATGAATCTTGTTATTATATAACATATGTCTGAACTTCTTTAAGCTCCCTATAACTGAAAGCACTTGTTTCTCTACATATGTATATCTTGTCTCATAACCTTCTAGACCTTGACTAAAAAAACTAATAGGCTATTCCGTATTTTCATCATTATCTTGAGTAAGCATGGTAGATATTACCTCTTCATTCCAAAAATTATATATGTTGAAGTCACTGGAGAAGTTAGGACTTGTAAGAGTAGGGACTTGGACAATGGCTTGCTTGATCTCTTCAAAACTTTATTTTCTCCTTCATGTCCAAGTGAATATCTCATCCTTCCTTAGCATAGATGTCAAGGGATTTACCATATTATAAAAACTAGGAATGAACCTCCTAATAAAATTTATCTTACCAAAGAAGCTTTGTAGACCCTTCTTATGTTTAGGTAAAGACAATGCCAAGATGGCATTTACCCTTTCAGATCAATTAATAGACCTTTCTTGCAAAAAATATGGCCTAAGAGTTTTCCTTCATGAACAAAAAACAAAAACTTATTTTGGTTTAGAGAGATTTATAACTCTCTACACCTCTCAAAAATATGCTTTAGGTGCTTTGAGTGATTTTTTTCTTCCTTAGAAAAAACCATCACATCATCAAGATATACAAGTACAATGCCGTTGATTAGTCCTTAGAAAGCCATATCCATTACACACTAAAAATTAGCTCCATAATTTTAAAATCCAAATGGAATATTCTTATAGGCATATTTTCCCCATTTGGTGGTGAATTCTATTTTGTATTGGTCACTTTCTTTTACCAGAATCTATTATACCTAGAATAACCTTTTAAGAGAGAAAACCTCTCACTACCTACCACCACTTGAATAATTTTCTCCATAGAAGGGAGAGGGTAATGATATCTCAAATATACTCTATTAAAGTCCCTAAATTCCAAACACAATCTGATATCCCTATTATTTTTTCAAATAGGGACGAATTTAGTCAGCCAAGAAGAATGCTTGATATGAAAGATGATTCTAGACTCAATCAACTTAGTGAGTTATTTTTTCATGAGTGGTTCAATATTGGGATTGATTGGTCTTTGTATTTTTTTGATGGGTTTGTAATTTTCATCTATATCTATAGTATGTTGATATAATCTTGGGTCAAAAACCTTCAAATCACTATACTCCCATGCAAAAATATCACTAGACTCTTTGCATAGTTTAATGAAATGATGCTTCTCTTGACTAGTGAATGCCTTTCCAAGTGCAAGTAACTTATCTTTTAATATATATACCCTTTCATAGTTATTTTTATTTTTTTACATGCTTACCTTATCCTTATTTATCTTGTCATTCTCATTGAATATGCTTTCAAGAGTCACTAGGCCTTTGGGAAGCTTGTTAGACTTTAGCTAGATAATCTTCCTCCATATTGTTGTTGAAGCTTTTATTTGTAGAGAACTCAGATTATTATTGTAAGAAAAGGGATATTTTATGATCACTATCAAACACTTAAAAATTAGTTACATTATCTGGTATAGAAGGTCTCATAATCACCTTTAGATGAGGTTGATTCTTGTCTTCTCTTATGCCTTTTGAAACATCAAACTAAGCTCCAATTACTGCTAACCTATAAACATGTTTGTTATCTTCTCTTGAGATAGATGTGATTTTAAATTCCATGAACTCCTATAAAAGGTCCCAAACTCTATGTTTATAGGACTTGAGCAAGGAGTTCTTGGTCAAATTCTGCCCTCTAACTTGATTGACAGTGAGCTCGCTATTACCAAAAACTTGCAATTCTTTGACACCTATTTTCCTTGCCCAATCTAGGCCATGAATGAGGGCCTCATATTTAGATACATTAAAATTACAATAGAAATAAAATTTGAAAGTTTAAAAATACCTCTCCTTTGAAGGTGAAACCAACATGGCTCCACCACCTACCCCAACCTTACTTCTAGACCCATCAAAGAAAAGTTGTCATAAGACATTCATATATTCATTTGAATTCATAAAATTGGGCATGAAATAATCCTTATCATACATAAAATATAATCTAATACTATATTCCTCGATAAAATTTTAAGGATAATGCACATAGTTTTCATCTCCCCACTAATCTAGGAATAAATCAGAAACTCCTTCAAGGGAAGATGATGGGGATTGATCAATGTGAAACTCCTCTTCATTAATGAAAACATAGTTAAAATTTTCTACCTTGGGTTAATATGGTTATAACTCAATCTTTACCTTGGTGCCATATTTTCTTCTAAACACTATGTAGGACCCATTAGCTGCCAAGTATCCACCTATCTTGGATGTAAAGTCTCTTAACAAGAAAAGAGTAAAATAGGGAGGTAAATATACTACCATCCCAACATGAGGAATTGAAAAGGAAGGAAAATCAGGAAGAATTATATTTAAACCTTTCACTATCCCCAAAGTTTTGGTTGGTGATCCATCTAATTGTAAAACTCCTTTAGTCATTAGCTCGTATTTGATGCTTAGCTTATCTTCTATGTATTTGGACATAAATGATATGATTTATAAACTATCTATGATGAAATTATGAACAAAAAAATCACAATTAATTAAGGATAGGTAAAAATTAGGAGTCTTCTCATTTTTATTTTCCTAACCATCTATAGATTGAGATCCATTGACTAAAACCACATTATCATTTCAAGATGGGCCAGCTTGTGTACCCAGTCCATGAGATTAATTTTGGAGCATATATTTTTACCCTAGTAAGTATAGATAACACCATAATTAAATTTTCATATGAATATTATTCATCTAGTCTACAACATTAATGGAAGGATTACTTACCTTGGGGTTCTCTTTATGAACATTTTCACCTTGTGATGTAGCTTGTGAAGGCAGGGTTGTAGAATCTATCCTAAAATTTGGAATCCTCTAAGTTTATTATTATTTAAGAGATTAATTAGTTGTCAATCTCATCTAAGCTGATTTAGGAGTCAAAATATGTTCTTGATTGGTTCTTTGAACTTCTTCAATGACCCTTTTCTTTGATCTAGTATTGGCAGCCACACTAGCATTCTGATTGCTTGTATTCCCCACATAATTAATGATATAAAACTCACCCTCAAAATGATTCATGAGAGTGGAATTATATTTAACCTATATAATATCCATATAAATTTTTTTTGTAATCTCAAAATTTGAAAATTGATATGTTTGATCATCGTGTGTAGTCATACCTTGATTTTACATCTCATTGGCATAAACAACCTGTTCTTGACCTTGTTCAAACGATGGATAATTAGGTTGTTCCTAGACCAATTTTTTTTTAATGGGAACAAGGGATTTGAAAGATGAAGGAACATTAGGATTATAAATTTGATAAGGTTTGACATGGGTGATTTGACCTTGTCCTTGTGCATTACCTTGAAAAGGAGGTCAGTTTGTTTGTCTAAACTGATTATAGGATTGATAAGGCCTATAGCTTTAGGCTTGATGCCTTTTGGGATCAAAAAATTCATTAGTAACACTTTGAAGTAGGATTTTGACTTCATGAATTTCATTGGTAGGGGCAATGACAGACTTTTATTGACTAGGCAAAGGAGCTAAAGTGGGGAATGCACTTTGACTAGGAGAATGTAAATCAGGGAATAATGGCATTGGAGGTCTACGAGCTACCTTTCCCACTTGGACAAGACAATTCTTAGAATTTATGGATATTTAATATGTATTAGGAAGTTTATTTACACCCATATACTGAATCATCATGGTAATGTCACTATTTAATACGTTCAAGTAGTATAAAAATGCATAATTTTCAATTGGCCTCACAAGAATTAGGATTCCATCCCAAGTTTTTTGAAACCTAGTATTGAAATTTTTCATGAATTCATGTGGTGACCTATTGATTGTGGTCACTTTCTAAAAAATATATAGGTGATCACAATTTTCCCCAAACTTATTAGTCAATAGGGTTCCCAACTCATCCCATGAGCCAATAGAATTTACAGGTAGGGTCCCATACCAGTCCAAAACTTTTCCTTTAAAAGCTAAGGCTAAAAACTTAATGGATACATTCTATTGAGAGATTTTATGGATATTAAAATCATTTTCTATATTTTAGATATGTTCAATGGTAGTAATAGGACCATCCCCACTAAAATATGAGACACTTTTGAGAGAAACTCATTGGATTTGATCATATTGGGCAAGCCGTAAGGGAGTTCCCTTGAAAAGGCACAAAATTTTGTCTTATATCCATATTGGGAATATTAATATGGAATTTAGGAATATAATGCAATACAAACTTGGAATATTTGAACACAAAACCTCTTTCTTAAGGATGAGTGTTTACAAATCTATACCTTTTGATGGAATATGGAGGTAATTCCACAAACTCAAAGTGTACACCTTTAGTAGCAGACCTAGTAATCACCTTTGGAATGGAAAGAAAGACTAAAATCAACCAAAGACTTGAATTCTTCAATGGAGTTACTAGGTACTGAATGTAGATGCTTCTTTTTCTATAACCATGTCAAGACCAACACCAATCTTGAATAATCTTCTAGGACTAAGAGTCCCACTAGGTGTGCTAAAAACTATTGATTCTTGGATTTGCACCCTTGATAAGATGCTCATTTCTCCTCATCTAAGCAACATAATGGAATCATCTCTCTCACTATGGGTGATAATTCTATTGAGATGAATCTCTACATTAAGGGCTAGCTCCTGTTACTGCACCTTTTAGGCTCTCTGTAATCTATCAACTATGTCTGAAAATGGAGAAAGAAAACACTAATAAAACAAGTGGTGATGCAACAATATATGATATCCTCTCACTTGACTGAAATCACTACTTAAATACTGAAAAAATTTCTTCACACAAACTCATAACTCTCTATGCATTGTCACATCAATGTTTTACATGTTAGATTCAAGAAGGTATTTGACATTCAAGAGAGTAATAGACAATTATAAGAAAGAAAATAGTCTTAAACCACTTATAAAATGTCTTTACACTTATAAAAGAATACTAATAAAGACCTATAACAATACCTTTTTTGCACATTGGTAGGTAATTGAGGATAATAGGTTAGGAAAGATAACCTTTACTAAACAAGAATAACACAAGCTGGACCAATATACAATAATGTACCATGTGAGTGGTAAGTGACTTGTATTTTATTCAAGAGTTACCATTACAAATCTGACTAGAGTTTCATTATCACCAGTGGAGGCTACCAAATGAATAAAAAGAATACACACACACACACACACACACACACACACACACACACACACACACACACACACACACACACACACACACACACACACACATAGTTTTTTGGAATGGGTCAAGCCAAGGAAGTTCAAAGGTCACTTGGATGTGTGTCATCTAGAGGATAAAACAATTACACTACATTCTATAAGATGTTCTCTTTTTGGTTATTCAAATAGGATCAAGATACTCTAAACTATGTTTTGCCATAAATGGGTCCATTGGTTGGAAATTTATTTGGATACTTGTTATTCCTTATTATCTTGTTGAACTATGAAATGGTATAACAACTCACTATTGACCTACTTATTCTTGTTTGTTATACACTATATGCTCAATATTCATGCCATTTTTCACTTCCACATTTCTTCTCAAGTTCCCATGGTTATTTTTAAACTCCAATGACTATTTTTATAGTTTGAAGTTGATGTCCTAAGGGCTATCACTCTCCTTCAGGTATTTCTTTTGGATAATTTTCCATGGTCACTTTTCCCAAAAGAATTCATTTGGGCCATTTTTTCCTTATTTTCTTTTAGATTTATGCTTAGTCCTTCATGCCCTTTATAATTCTCATGGAAATTTCATTCAGAATTTTTGTTTGCAACTTATTTTGCCTTATATTTTCTTTATTTTGGGATTTCTATGGACTCCTTCCTTTGAATAATTTGTCCAAAGGAAATCATTTATTTTGTGATTCTTGAAATGGACCATTGGATTTGGAATGACCCTTTGGAAAATTTAAAAATACCCTTCAACTTTTCACTTGTGACCCTTTGGTAAAGTTGTAAATGTCTCCTGAAATGGTCCACTTTCTTGTGGAGGCAATCTTTCAGACTTCTTGAAATGGTCTTCCTCTTTGAAAAAGAAACCCTTCAGCATTTTTACAATAGTCTACATTCTTGAGGACCTTCTTGCAGATACCCTTTAGAAAAGTGTCACATACCCTTTAGAATTTTTAAATGGTCCACCTTTGACCTGAAACAATCCTTCAAACTTTCTAAAAAAGTCCTTTTAGGAAGTTGAAAGTGTCCTTTGGGAAAAATAAAATGATCCTTTGAAGAAAGCAAGTGACCCTTAAAAAAAATTGTAACATACCCTTCAGAAAAATGAAAGGGTCCTTTAGATTCAAAAATTCCTTTGGGAAGGTTAAAGTGCCTTTCGAAAAAGTTACAAGCACCCTTCAGAAAAGTTGTACAGATAATTTATACAAAAGTAAACACTTTGGAAAAGATTCAAACAAAAATACTAAAAGAATTAAGCAAAACCTAAAAAAAAACATTTGAACAAAACCCAAAATAAATCTCCCTTGAATAAAACCTAAAACAAATTGAACACTTAGTCAAAATAAAAGACCCGAAGGCTTAGAAAACGACCCAAGAAAGTATTTGAAGGAAATAATTGTGAATTTTCTATGGGTTTTATATAGGATACCTCTTTCAAATGAAAATTCCATATTGAGTCCAAACAAAGACATAGATAGGTAACTGAATGGAAAGGGGTGTCTAATTTTGGCCTAAAAGGCCAAAATTTGGTCAACATTACCCTTAAGCCAAAAATTGAAAAAACCAAGAGCATTCAAAAATATTAAATTTGACTTTAACATACCTTTAAACCATAAAAAAACATGGATCACATCATAAAAAATTGCACAGACATTTTTGATCACCAAACTCTACTTGATATTGCATCAAACTCATTATGCCATCTAGAAACACCCATTCTTACCCTACACAATAACTCCTTCACAAAACTCTAGAGAAAGATCATGGACTTGTTTCTCCCCATTAACCAAAGACATTATAATATAAATACAAGTCTCTTTTCATATTTGCAATATAATCTTGATCACTCAAACTTGATTTTCCATAAGAAAAATGTCTCTTAAGAAGCATATGAAGAGACATCCTACTTCACAATGTCCTAAAACAATGTGAAACTAGGAGTTTCCCATAACTCCTCATATTAATTCAACTCCATAGTGACATTATCCTTGTATTTCTTCTTCTTCTTAGTCTTAAGATAAGAAACATGATCAACCACTACAACATTCTCCTTTTCTTATAGGATTGGCTTGACAATACATGGAGACAACAAAGATTCATGATATACCTTTTCATCTAAATAATCCAACTTGTAGTTTCGAACCTCATCATTAGGCATAGATAGTTGATATTATTTAAATGATACATGTTCAGTAGCAATAATAATTTCACTTGGATCCATACACACCTTAGAACTAATCTCAACCAGTATCTTGGTCTTCTCCTCGAGCTTGGTCTCTTTATTCTCAACATGAGCAGACAATAAGACCTCTTGACACTCTTCCACTTTTTTATCTTTCTCCACCATATAAAATATGTTACTTGGACCTATAGACTCATAATTACTCACACTTGTCACCTTTGGCCTCTATGTGTTAACTTACCTTCTTCCTTACCCTTTAGGATCCTAATTAAACTCAATCTATCTTATAGACCTTTACTTGTAGAATCTAGCTATGTGACCTGTCTATTGAAACTTAAAGAAAATTATAACTTTTAAAATAAATATATATTTCCTTACCTAATTTGGAAATAAAATTTTAATGTGTCGTATGTCATGATAAATAAAATAACCTCCCCTTTTTGAATAGGATTCACCTTGTCTAATCTTGTGTGGATAACGGTTTATAAAGTGTCCCACATCAAGACAGTTAAAGCACTTAATCTTGCTCAATCCTTTTGATTGATGACCCTCATCATAGTCCCATGAAAACTAATTTCTAATAGGTCTCTTGCACTATCTATCCCTATAACCAAATTGATTACATGTATAATAGTAAACATTTAATCTTACATACCGCATGATATTTGGCTATTTGATCTAATTTGTCTTTATTTAGCCAACACCTTCAGTCCTTGTCTAATGATTTATCTTAAAAGTATGATTTTCTTTGTTTACATTATTCTTCATCTTGTCTTGAGTTGCAATCTAATCTTGTGTGGATAATAGTTTATAAAGTTTCCCACATCAAGACAGTTGAAGCACTTAATCCTGCTCAATCCTTTTGATGGATGACCCCCATCATAGTCCCATGAATACTCATTTCTAATAGGTCTCTTGCACTATCTATCCCTATAACCAAATTGATTACATGTATAATATTAAACATTGAATCTTACATACCGCATGGCATTTGGCTATTTGATCTAATGTGTCTTTATTTAGCCAACACCTTCAGTCCTTGTCTAATGATTTATCTTAAAAGTATGATTGTCTTGGTTTACATTAGTCTTCATCTTGACTTGAGTTTCAATATTTTTTTTTCCTTCATATCCAAGATTAGTTCTATCACTAACATGCTTTTGACCACTCAGAATATTGTCTAGATCGCTTGATCTCTTTTAAAATCTCATAAATTAATTCACCTTGCTTGTAGACTTCTATAAATCATCTTTAAAATACTTATTTTCATAAATATAACTTAAAAATTAATCTTCTTTAGATTTTATACTTGTAGATAAGATTTATAATTGATAAATGAGAAGCTTGACCATATTTTCATTCTCCTTGGTATCTTCATTCAATCTTGCATCATACACACTAAATTTTTCCTCATAGTCTTTGAGTTGAGAATTCATATTCTTATTGATCTTTTTCTTAATATTTAGTTCTTCAAGATCATTTTTTAATGCAGCTTCATTATCTATTTCATCTTCATCATCATTTGAATCACTACAAGTAGACTACTAATGTGAGCAAATTCCTTCCTTAGCCATAAACTAAGCTTCATCTTCAGTAGGACCATCATCTTCATGATCATATTCTAATTCACTATCTTTACTCTCATCTAATGAGCTATAATCTTCTTTGGTGTAGATAATCTTCTTGTTCTTGAAAGATTTCTTCTTGTTGTTAGAATTTATGAATCTTTTCTTCCTTTATGTCTTCTTGTATTCGTCTTGGCCTTCACCATGGTCTTCATCAAAATTATTCTCATGCTTATGAGTGAAATTACGAGAAAATTTTCCTATCCCTCCATAGTTGAATCATTTGAAGGGTAGTTTACCCTTATACTTCCTTGATCTTGTGTTTAATTTCCTAGTAATCAAAGCAATAGTTCATCCTAATCAATGTCAGATATGTCATCTTCTTTGGGTTTATTACTTGGAAATTATTATTTGGATTCATTTCTATCTTGATTGTTGCTTCCTTCTTAGGTGTTATATCATCATTTACTCTCATATTATACGTAGTAAGGTTACCATGCAATTTATCCATATTTAAATAAGTAAGATAGTGATTTTTTTCTATACCATATACCTTTGGATCAAAGTTGAGGGATAGAGACCTTAATGCCTTTTGGACTATAGTATCCTCTTCAATATTAACTCCAATAAATTTGATGATGTTCATAGTCTCATCAAATCTCTATAGAAAGGATGCCATAGAATTTTATTCTTTCATTTTGAGACTTTCAAACTTCCTTCTATGATTCTACAACCTAGTAAGCTTGACCTTTGAATCTCCTTCATAAATGATCTACATTTTGTCTAATATCTCTTTATCATATTAAAAATGGATTTCCTTGGTGTATTAAATCTTCAAAAGACCATAAGTGATAGCATTCATTGCCTTAGAATTGTTCTCAAGCAAATTTTTATTTGTAGCACTTGATGGAGTAGTAGTAGGAGCAATATAACCATCCATGATATATTGCCATACATCAAACCCTAGGGACATAATGTATGTCCTCATAATTTCACTTTAAAAATCATAATAAGATATATTAAACATCAGTGATTTCTTAGTAGATAAACCTCCTTGATGACTACCCATAATATACCTTGGATCACCTTTAAGTTATCAAGCATTCACTAAAAGACCTACTCTAATAACAATTATTATAGGTATAATCACTAAGAGTGGGGGTGGTGAATTAATGAGCCCAAATAATCCAAATTTAATTTAAATTAATTTCAAGTTCTTAATCAATTACCATAAGCATTCATGAAGCATACACATCATTCATAGCAATGATCAATAGATATAATGCAAGATCAATCACATAACACATGAAATATGTGGGAAACCCTCTTGGGAGAGAAAACCTTCTATAAGTTATAATTGGAATACAATACTATAATAACAATAACCAATTTAGACTAGTTGTAACTGATCAAGGAACCACCATCCCTTATTTTAGTGAGACTGTAATCCCACAAGTAACTTTTACACTTATCTAGTTGAGTTGCCATAATAACCAAACCTTTAACAAGTTTCACCTTACAAGGAGGATGCAACCTCATTAGATGCTGATCTAATACAACACCTATAAACACATACACCTTTGAATTTATGTCTTCAACACCTGACGATATACCTCAGATTATAACTGTTCATCTTCACTCATACTCAATCTGCAAGAGCACTATTTTACCAACAAAATTATGACCTACAGGTCATACAAATAGTTCTTAGTCTATTGTACTCATCAAAACTTCTACTAGGTGTGATAATAGGAATTTGACTCAATAAAGGAGGTTAGTATAGAGTTAGTTCAAAAAATAATGAAATCACGTCAATAATAATCTAACATCTCTAAGCCTAGATCATGGGTGGATCATGGTGAATAAACCAATTGAAAACACAAATAAAAGTAGAAAAAAATAATAATTTAAACACAAAATACAAATTGCATACCCATATCCTTGATTGTTCTAAAAGTCTTCCTCATTGGCTTGCTCATATTTGTGCTCAAAAGGCCTTCATCAATGGAGTGTGGCTACCTTCATCTCCTTTTGGCACCTTGTTCAATGCTTGGCTTTGGTTTGATATGGCTTGATTTGGCTTGGCTTGGAAGAATTTTGGAATTAAAATATTATGTTTGTATTCATGACCAAATTCCTACAGAATAACATTACTATGTCCAAGCGCTCTAAATGAAGAGCTCTAGGCTTGCTTTTATAGGCTTCAAAATCACTTGAAATAGGTTTAATTGGAACCTTGGTTGAGTTAATTAATCTTAATTGAGTTTGGCATATTCCTAGAATATTATTTTAAATATTTTCATCAAGTGACAACTCATAAAGGTAATGAGTGTGTTATAGGATGTTCTAAGATTCTCTTGAATTTCCTTTTTAGTAATTGACTTAATTGATTTATTAGCTCATTTTCTCAAGGATGAATTTAATTAGGCTTTGATCAAGATTTTCATTTTAATTAATCTCATTTAGGAATTTGGTCATTTTTTGAAATATTTTATTTAATTCAATGTGCATTTACCCAAATTAATTGATTTATAGGCCAACTTAATTTAATTTCATTATTATGAAGCCAAATTTGAGACTTATGAAAATTCTTGGGTTAGGTATTCAATGATTGGCAAGAATTGGATTAAAGTCAGATAATAAGCCATTGTTGGATAGTTTTACAAAGACTTCTAAAAAAATTTGGGATAGTTATTCAATGATTAGCAAGAATTGGTCTAAATTCGAATACTAAGCCATTGGGTGCCAATTTTACATGTCTATAGTTTACCCCTAATTGGGAAGATGTTTCAAGTTATAAGAATAACAATATATTCTCAAATAATGAGAAATGGCATGTATGTCAATAAGAAGATGATTATTTGAATAAAAAGCTCCAAATGGTGTTTGAGAAGCCTAAGATGATACCCCCTCAAGGGAGTGGACATCACATATGTGGATGGAAGGTCCCTCAAAAATAAGCTAGAAGAAAGGTGGAATTAACCCATGATTGAGATTAATCCAAATAATAAAATTCTTGCATGCATTAATTTAAAAGGTACCGATTTGCCCAAAGGTGGTTATAATTAGGAATAAAATTCAAAATAATGATTTGCCCATAGGCATTTATAATCATTAAGATGACCTGGATTGTGTTATAAATATGATGTTTGATAAGGTTGTGCCCCAGTAGGGTGAATTAGGAAGCACAAGTCAAGGATATAACCTATAATATAGATTAAATATTAGTGAGAGAAAATATAGATGCAAAGGTCTAATGACTAAATAAGCCATAAATAACTAAGCATACGAGAATGCATAAAATAATGAAAGAGATGGGTAGAATAATGAGATTGATTGATAGAAAATATCCAATTGTATCTATTAATGAGGAGATGCTTGTCATTATAAGAAATAATACAACTAGAATGGGCAATGGGTTGATTTGATCAAGATGGGTGGAAGTATTTACTAAGGTATTAAGGAGAAACTTCTAATTCTTCATTGATTACAAACCTCTTGTAGCTAATTTCTATTGTAGCACATGATGATAGGCTTCATGATAGAACACCATGAATACTTGGCCAAAATGTGCATAAAGAGTGACTCCTGATCCAATGAACAATTGAAAATAATGCACCAATGACAAAAACCATGATGAAAATGTTGACATATGAATATGGATAGACTCAATAATAGTGTGTTCAAGGAATCACCCAATGAATGTATATAGACCAATTCAAAGCAATAGTACCAAAAGAAAACAAATAAGAAAGCAAATAAACAAACAAATTAAATAATAGAAACCACTCAAATAAATAAACAAACATCTTAAAATTAAAATCAAAATAAATCATCTTAATAATGACTTTGCCCCAAGAGGGTAGATCAAGGATGATGAACTAGGCTTACATACGACAAATGTTTTTTGGATTTTGAAATATTTGAATTTTTTTGGTATTTTGAGTTATTTTAACTCATTAGAGAATGACAAGATATCTACTCATAAAATAGTGAGAGTGTTGGCTTAGGTTGCTTACAAAATGATGAGAGCATATAGAAAAGAGGAACTAAAATGACCACAACATGAATTTAACACAACCTACATAGCCCTAGAATAACCTCAAGTCACAGTAATTCCACCCACATAAAAGGTAGGGAAAAACCAACTAGGTCCCAATAAGTTTTCATATCTAGTGAATGGCTAGTGAAATGAAAATAGCAATGACAAGGTGATGCAATAATGCAAGATAAATAAATATTACCCCTAGTTTTCCCATAGGTGGTTATAACTATGATACAATGGATTATATCAATGATACTAATTTTACCATAGGTGGTTATAATTATAAGAAAGACTGGTGAACACTAATTTTTCCTAGCAAGTGATATAATTAAGCTCACATAAACAAACTTGATATAGGATAGAAAAATAAATATATTTTGACAGATCAACTATCAAACTACTTTCAAAGATTATAATTTAAACATGGATTTGATTGATTATTTAAACTTGATCATAATTCCCTTTCAAAAGTATGGGAAGAACCAAAGTAACCAAGATCAAAATAGGATTGGATAGGATGACTAAAAATAGGTTTTGGTCCAGAAAGGAATGATATGGTAGAATGGTGTATGATAGAATAATGATTTATTAAGATAGCAATTAGTTTGATAGATTGGATAAAATGGTAAGAGGGTTACCTCAAAGTGATATGACAAATGGCTAGGATATGTGACAATAGAAAAAGGATTGATAATTTGATATGATATGGTACATGGTTGGTTTTGGCTTGGGTATGATAAATGATTCTATTATTCCTAATGAAGTGGAGATGCATATCGTAACCAAAAAATGATACAACTAGAATAATAAATCATGTAAATTACTATCCCACATCTCATTTAATAAGTTGATCTATTAACAATTGGCTATAGAGTTAGATGTAAATGATTTTATTGTGATACTCATCAGTCATTGGTGTTATTTCCTTGAAACTTTGAGATAAGGTATCTTTATAGCCTCTACAAAGTAAAGTGTGACCATAGATGGTAAATATGGATAAATTTTGGTTGATAGGTTTTTTTGTGAAATATAATGGTGGATGATAATGTAATGAATAATGGAATGTGTAGTGGTTGGGAAACAAATTAAGATCAAGATTTTTAGGTACACACAATGTTGTTTATTCTGGAATCAACATATCTTTAGATGTGGTAGGGATGAAGACTTATTCTATTGATAAGACCACCATATTATTCTATTTTTTGGGCTTAATAGTATCTACCATCTGATTAGGCTATAGAGTGGTAGCTATTTTTATTTGATGTTCGATAATGTCTTCATTAATTAGTAAAGAAATTTTGTGCTTAGCCATTGGCACCTTGAAGAGGTTTAGACGAATGAAGTTGTCTTGATTTTACTATAGTACCTTTAAGATGGTTTCACTAAGTATCATTGAATTTTAACTTTGATTTTCCTCTAGTACTTCTAAAAAGGTTTCACTAGAAAATGATGAGTTTTGATTTTGATTACCTCCTAATGCCTCTAAAAAGGTTTCACTAAGAGAGTGTTCTTCTATTGTATGATTTTGGTCTTAGCCTCCTTGTTTTTCTTCATCTGATATGTCACCATGGATTTAGTTTAAAAAGGTGTGATTATATTGGTCTCAATTAACACTTGCAGGATATGGAATGTCAATGACATGGCTATGATGGTTGGTGGTATTGGTATGTATAATGGTAATGGAATTGGGCTTGGCTACAAAATCCTCATAGAATATACTAGAATAACTTATGTTTAAGTTGAGGTACTCATCCTCAAAAAATATATAAGGATCATAAATGTATTCAAACTGATGTACAAGGCACACATAACCAATCTTGTAATAGTCATCAACATATTCTTCTTCTAGATCTAATTTTGACTCATTTAAATCTGAGGTTGAGATTGATGTTGATTATGCTTCTAATTCTAAATTTGATTTCAATTCAATAGTAAAACTTGACTCTATTATGATTCTTCATCAAATGGGTACTTTGTTACAATGATGTCCTATTGAATGTTTGGTAGTGGATAAGTAATGGCCTGTGATGGCATGATAGGCTCCACATAAACTAATTTGTCAAAGTGATATTCCTCTATAATGGGAAAATTTTCAAAATACAACTCCTCAAAAGATATCTTATTAAATGGATTCTCTTAAAAAATAGGCATATGGTCAAGGTAATGATTAGCCCAAAGGTGGTTATAATCATTAAGGAGTGACTCAATAAAGACTAGCTTATTAGAGTAAGACTTCTTGACAATAGGTATAGAATTTAAATGTGATTCATCATAGGTTGACTTATTGAAAATGGATGGTTCAACAAAAACATTTTGGATTAGTTGGTTTTTCTAGCCTTAGTTTTCAATGAGTTGGAAAATACAAGTTTTGAACATAGCTTGGTCTTTGAATGATTGGATTGGTTGAGGTTTTGATGGGATTAGTACTAGATGAGGAATGTCCTATGGTTAGATAATGATAGGGTATTATGATGTTTGATTTCTCACACAAGATAAAGGATGAAGTCCTCAAATGGTATAGATAGGGCATTATGAAGTTTGTTTGTTCTCATAAGCCAAAGAATGAGGTCTTAGAATGGTAATGGTATTCCTTGGATATTATGGAGTTTGGTAGCTCATATAATATGAAGGAGGGTTAGGGTTAGCTGAGGGTTAGAGAACAAAAAGGTGTCATGGAGGGTGATTACTCACCCAAGACAAAGCATCTAATTCTTTCTCATAAACCATATCATCCCATTTGGGGTTTTGAGTTAGATTATAAGATTGTTATTAACTTTTTTCCCCACATGGAGTATTGTAAAGAGGGTATGGATCCATCTCACAAAAAACATTATCATTGTAGACATCTTTACCCAATTTTGCCTAACCAACCATATCATCCTAGTTGATGTCTTGACTTTGGTACTTGATTTGATTTGTTCAAGGTGGATAAAATTCCATATCACAAACCATGCTATCATCAAAGGGGTATTGAATAAATCTATAAAAATCAAAGACAGTTTGTGTGGCCATTCTATCATAATTTGGATTATGCATGACTTCACCATAAGTGTAGCTAGACATATCTACATAAATGATGAAATCTTTGAAAAAAAAAAGGCTTAGACTTATGCAAGTTCTAAAAAACTATGTCGAAAGGAGAAATAGTTCAAACTTGGTCTAACTTGGTCAAAAAGGGTGGAGTTGTATCTCCAAATAGTGATTTGAACATGGAGTTGTATCTCTAAAATGGTTTGTGCTAAGACTTAGCATAAAATATTCTAATGTCAAATGTCATACACATAAAAGGTCAAGTGATGAATAAAAATTGACATGTCAATGTCTAGGCCAAAGTGTTCTAAACAAGGTCTAAAATAGGAAAGAGAAAAATTGAGTTATTAAGGATTTCATCCAAATATGGAGTCAAAAGCTAGGCTTAAACAAACTTGATCTACTATGAATTTTGGCCAAATGAGATCAAAATCTAGACATTGAAACATAGGATATTGTGATTTGACTTAATCTAACAAGGTTGGAACAACTTTGATATAGACCTAACACATAGAATCAAACATAAACATGATTAGTTGGTATAATTAATAAGGAAAAAAGAACCTAGAGAAAATAATATGTTTTTCAAAATAAAGGCACAAACAATGATGAGGATAGTCTGAATGAACAAACAAGTGATAGTTTTCAAATTTGTGCAATTGATTAACCTAAACTATGCAACCCAAAAGATAAAAAAATTTGTATTGACCCCTATGAAGAAAGACCTAAAAAAAACAATAAATTATTAAATTTTAACTTTGAAAGGTTAATTGAAAACTCAATGGTTGAAAACTATTATTGGACTAAACAAGCTAGACAAGATTGGACAACATGACAAGACATGAACAAGGTCTAAATGGTTAATGTGTGACTAGTTTTAAATAATTTTTTTAATATAATGGTAAATAAGTCTTAAAAAAAAAGAGTAGCCAAATGACATAAACATGCTCTAATGATGTGATCAATGTTATGCTTCAAAGACTCAAAGGCTCAAAATTGATAATGATATGGAAAACATAATGGTACCTATCTCAAACAAGTAACACAATTTAGAAAAACTTATAAGGCACAAGTGTGGTGTAAAATGGCTAGCATAATGTCTCTTCAATTAAGGAATGATGTATAAACAAACTATTTTGACATGGTTATAAACAAATAAACAAGTTCTAGTATCAAAAAATACCAAGCAATAAAGAAAAAGTGACAAATATACATTAAGTATAATCACTCTAAATCCTAATAAGAGTATGGGAATGTGGGGTTGAATAAAACTAATTGGTTTTCCATCATTCTAGATGGATCCCATGTCTACCGATTTTCATGTCAGTAAATAAGAGAATCAACATGTCATTTGGATCTGCATCATATGGCTTATTATAAAAAGGTCTTGCCCTTTTTACAACCACTACATCCATATCTCATTCCTTGTAGTGTGATGTCCAACATACTCAAACATCCCATGATTAGTCTCTAATAATGGAGACGGTTTGACTTCTCAAACTATTATCCTAGTGAGGGGATCCTAATTTATATACCCCCTCATGGAGAGGGGTTAAAGATGATGCTAGGAGAAGAAACCTTAGTTCAAAGCTTCTCTAAAGAACTTGTGGGAGGTAATGAAGTCCCCCTCATAAGCCAAGATGCAATGAAAGTAAAAGGCCAAGTAAAAGATCTCTAAAGGTTGTTTCTAGATCACCCAATCCATATGGATCTTGGGGAGAGATTTAATAACTTATATTTTATGTCTTTGGATTAAGGCACATTGCAATGAATTTGGTTCTTTTGATCCTAAAATTTTCCTATAGGGGGTGTATGGGAGAGCATACATGCACAACTCCCTTTTTGTTAAACAAACAATCAACAAACAAATTACATGAAAATGAACTTGATAAAAAAAACATGTAAACTAATATGATGTTAAGTTCATTTTAAGGCACCAAAATGAAATTTGTTATGAAGTTTGGCCCCTTGGATTTGATTAGAATCTTTTAAAAACTTGAAAAAGAAATTAAGGCATAAAAAATAAACTAAGTTCCTTTTATATACCCAGACGATGATCTATGTTTGAAACAAGTTTAGACATGATTAGGTTATTTGTTATGAACCAATTTAAATTTTTATATTAATATTATTTTATAAACACAAACTAAGAAAAAAAATATAAACATGTTCACTTTAAGCACTTAAGTCTAAATGTGTAAGAGCTAGTAAGTTTATTTTAGATCCAAATTGAAATGTTTGAAATTTGAATAATTATTTTTAAAATCCCAAAATGAGATGTGTGATTATTCAAAAACATGTAAATTATTCTTCAAATAAACCCTTCAAAATATAAATGTTAGATTATAACCCCCTGCTTAGAATCACTTTTTCAAATAAAACAAACTTGAAAAGTATGCTCATGGGTTTGGATGATCTGTCAACCTAAAGGCAAAACCACAAAATTTAAACATGTTAAGTTAGACAAAAATTAGTAAAAATCTTAATAAAAAACTCAATAAATATAAAATAAAATAAAATAAACCTATGAAACATGCAGACAAGTTAAAACAAAGAAAAATCAAACACATAAATCATAAAAACCTATAGTTAGTATTTTTACCATAAATTTTAAAATATACATCCATTTGTCACAAAATATTTGGAATTTATTTATAGGTCTAGGTAGAACTTGTCTACAAATATTTAAGTCAAAATAGTGAATAATAAAAAAATTATTAGCTCTGTACTAACTGTTTTAGCATAAAATTAGAAAATAGAAAGTGATGCTAATTTAAAGAGTCATAACTTCTAAACTACACATCATATTTTAATGAAATTTTGAGAGAATTAAGATGAAACAATTAGGAAAAATAAATCAAAATTTTAGAAAAAATAGTTAATAGATTAAAAATAAGAGCTATTTTAACAACTATTTTTATTCACATATGTGGTGTGCGCAATCATGTCCCACTAGGCATTCCATTTATGATCATATGAATTTGAATCAAGAAAGGAGGTTAGTATAGATTTAGTTCCAAAAATAATGAAATCAACTCACTAAAATTCTAGCATCTCTAGGCCTAGATCATGGGTGGAGTATGGTGAAGAAACCAATTAAAAACACAACTAAAGATGAAAGGAAATGATAATTTAAACACAAAATACAATTTTTTAACCCAAATATTTGATTGTTCCAAAAGGCTTCTTCATTGGCTTGCTCAGATTTGTGCTCAAAAGGTATTCATCAATGGAGTGTGGCTACCTTCATCTCCTCTTCGTACCTTGTTCAATGCTTGGCTTTGGCTTGATATGGCTGGGTTAGAAGAATGTTGGAACTATAATATTATGGTTGCATTCATGACCAAATTCTAATAGAATAACATTGCTATGTCCAAGCCCTCTAAATGAAGAGCTCTAGGCTTGCTTTTATAGGCTTAAAAATCACTTGAAATAGGTTAACTTGGAACCTTGGTTGAGTTTATTAATCTTGATTGAGTTTTTCATATTCCAAGAATATTATTTTAGATATTTTCATCAAGTGACAACTCACAAAGGTAATGAGTTTGTTCTAGGATATTCTAAGATGCTCTTGAATTTCCTTTTTAGTAATTGACTTAATTGATTTATTAGCTCATTTCCTCAAGAATGAGTTTAATTAGGGTTTCATCAAGATTTGAATTTTAATATTTTTTGTAATATTTTATTTAATTCAATGTGCATTTACCCAAATTAATTGATTCATGAGCCAAGTTGATTTAATTGCATGGTTATGAAGCCAAATTTGAGACTTATGAAAATTCTTGGGCTAGGTATTCAATGATGGGAAGAATTGGCCTAAAATCAAATAATAAGCCATTGGTGACTAGTTTTATAGAGACTCATGAAACTTCTTGGGCTAGGTATTCAATGATTGGCAAGAATTGGTATAAATTTGGATAATAAGACATTGGTGGATAGTTTTACATATCTATAATTTGCCCCTATTTTGGAAGATGTTGTAAGCTATAATCATAATAATGTCTTCTTAAATAATGAGAAATGGCTTATCTGCCAAAAAGAAAATGATGATTTGAATAAAAATATCCAAATGGTGTTTAGGAATCTTAAGATGATACCCCCTCGAGGGAGTGGCCATCACATATGTGGATGGATGGTCCCTTAAAAAATAATCAAGAATAAAGGTGAAATTAACCCATGATTGAGATTAATACAAATAATAAAATGCTTTCATGCATTGATTTGAAAGTTACTAATTTTACCAAAGGTGGTTATAATCAAGAATAAAATTTAAAATAATGATTTGCCCATAGACGGTTATAATCATTAAGATGACTTGGATTATTTAATAAATATGATGTTTGATAAGGTTGTGCCCTAGTAGGGTGGATTAACAAGCATACGTCAAGGATATAACCTATAATATAGATAAAATATGAGTGAGCGAAAACATAGATGCAAAGTTATAATGACTAAAGAAGCCACAAATAACTAGGCATATGAGAATGCACAAAGTAATGAAAGAGATGGGTAGAATAATCAGATTGATCAATAAAAAATATTCAGTTATATCTAGTAATGAGGAGATGATCATCCTTAGTATAAATAATACAACTAGAATGGTCAATGGGTTGATTTGATCAAGATGGGTAGAAGGATTTACTAAGGTATTAAGGAGAAACTTATGATGCTCCATTGCTTATAGACCTCTTGTAGCTGATTTTTGTTGTAGCACGTGATGGTAGGCTTCATGATAGAACACCATGAATACTTAGCAAAAATGTGCATAAATAATACCTCTTAATCTAGTAAATAATTAAAAATAATGCACCAATGATAAAAACCATGATGGTAATGTTGACATATGAATATGGATAAACTCAAGAATAGTGTGTTCAAGGAATCACCCAACAAATGCATATAGATTGACTTAAGGCAATAGTACCAAAATAAAACAAATAATAAAGTATATAAACAATAAATAAATAAATAAATATAAACCATTCAAATAAGTAAACAATGAGAAATAAACAAACATTGTAAAAATAAAAGCAAAATAAAGCATCCTAGCAATGACTTTGCCCTAATAGGGTAGATCAAGGATGATGAACTAGGCTTAGATAGGACAATTGTTTATGTATTTTTAAATATTTTAATGTTTTTGGTATTTTGAGGTGTTTTAACTCATTAGATAATGACAAGATATCTACTCACAAAATGTTGAGAGCGTTGGTTTAGGTTACTCGCAAAACAATAAGAGCATATGAAAAAGGGGTATTAAAATGACTAAAACATGAATTAAACACAACATACATAGCCCCAAAATGACCTCAAGTCATAGTAATTCCATCCACATTAAAGGTAAGGAAAAACCAACTAGGTCCCAACAAGTTTTCATATCCAGTAAATGGCCAGTCAAAAAAAATAGCAATGGTAAGGTGATGTAGTAATGCATGATAAATAAATGTTGGCACTAGTTTGCCCATAGGCTATTATAAATAGGATATAATGGATTATATAAATGATACTAATTTTACCATAGGTGGTTATAATTATTATCAAGACTAATGAAAATTAATTTTCCCTAGTAGGTGATATAATCAAGCGCACATAAACAAACTTAATATAGGATAGAAAAATAAAAGATATTTTGCCAGATTAACTATCACACTACTTTCATAGACTGTAATTTAAACATGGATTTGATTTATTATTGAAACATCATCATAATTACCTTTCAAAAGTATTGGAAAAACCAAAGTAACCAAGATTAAAATAATATTAGATAAGATGACTGAAAATAGGTTTTGGTTTAAATAGGAATGATATGGTAGAATGGGATATGATATAATAATGATTGATTACGATAATGATTAGTTTGATAGATTGGATAAAATGGTAATAGGGTTTCCCCCAAGTGATAATGAAAATTTTTAGAGTATTTTACAATGGAAAAAGGATTGATAATTTGATATGATATGGTACATGGTTCGCTCTGGCTTGGGTATGATAAATGATTCTTACTGAAGTGGAGATGCACGTCTTGACCAACAAATGATATAACTAGAATATTCAATCATGTAAATTGTTATCCCACACCTCCTATGAATATTTTATCTATTAATAATTGGATTTATAATTAGATTCAAATGATGTTGTTATGATCTTCATCAGTCAGTGTTATTTCCATAAAACTTCGAGACAAGGTATCTTTGTAGCTTTTGCAAAGGAAAGTGTGACCATGGATGGTAAATATTGATAAATTTTGATTGATAGTTTTATTTGTGAAATGAAATGGTGGATGATAATGGAATGTGTAGTGGTTGGAAAATAAATGAAGATCAATATTTTTAGGCACACACAATGTTATTGATTATGGATTCAACATATCGTTAGATGTGGTAGGGGTAAAGACTTCTTCTCTTGATAAGAACAACATATTATTATATTATTTGGGCCTAAGAGTAGATACCATCTAATTATGCTATAAAGTGGTAGCCATTTTTATTTGATCTTTGATAATGCCTTCATTAAGTAGCAAATAACTTTTGTGCTTAGCCATTGCCACCGTAAAGAGGTTTCTACTTATAAATTTGTCTTGATTGTCCTATAGCACCTCTAAGAAGATTTCACTAAGGATCATTGACTTTTAAATTGAATATCCCCTATCACTTTGAAAAAGGTTTCACTATAAGATACTGAGTTCTGACTTTGATTACCCCCTAACACCTCCAAAAAGGTTTCACTAAGAGAGTGTTCTTATATTGTATGAGTGTGGTCTTGGCCTCCTTGTTTTTCTTCATCTAATATGTCACAATGGATGTAGTTTAACAATTTGTGATTCTATTGGTCCCAATAGATACTTGTGGGATATAGAATGTTAAAGATATGGATATGATGGCTGGTGGTAATAGCATGTGAAATGGTAATGGAATGGGGGTTGGCTGGAAAATTCTCATAAAAGATACTAGGACAACTTGTATCGAAGTTGAAGTAATCATCATAAAAAACTATAAAAGGATCACAAATGTATTCAAACTAATCTATAAGGCACACATAACCAATGTTGTAATAGACATGAACATATTCTTCTTCTAAATCTAATTCTGACTCAAAGGACTCTAAATTGAAGGTTGAGATTAATGTTGATTATGCTTCTAATGCTAAATTTAATGTTAGTTCAAGAGCAAAACCTAACTATAATTTATATTCTTCATTGAATGGGTACTCTATTACAATGATGTCCTATTGAATGTTTCATAGTGGATAAGTAATGACATGTGATGGAAAGATAGACTCTAAAGAGATTGGTTTGTTAAAGTGAGACTCCTATATAATGGGAAAAAGGTCAAAATACAACTCCTCAAAGACTGGCTTGTCAAAGGGAGGCTCTTAAAAATAGGCATATGGTCAAGTTAATGATTTTCCCAAAGGTGATTAAAATCATTAAGAAGTGACTCAATAAAGACTAGCTCATTAGAATGAGACTTCTTGATAATAGGTATATGATTTAAGGTGATTCATCATAGGTTGACTTATCATAAATGGTTGGTTCACCAAAAAAATCTTTGATTGGTTGGTTTTCATGGCCTTAGTTTTTAATGAGTTATAAAATACAAATTTTGAACATAGCTTGGTCTTTGAATGATTGGATTGGTTGAGGTTTTGATGGGATTGGTACTGGATGAGGAATGGCTTATGGTTGGATAATGATAGGGCATTGTGGATCTCGATTTCTCACATAAGATAAAGGATGAAGTCCTCAAATGGTATGGATAGGGCATTGTGAAGCTTGGTTGTTATTGCAAGCTAAATAATGAGGTCTTAGAATGGCAATGGTATTCCTTAGACATTGTGGAGTTTGGTAGTTCATATAATATGAATGAGGTTAGGCTTAGCCAAGGGTTAGAGAACAAAAGGATGTCATGAAGGGTGATTACTAACCCAAGACAAAGCATCCAATTCCTCCTCATAAACCATATCATCCCATTTGTGGTTTTGAGTTAGATTATAAGATGGTTCTTAATATTTTTCCCCACATGGAGTATTGTAAGGAGGGTATGGATCCATCTCCCAAACAACATTATCATTTTAGAGATCTTTACCCAATTCTACCTCACCAACCATATCATCCTAGTTAAAGTTTTGAATTTGGTCCTTTATTTAATTTGTGCAAGGTGGATACAATTCCATCTCATAATCCATGTTGTCATCAAAAGGCTCTTAAATAAATCCATAAAATTAAAGCCATTTTGTGCAACCATTCTATCATAATTTGGATTGTATGTGACTCCATCATAAGTGAAGCTAGACATATCTTCATAAATGATGAAATATTTGAAAAAAAAGGCTTAAATTTATGCAAATGCTAAAAACTATTTCAAAAGGATAAATGGTTCAAACTTGGTCTAACTTAGTCAAAATGGGTGTAGTTGTATCTCCAAAGAGTGATTAGAACATGTAGTTGTATCTCCAAAATGGTTTGTGCTATGACTTAACATAAAATAGTCTAACATCAAATTTCTAACATAAAATTTCATAAAAAAAAGGTCAAGAGATGAATAAAAAATAGCATGTGAAATTTTAGGCGAAAGTGTTCCAAACAAGGTCTAAAATAGGAAAGGGAAAAGTTGAGGTGTTAGGTATTTCATCTAAATGTGGAGTCAAAAGCTAGGCTTAAACAAACATGATCTACTAGGACTTTTGGCCAAATGATGTCAAAAGCTAGAATTTGAAACAAAGGTTAATGTGATTTGATTTAATCTAACAAGGTTGGAACAACTTTGACATATACCTGACACATGAAACCAAACATAAACATGATCAGTTGATATAAGAAATAAGGCAAAAGGCACCTAGAGAAAAGACTATGTTTTTTCATATAAAGGCAAAAACAATGATGAGGATAGTCTGAATGAATAAACAAGTGATATTTTTCAAATTTGGGTAATTTATTAACCTAATTTATTCAACCCAAAGAGAAAAAATTGTTTATCGACCCTTATGAAGCAAGACCTAAACAAAAATCAATCAATTTTTTAATTCAAGCTTGGAAAGGTTAATTGAAAACTCAATTGTTGAAAACTATTATTGGACTAAACAAGATAGACAAGATTGAATAGCATGACAGTGCATGAAAAAGTTGAAAATGGTTGATGTGTGATTGCTTTTAAACATTGGTTTTGATATAATGGTAAACAAGTCTTGAAACAAAATGAGTAGCCTAACAACATAAGTATGCTCTAATGATGTGATCAATGAAATGTTTCAAAGAATCAAAGACTCAAACTTGATAATGATATGTGCAACATAAAGGTACCCATATCAAACAAGTAACATAATTTAGCAGAAATTTCAAGGCACAAGTGTGATGTAAAATGCCCACAATAACACCTCTTCAATCAAGGAGTGATGTATAAACAAACTAGTTTGACATGGTTATAAACAAATACACAAGTTCTATTATAAAAAAATACCAATAAAAAAAGAAAAAGTGACAAATATACATTAATTATAATCACCCTAAATACTAACAAGGGTATGGAAATGTGGGGTTGACTAAAACTGATTAGTTTTTGATCATTCTAGATGGATCCCATATCTACCAATTTTCATGTCAATAAATAAGAGAATCAACACATTATTTGGGTCCACATCATATATCTTATTATAAAAATGTCTTTCCATTTTTACAACCACTACATTCATCACTCATTTAGTGTAGTGTGATGTACAACATACTCAAACATCCTAAGCTTAGTCTCTACTAACAGATATGGTTTAACTGCTCAAACCATTATCGTAGTGAGAGGATCCCAATTTATATAGCCCCACCCCCATGGATAGGGGTTGAATATGATGCTGTGAGATTAATCCCTAGGTCAAATATTCCTTAAATAACTCATGGGAGGTAATTAATACCCCCTCATAAGCCAAGATGCAATGAAAGTAAAAGACCAAGTAAAAGAGCTTTAAAGGTTGTTTCTAGATCACCCAAGCCATGTGGGTCTTGGGGAGAAAAATGATAAATTATCTTTTACATATTTGGACTAAGGAAATTTTCAATGAATTTTGCACTTTTGATCCTAAAAGTTCCCTGAAGGGGTTGGATGGGAGAGCATACATGCACAACTCCTTTTTTGCTAAACAAATAGTCAACAAACAAATTGCATGGAAATGAAATTGATCAAAAAAAAAAGTAAACTAATATGATGTTAAGTTAGTTTTAAGTCACTAAAATGAAATTTGTTATAAATTTTGGCCCCTTGGATTTTATTATAATCTTGTAAAAACTTGAAAAAGCATATAAGGCATAAAAAATGAACTAAGTTCTTTGTAGATACCCAAAAGATGATGTATGTTTGAAACAAGTTTAGAATTGATTAGTTATTTTTTATGAACCAATTTAAATGTTTGGATTAATATTCATAAATATTTTTAAATAAATTTCATAAACACAAACTAAGCAAAAAAAACACAACCATGTTCATTTTAAGCACTTAAGTCCAAATGTGTAAGACTTAGTAAATTTATTTTAGATCCAAATTAAAATGTTTAAAATTTTCCTATTTTTTCAAAATCCCTAAATTAGATGTGTGATTAGTCAAAAAAATGTAAATTATTCTTCAAATAAACCCTCAACCTGCAAGTGATAGATTATAACCCAATGCTTAGAAACACTTTTTCAAATAAAACAAACTTGAAAAGTATGCTCATAGGTTTGGATGATCTGTTAACCTAAATGCAAAACCAAAAAAGATAAACATGTAAGTTAGTCAAATATTATCAAAAATATCAATAAAAAACTCAATAAATCTCAAAAAAATAAAATAAACCTATGATACATGTAAACAAGTTAAAATAAAGAAAAACCAAACACATATATCATAAAAACCTAAATTTAGTATTTTCACCATAAATTTTAAAATATACATCCATTTATCACAAAATATATGGAGGTTATTTATAGGTCTAGGGAGCACTTCTATACAAAAATTTAATTCAAAATAGTGAATAATGAAAAAGTTATTATCTCTAGACTGACTATTTTTACCAAAAAATTAGAAAATAGAAAGTGATAGTCACTAAAAGAGTCATAACTTCTAAAATACACATTATATTTTAATGAAATTTTTAGATAATTAAGATGAAAATGTTAATAACAATCTATCATTTAAATAATAATAATAATAATAGATAAAAATAAGAGCTATTTTAACATCTATTTGTATTCACATATGTGGGGTGTGCAATCATGTCCGACTAGGCATGCCATTTATGATCATAGGAATTTTACTCAAGAAAGGAGGTTAGTATATATTTATTTCCAAAAATAATGAAATCAACTCACTAAAAATCTAGCATCTCAAGGCCTAGATCATGGGTGGAGCATGGTGAATAAACCAATTGAAAACACAACTAAAAATGAAAGGAAATGATAATTTAAACACAAAATACAATTTTTTTCCAAAATATTTGATTGCTCCAAAAGGCTTCTTCATTGGCTTGCTCAAATTTGTGCTCAAAAGTTTATCATAAATGGAGTGTGGCTACCTTCATCTCCTCTTGGCACCTTGTTCAATGCTTGGATTTGGCTTGGGTTGGAGAATTTTGGCATCATAATATTATGTTTGCATTCATGACCAAATTCCTGTAGAATAACATTGCTATGTCCAAGCTCTCTAAATGAAGAGCTCTAGGCTTGCTTTTATAGGCTTCAAAATCACTTAAAATGGGTTAAATTGGAACCTTGGTTGAGATTATTAATCTTGATTGAGTTTGACATATTCCTAGAATATTATTTTAGATATTTTCAGAAAGTGACAACTCTCAAAGGTAATGAATATGTTCTAGGATGTTCTAAGATGCTCTTGAATTCCCTTTTTAGTAATTGATTTAATTTATTTATTAGCTCATTTTCTCAAGGATTAATTTAATTAGGCTTTGATCAATATTTTCATTTTCATTAATCTCATTTAGACATATGGTCATTTGTTACAATAGTTTATTCAATTCAATGTGAATTTGCACAAATTATTTGATTTATGGGCTGAGTTGATTTAATTTCATGGTTATAAAGCCAAATTTGATACTTATGAAAATTCTTGGGCTAGGTATTCAATGATTGGAAAGAATTGGTCTAAAATTGGATAATAATCTATTATTTTCTATTTTCATATGTATACACTAGGAACTATACCCCTCCTTTACTCCACAATTCACACACACAAGTCTCTCTCAAATCTCTCACAAGTCTCTGTCTAAGTCTAGAAATCAACACATTTTGTTTAACCATTTATAGATCTATCATGATTATTAACATATTGGGCATCCATTAGGTATGCCTTAACCCTTAAATAATCTATCATATGAATCCACATCTCAATACAATATACATAGGTTATATATAGCATCTATGGGTCACCCTTAAGTAGTTAGACTTTTTAATAAGGCCCTTATAGCTCTTATAGCTCTCATCGAGACCTATTCACCTATTTATAACATGAATGAGCCAAAAAAAACATAGGACCACTTTAAAAATCATATATCAATACTACATGACCCCTTAGTCATTATCAAATGATCACAATCATCACTTCTCACATTTGTGTATGCTCAATCAACTCAAACACTGACCTTGTACACAAGAACATCATGAAAAAACACAAAATTAACTTATTAAGAATTATTCATACTCAAGATATATTGATCACACATATGAAATCCACACAAAGCATAATTATGGAGTCTACAAAACTCTCTAATAGCTAAGATAATATGAAACATTGAAACTACATTAACACAAGCTTGAACAATCTTTATAGGTCATTTATAGGACATACAAAAACACATAGTTAAATTTAGAGATAAATATATTTGACTTTATACCTAATTATACCTTCAAAATAATATTTATATATTCACCTTAGATTCTTATACAAATCTACTTTTTATACCATGGTCAAATTCTACATAGATTAAAAGATATGGTCCAAAAAACCATATATTGGTTTTTCCCTTTGTTAAATTCAAATATTCAAATGCAAATGGTCACAGTTAAACATCAAACACTATGCTCACACATCATGTCCTCACTAATTTATATCAATATCACAACATTGATATTTTATGAAATTTAACTCATAGTGTGCCAATGCTAAACATTAAACCTTGAACATGTTGACCTTATCTTGTGCAATCTTCTAATATTGACTCATTGCACACCATCGATCTTTGTGAATCAGTTAGAGATTTACCTTATAGTGATCACCATTTTATCTTGATTAGAACTCTCATGATCATGAAACTTGGTATCCTCACGTTAATTTTTATCACTTATACAATTAACCATCAAGCACTTGTCCTCATCTTGTTGCTTTCTGAGTCCTTAAAACAAACACACTCTGTTAATCCTTTTGTAAGGACTTCAATCCTTACCTTCGTTAACCAATGAATTTTTTTACATGATTGACTTACTACACACTATACATATTAAATTTATGATCACTTGAAAGCCATTAGTTCTCTATCTGGTCCTAATCTTTAGCATTGTGCAAAAATGACTAAGTATTGGAACCCTTTTTATCTTCCTAGAAGGCCAACTTTGCATAGTCATATCTTTTACCTCACTCATTCACATGTTATCAAATTTGGACCATATTATCTCCTTAAATTGGAGAATCTAACCATGTGAAAAACTAATCCTATAATCCTCACATTTGTGGAATATAACAACTTTGGAATTATCACTCTAATTTTTCTACCATAGAGCCAACTATGTCAAAAACTTGTCTGGAAGGCCAAATTTAAAAATGCATATCTTTTGTCATGCTATAGTGCTTGACCTAAAAGTTAGAAAAAATAAACTAGGTACATAAATAAATAAACCCATATGATTACCTTGTCCTAAAATGTCCACACATGCAAGGTATATCATCACCAAACTATTTACTCAGCTCTTTCTTACCTCATGCAAGTTTGGCCAAGTATGGGAAAACACTTTCAAACTACTTGGGAGCCCAACATTGAAATTGCATATATTTTGAGACACTTAAATGCATGATCTAATATTTTTAAAAAATCAACTAGGGAATAATATGATCATAACCATATGACCAAATTCTCTTGATTCATCCACACGTGGTAATGGTGATGTCATCAAACTACCTACTTAGATTTTTTACAATTGGACCCAAAATGTCTAGATGAAAACTATGGACTACTAGATGAATTCCAATTATGTACATAAGCACTCAAATATTATAAAACATCTTAGGGATCTTTTACACATGCTCAATAATCCATAATCATCCCTAAATATCCTAATCATGCAAAAGTAGATCAACCAAGCATACTTCAATCATATTAGGACAAGCACATTGCACACTTTGCCATTGTCACATAAACTATCATGGCACTTAATCCACTCACCTGGACACCTTCATGACATCATTTATAATGCTAGAACATTATGTGTTTTATGGTATCTAATTTATTATTCTATCTACTTTACTACTACCTAAAAATATAGATAATTCAAATTATTAATAAAATTTTCCAAAATCAACTAAACTAGATAGATTGACTTAGTAGGTTTTTCACAGTATATAATTCCTCCCTTTACAACTAAATTGACTAGATCAACTTAGTGCATTATCCAAACTATATTTTTCCTAATTATACAACTAAGTTGACTGGCTCAACTTAGTAGGTTATCCAGACTATATTTTAATGCATGTAAAACTATGTTGTCTGGCTATACTTAGTAGGATTTAAAACACTTTTACTGTACAACTAAGCTGACCAGATCAACTTAGGAGGTTTTTAAAATTTTATATTTTATAGGGTGTACAACTAAATTGACTAGCTCAACTTAGTTATCTAGCTAAACTTTATATATTTTTTCATGTCCAACTAATTTGACTAGCTTGAATTAGTAGGTTTTCATCTTTATATTTCTATCTTCACTTTTCACCATGTAGGATATTTTTGATGAAATAAAAATACACACTCAAAATGACATGATGAATTTAACTAATCCTCCTAAGCATCCTCAATCTCACCTTCCTTGTACTGATGTAATGATGTTAGTAATGTCCATGTGTCCATAGAGCTTAAAACTATGGGTCACCTCCTCCCTAAACTTTCGATCCACTTAAATATCCTAAAAATATTCTTATTTTTGAGGATGTGAATGGTATAAAATATAATACTGAAATGACACTCTTCATAAAAAAATCTCCAAACATCAAAGCAAGGATTAGATGATTATCTACAATATCATGATGGGACCTTACATTGATTTTCCACATTCACCTATGCATAACTTATCTACCAACCTTGGGTAAGTCACACTATGACTTTTTCCATGAATTTTTACTATTCAATACCACTTTTTCTTCCATGCCTTCAAATTTCTCCACTACTTATTTTTCAACCTTGATATTTCCTCAAGTGGGCTCATTTAAAGTGTCCATGTTCATATTCAAGTCAATGATTCCTCTAGTTCATCTCAAGTGGATTTTAATATTCAATCCATTATAAAAAATAATCAAATCTTATTACAAGCTATGAACCAAATGTACACTTTTCAAAATGATAATAAAAATAAAATAATAGAAATACATAATAAGCTTTTACAATTAAAAAATTGATTGAAACCTACTCAATGGGAGATGAGAATTATTAGTGCACCCCGCCCCCCTTATAGATCCATAAAGTAACCTTATACCTCAATATTAACTTCTCAATAAAACTATCAAACATATATAAAATGAACCCTTGTCTCTCAAATTGAAAACATAGACATATGCAGTATTGTTATTGATATAACTTAAAATTGATCCACCTATCATAATTTTTACTTAAAATATTTATAAAGATTATAAAACTATTGTATTAAACTCAACACCTTTAATTCCACCAATTCTAAGATATAAATTCACAAGTGATGTTTTAGATTGGTATAATCAACTCAAATTTCATGTTATATCTAGTCTATTGATTTTTAATTTTTTTTAGAAATTAGATGTTTAATCCCTAAATAATAAATGTGTTTAAGTAGATAAAATTATTAAATAATTTATAATTATTATGATACTAGTTTATGAAAACTGACTGTGGTTTGGGATTTTCTAAAAATAGTAGTGAGAGGGAAAATTAAACTAATTTGATTCTATGGTGTTCTAACTGAGATAGGGTTTAGAAATATATGTGCAATCTTGGAAGACTATCACAAACAAGAATCTAGAGTTAATTTATTGATTGTATAAGAGTGCCAAAATTGGGACACCATAGATTCTAATGTTCTAGTCATATCTCAATGTTTTTGTCCTGGTGATATAAGTTTTTTGGGTTTTATGCACTAGGTTTGTATGACCTTGCCTATGAAATATCAAATCTTGAAAGTTTGTGGAGATCATTGTGTACCTAATTTAGTCTTAAATACTCTATGTATTCTTTATGCTTGAAATGAATATAAATTTATAGAAAGGAGAGGAGGGGTTAGTGTGTAAAGGATACACTAGATGCACTTCACACCCCATGCATGGATACATTGCCTACATACCAATACTATGAGGAGGGATCAAACTATATGTAATTCTCCCATTAAAGTGGTTGGTGTAATAATGTGATGAAAATGTAATTAAATGTGAAACTATGTGTAATTCTAATGACCAAGGACTAATGTAAAGGTTTGAATAATCTTGAAATGATATTAGATGGCTATATATAGAGAATAGGGAAAAGTACTTGTGTAGTCTTACTTGTATGCTTGTTTCTCTCTTATAAATGAGTGTCAACCATTCTAAATGGAATTTAAATGGAATTTTATAGGGGATTTAATTATCATGATTTAAATTAATTCATTTTAGGTTGGCATGAATTGGGATAAGGATTCAGAAGAATATGACTGTCAGATGTAAAAATGCACTTGGACAATAGTGCCAAAAATAAGACACCTTAGGTTTCAATGCTATAGTCCAAGTTTAGGCACTATTGTCTATGGATGAAAGGACCTAAGGGGATCTATTAATCATGTAAATATCAATCTATGTCTATAAAGGTTTAGTCTAGGAGGCTATAGATGACTAGGAATCAGTGAAAACATGCCTATGAGGGTCATAAGAGCAAACAAGATGGACCTATGGATTGGGTGTCATTAGTGACACTCAAGTTACCAAATTTTGCATTTTATGTGACTAAATTTTCCCCCTCTTTATTATAGGGATGAAATAAATCAAAATATTAAGACAAAGTAAAAATATAAAGCATAACTAAACTTACTTGTAAAGCTAAAGCTTATAAGCTTTGTGATGTTGGATGCATGTACAGAGAGAATGGTGTGAAGTCTGAATCTCCAATGAAAAACATAGAGTAGATCAGTCCTTAATAGATACATTATATATAAAATAAGAACATATAAAATCTAGTTAAGAGAGAGGAAGAGAAAGGAATGAATACATCTCACCAGGTATGTGAACCAATATAAAACCTATTGTGATGCTAGATTGTGTTATGTGTGTGTTGTACCAAAAGTAATATGACAAATGGAGTTAAATGCTTAATTCTATGGAAGTACATCAAGAATTCAAAGGTATGCCCTTTGGATCCATCATCACTAACTGAGTGAAGCTAATGAATAATGCATGTGTCAATAAATGTTTGGACTATGTGTCCAATCCCTTTAAATAGGTGGCTCAAGAATACAAAGGCTAGCTAGTTCTTTAGATTCATCATTGCCCTATAATTTGAAGATATGAATTAATACCAATATAGAATAGATGTCATATGAGATGAATCCTAAAGCCCATGAATGTACTATGATCTGACAAAATTGGCATGGATAGCTGAATGAATGCTAAAAACTAGGTAACTCTTGGCCATTTCAAAAGATGGATATTAGGCTTGTAGGAAAGCCATTCTAAAACTAGTGCAATAGGCTTATGTGTAAACCAACTCAAGAACTTGGGTACTCAAAAAGTTAAGATTTTATGAAAGCCAAACTTTAAAAAATGATGCCAACCACTTGAAAATAGAGTAAGGCACACAACTACTAGGAAATTCTTATAAAATAAACTAAACTCAAAAAAGGGGAGGATCAATGTGTTGTACACATTGCCCCAAATCATTGGTTTTTGGAACATGGATTTTGATCTGTAAGTTATATTAACTACCTAATATGAAACTAGAAGTGGAAGACATCATGCCACACATGATACCCTCTATATCTAGATTCTCTAAGCAAAAACTATACTCAAACATTCTAAATATGGATAAAAATGAGTTGACAAACTTGTGATTGAACTCATTATCTTGTATATTTTTGGAAAAACTAATTTTTCTTCTATCTAGATAGGAGCACCAAAAATAAGACACCCTATTGTCTAGCCCTATAGTCCAACTTTGGCATTATAGTCCAAGGCCAAATTTGGTAATTGTTTTAGATTCTTTGTTATTTTCTTGGTCTGTTCTACCTAGTCTTATGTCTAGATTCTATTTTGAGTGATCTAAAAAAAAAGTAGACCGTTAGAGATTTGATCTCTATGACAAAGCCCTTGTTTATTTTCCCTTATTTTGAGGGTAGGAATGAAGATGTTACAATGATTGCCTTCAAAATAAAGAGCTGTATAATTATGTTAAGCTAGAAATATACATGATATAGTAATGATAATCAATAAGATATATCAAGATGTTGCATGGTTTGCATTGACAGATTGTTAGATCAATAGGGGTATACCTAGATAGATATAATAATGTAATAACATGTGAAATGTACTAAATTAGAATTAAAAGTTTTAGTAATTAGTTATTATCAAGGAGGGATGGAGCATGATGTCCATCATGGCATCCAAGAAAGTAAGGAAATGCATGATATGGATCATGTCATTAAAAATAGGAAAATTAATTAGGTAGGAATCATACAAAGCAAGAAGAATACAAGAGTGGCCAAGGGGCCAAGAAATCAAGGGACATGGGTACATGTCACTCAAACTATAAAGAAAGAATATAAGGCATGTTCAAATGCCACATACACATACAATTGAAGCAATAAAGTTGGTGTGGAAGCCACAATCACATAGAGGATTATAGGCAAAGGACATTGGTGAATGTCTTAACGCACACACATGAATAAAAGCAAAGTAAATTGGCTAATCTCCTAAAACACCTATAATTCATGAAACACGAACTAAGAAAATATAAACACATCAAGCTATGCTAAGAAATAAATGAAAGCATGTATCTATTGGAATTGCAATCGCATCTAACTAATATAATAAGGAAGTGAAAGTATACAAGACATGTTAGTACAAGACTAGGTATATGCTAAGAAATACATAAGTGCTAGATACTAGTGAAATATTGATAAAATAATCTATGTAATCTAAAAATTAATGTACATTAGCATGATAACTTGGAGTGTGAAGTGTAGGAATGACATAACATAGATGGTGTAGTCATGGATAATATTCCCCCAATGGGTGTGTATATCGATGTGTGTCTCAAATGTAGAAGTAGGATACCCCCTCTATGGGTAGAGTGAAGCAATCAAGGATCTAGATGTCAAAGTACACAATCAAAGAAGATCAAGTGAAGCATTTTAATGTAGATAAATCAAAAAACAATACCATATAATAGAAAATATAAGTCTAGCATAGTTGTAGCAATGTAAAGCATGGATGATGCATACAATCAAAATGTTTTTCTATTTTGGATATATTTGAATGTTTTTGGTATTTTTAATATTTAATATTGTTTTTGTAATTTGAAATATGATATTTACAAGAAAAACTCAGAAGAAATGATACTAACTGATGAATCTCAGATGAGACTCCCTGTCATGGTGTCTTGTATCAAACAAAGGTATCATGCTTGATCATGAAGGATGATGGAAAGGATGAGACTATGACTCTGAAAGCTATGTACATTGTAATTTCTCTAATATCTCTAAAGTAGAAACTAAATGTTGGATTCCCTTGTGACTTTGAGAAGTGGATGTAACTAAGGGACTCTTAGGGACCCATCTAGAAGTAAGAGGAGTTCTCTAAAAGTGTGTTTTATGTTTAAAAGCATGAGATCTCAATGTTAGTACTCTAGGTGTGAATATTATAGCTAGAAGCTACCTATAATATTAAAGCTATGGACGTGTTTTAACTCTCTATACTAGTGATGGGTGCCTCAACTATGTCTTAATATATACTAGAGGAAGAATTATAACTGGAGGGGAAACTGAAACTGGTGGAGAAGCTAGAACTGGTGATTGCAAAGGAGATGGCTATGAAGTAAGGAGTGTTAACTCATATAGAACTCTACCAACTATAATAACACAATTAGTGTGAATGAATTTCTTACATATATGAACTATAAATGGTATTGCTTTAATTTTTTGAATCCATGGGCGATCAAGTAACATATCAAAAACTCTTGCACTAGGAACTATGGTGAAATGTGTGGTCACATGTGTTGGACCATTATATAAAGGAAGTAAAATCTCATGTAATTAACTCTATATGTGCCCACTAAATCCACTAATAACTATATCTATTAGAGTGATATCCTACTTTGAATAACCCAAATTATACAATAATGTAATGGTGCACATGTTGACACTAGAACCATTATCTATGAGAACACTGTGAATGGGTTGATTATGAATATGTGATCTGATAAAGAGTGCATTATAATCTAAATTATCCTTAATAATATCTTAATCTGAGAAGGATATCAAAGGTCTAGATAAAACCCTATAATCATTGACACCTATCATACTACTCAAACTATGTGACTCAACTAAAGGTCCCAGCATGTAACTAGTAGATGATGTGCATGGTATATGTGGTGAACACCTAATGTGTCCCCTTTTTCTTGTTTATATTGGTTTGGAAATGGATATGAGAAGATTTTAAAATCATTATCTTGTTTTTTCTTTGCATGTGGAGGATCAAATGAAGTTCCAAGATCAAGTAGGTTGTCATCTATCAAGTCCCATATCTTATGTCTCAAATTGATGCATCTATTTGTACTATGGCCTGGTGCCCTATGAACATCACAAAATTCATGTTGATCATATCCCCATGGAATAGGATTTTCTAGGTTAACTTTCCAAATAGAAGGGAGAGTGATGATGTCACATTCCAATAACTACTATAAAATTTTGGCTAGAGAAACTAGTAGATTGGTAAATACACATCGAGGAGGTGTTGATAAAACCACACACTAAGGGGGTTCTAAAGCTACATTGATTTTTGGTTGATTCTAATTCTTGTTATTATTGAATTTAACATTGTATGGGACTAAAATGAGGTTTACTTCTCTTTCCTTTAGTGTATGACAAAGATTTAGGGAAGGAAGATAGTCTTTTGAAGATAATAGATCTATGCAATGATGGTAGAAGGATATATTTGAAGAGATCCTATAACTTGTGATCTATCATGGGGATATTCATCTTAGTGAAGATGGTATTATATCAAAGCACATAGTCTATGAGATGCTCATTTGATTTATGTTTCTGTTGTGAAATTTTTTCATAAGAGACCTTATCACCAATGTTGAAAATGCGCTATAAATATGTTGGCTAAAGGATTGAATGCATTAATCGACTAGTTTTTTAGACTATAGAACCATTGTAAAGCATAATCCTTTAGACTCTATGGAAATAGCTTGGTAAGTAACTAGTCATTTGGCACATTATACAAGCATGTTGCATGAAAAGCTCTTAAATGTGTCTCTAGCTCACCCTTACCATCATAAATAATAAGCTTAGGTTGAACAAAAATTTGTGGCAAGGGTGTATAAGTAATGTGATGTGCCAATGGTGTATGTAGAAAAGAAAAATAATCCAAAGCCTGCATATGTCTAGTGGTAGCTTGCTCAAGATGCAACACCTTGGATTGAAGAGATTTTATCTCTTGCACAAGGGCTGACACATCAGGAGATAAGGATGTACTAGCTATAAATAGTGGCATAGAGGTAGGTCAGGCTACTATAGGGGGTTTTTCAGACATTATTTCCCCTGTATTGTCATTTTATCTAAGGTATTCTATAGGAATGGAAAACTCAACTCGTTTAGCCTTTTTAATTTCCATGAGAGATTGTAATATAAAAGTATGATCTTGAGGCTATTCCCTGAGTCTTTCTCTAAAACATTGTAAAATCAAATATTTGTTGATGATAACTTCATTATCAATAATATGTGGAAGTGGATCACTAGTCCAGTGTGGTGAGGCATGAGCATTGGTATGTACATCATCGTTGGTATTTTCATATTTCTCATTATTTGAACCATTTTGATTAATATTGGTGTAATCTAGATGTGTAGAATCTATATATGGATTCTAAAATGGTTGTTTATCCATAATATATGGTCAAGTTAAGGGAATCTAGATGAATTTAGGAGGATTACCACTAAGTCTTGCACTTCACCTTGAAATAAGAGATGAAAGGAACTTAGGTGGCATAAGGAAAACAACTTGGATAATAGTAGAAAAGATTAAATTGATACAATCTAAAAAGGGAACTGGAATATGCATAGAAAGGATACAAAGCTCCCAAACATGTAAACTGATACCTCAAGAAGTAAAATAGGATCTAGTATATGCAAATAGTGATTTTTAAAAAATATTTTTACAAAATACTATGAATATTTGAAATTAAGGTTGAATTTTTGAGTTATGTATTCAAGATAAAATTTAGAAATTTACAATAAAGTTCATGATTTAATGGGACCTAGTAGATGCAACTAGGGTTTTGATAAAAATCAATTTTTTTGAAATTACTATGAATTTTTTAAATTTGAAGTGATTTTCTAATTTTAATAATTAACTAAAAATTTAGAAAATGATTGGAAAAGTATTGGAAAATTACTAGGGGCTAATTGATGCAACTAGGGTTTGAAATAAATTTATTTTAAAATTTACTACAAAATTTTAAAATTTGAAAGGAATTTTTGATTTAATATTCAAGAAAAAATTTAGAAATTAATGACAAAAATTAGCTAGGAATTTACCCTAGGGTTTTTATGTGAAATTTGAAGTAAGTCAGGTTCATCAAATGATTTTTTTTGGAAATTAGATGTTTAATTCCTAAATAATAAATGGGTATGAGTAGCTAAAATCAATAAATAATGTACAATAATTATGCTACTGATTTGTTAAATTTGATTGTAGTTAGGGATTTTTAAAAAATAGTAGTGTGAGAGAGAAAATTAAACTTATATGATTTTGTGTTGTTCCAACTGAGTTAAGGTCTAGAAATATATGTGTGGGATTGCAAGACTATCATAAATAGAAATATGAAGTTCATTTATTGATTGGATAGGATCACTAAAAGTGGGATACCCTAGGTTCTAGCACTGTAGTCATTTCTTATCACTATTGTCCTAGTGATCTAAACTTTTTGGGTTTTGTACATTTGGTCCATGTGATCTTGCCTATGAAATATTGAAGACTAAAAGTCCATGGAGGTCATTTTGTACTTAATTTAGTCTTCAATATTCTATGTCCTCTTTATGATTGATATTTATTATAAAATTTGGAGAAAGGAGAGGATGGGTTAGTGTGTAAAGGATATCTTGGACACACTTCACACCCCATGTGTGAGCATGTTGCCTACATACCAATACTATGAAGAGGGATCAAGATATATGTAGTTCTCCCATTGAAGTGCTTGGTGAAATAGTGTGATGAAAATGCAAGTAAATGAGAAACTAGGTGTACTTGTTATGACTAAGGACTATTTTAAAGGTTTGAATAATCTTGAAATGCTATGGGATGGTTGTATGCAAAGAATAGTGAAAAGTTTTTGAGTAGTCTTACTTGTATTCTTGCTTCTCTCTTGGAAACGAGTTCCAACCCTTCTTAATGGAAATTTAATTGCCTTGTATAGGGGATTTAATGATCATGGGTTAAATTAATTTGTGTTAGGTTGACATGAATTAGGATAAAGATTCAAAAGATTATGACTGTTAGAGGCCAAAATGCACTTGGACAAAATGCAAAAAATAGGACACCCTAGGTTTCAACATTGTATTCCAAGTTTGGGTGATAATTTCCATGGCTGATGGGACCTAGGGGTACCTATTAAGCATATAAAGATAAATTTTGGTTTGTAAAGGTTCAATTTGAGAGGCTATAAATAATTGGGAATCAGTGAAAACATGCCTATGAGGGTCATGAGAGTAGGCAAGATGGACCTATGGATTGGGTGTCATTAGCCACACTCAAGTTAAATTTTTTTGCATTTTATATGGCTACATCTATAATATTTATTGAATGCATTGGTATAATAATTAAAAACTAATGACCTTCTTAAAAATAAATTTGCTTATGTTATCAATTTTAAGTAATCAGAATAAAAAATTGCATAAGTGTTCATTACAAATGTAAAGCCTTTTCCAATAAAGCTAAACATAACATGTTGGAATATAATATCTTTCACTTATTCAAAAATTATATTCATCCTAAATTATAATATTTTTGTATGACCCTTTCTCATAAATATTTGAAAGAATCCCTCGACCAAGCCAAACATCAATATTTACTCATAAGACAATTTGAGCCTCACCATACTCTTTATACAACTTGAATGCTTATGAAATATAAAATATAACATGATACCATGATGGTGTTAGGGATAAATATGATTACATTCACACTATCTACACTATTACTCCAAATGCTTCCAATGATGTTATTCTTTCACAACCACTTTCAACCAACCATTTTCCATAACCTACTTATACATTTTACCAAGTAAATAATGTCGAGTCTCGTAAGCCTCTTTATATGGTAGAATTAAAAAGTGTCTTCCTAGGTCTTAACCATAATATATTTTCCCTACTCACCATACCAAGCATTGGTATGATCCACACAATTATTTTTGGTATCAAGTAAGTTGGGGTCATTCTTGTGAAACATGTTTCCAATTTCAAAATGGTTCTGATGATTCTAATATTTCACAACCACTTTGAACTAACCCTTCTACACAACCTACTTTTACATTTTCCTAATTAAATAAGTGGAGTCTCATAAACCTCTTTCTATGGCATAAATTCAAAAGTGACTTCATAGGTCTTCACCATGATATATTGTCCCTACTCACCATACCAACCATTGGTATGATCTACACAAGTTTTGTAGCATCAAATAAGTTGTGATAATTCTTGTGAAACATGTTTCCATAATATAAAACTTTAATCTTGAATAACTTTTTGGTCCTAATTTTGATTGTGAAACCCTAATCCATAAGCATTAACATGATTATGAAGTGGAATATAAGGTTAAAAAAGATAACTAGGATGACCCATACATGTTGAAATTTTTTCAGTTTGATCATTTGGAAGGCAAGGACATTATCATCATATTAGTGACACTAGCATCGCTGATAGTATCTTGTGAGATAAAAATTTGATAAGGATCTATAACTTTTTGTCTAAGATGAAATTGGGATCTACATATAATGTAGGATAAACGTGATCTTTTTCATCATAATGTTAGGACCAAACTATATTATAAGTAATAGGCTTAGTGAGATGGTGAATGCGAGCCTTTCGATAGTGGGAAGGAAATGAAGTGAAGGTTTTAACAATGATTAGTATTTATCATTTATATAAGATTATTATGCCATTTAAAACCATATTTTAGTATTTATATCCCTCCCCCTTAATGTAATAATGCATAAGGATGAATTTACTAGGTTACAGAAAGTAAATGCATACCTTGGAGTGAAAAACATACTTTGATTTTGATTCAACCAATTTTGAATTTATTTTTTGTGAATTACCTATAAAAAATATCATGTTATAGTGTAATTAGTGAATATAAATTGAAAATGAATAATCAAATAATTTAAATTAAAGAGCACAAGGAAGGAATAAACCTATGTGTTGACGAAACAATGTTTCCCATTATTACTTTATTTTGGAGATGATGTTTCCTTATTGAATCATTAGAGAGATAGGTTAAAAATAAACCTTAGAGATGTGAAAAGTTAATTTGAGAGTGGTCATGCCCCTAATCTGGTCCAAGGGAGAGCTATGCCAAGGCTATTTAGAGTATTGAATCTCAATCATGTAACTCAAGCATATATATAATATATCCAATCTATCCAAGGTTAAGTTTTGAAACCATCTCAACTTTAAAATGGAAGTATTTCCAAGGATTTCAAGTCTCAACCACATTTCTCAAGGGAACCAAGTAATTAAAAAAAATAAAGGCTCAATCGGTGCATCTTGGAAAGGTTAGTGTATCAATGTGAGATGAAAAGGGAATGAACCCTGTGCATACCCCATAATTAAATTTATTGTAAGTTATTTATAATGTGTGTGTGTGTGTGTGTGTGTGTGTGTGTGTGTGTGTGTGTGTGTGTGTGTGTGTGTGTGTGTGTGTGTGTGTGTGTGTGTGTGTGTGTGTGTGTGTGTGTGTGTGTGTGTGTGTGTTTGTTTGTGTGTGTGTGTGTGTGTGTGTGTGGTTTGGTGCATTTTCATGGAATATACACCTCTAATGTGTCTCAGGATGAATTATATATCAAAATGTAACCTCTACTCTATAAATTATATAATATCTTTCTCAAATATAAAAAGATCTATCAAAAACATGTGAAAATTGATGCCAAATGCATAAGATTTTGTCTCAAGTGTATATGTGAATCATGTAAACTATATGAAATTCTATGAACTATATGTGTGTGGAATTGTTTCTCTATATCATTCCCCAATTGAAATGCCCCATTTCAAGTTAAGGGTAATTCAACTCGGTAATCAACTTGTCTCAAAATGATAATATAACTATTTTATATCTATATTGATCATGTAATAAATAATCATGTAGTAGTATCATTTTTAATTAGATGTATCAATTCATTTCATAATATCTAGTCAAAAAATGCCCTAAGATGCATGATATGGATTGTGAAAATGTCTAGGAGTAACAAGCATAGGATCAAAAAATAATGAATCACACAGACACAAGATTATTTAAGGTCACATAGAATGGGTATAAGGGGACCAAAAAGAAGGGGCATGTTCAAATTCCACACAACGAAAGGTAGGACATGTTAAAATATACACACACCAAAGGAAAAAACATTAGTGGAACTATGACCAACAAACAAAGAACATGTTCAAATGTTACACAATAAAAATAAAGTATGAAACATGAAGTACAAAAAATTAAGAAGTGAAAATTTGAATAAGTGAGAGATATAACCAATCAATACAAGAATATCATACTAGTTCCTACATACAAGTGTTAGTAAAATGTCCTATAGGCTAGTACATCTAGCACACTATATAAGATGTAAGGATGAGTTTAGAAATGTGTAAGAGTTTGTATATAAACTCAACATGATAGTGTAAAGTTATCATAAAAATGTAACCTATATCAATCATGATCAATGAAGCATATTCCCCCAACTTAGTGTGTCAATAGGTGTAAACAAGGTCCAATATCTATATTTTTATGTATCATGTATCAATTGTACTATTGTATCACATATATTTGTGTATAGAAATAAAATGATGTGACTTATAATAACATAAATTAAATAACATATATGCAAAATATAGTAAACATGTAAATACTAAATATTTTTGTATTTTTACTTTATTTGAATGTTTTTGTGTTTTATTGATTATTTGATTTTTTTAATTTTTTTTGCATATTTGAGTTTTAGGGAAGAGAGGGATAGTTGATGATCCCATCTAAGGGATGATCATATGGTCACCTATACTTATTAAAGGGTATAAAAAAAAAAATCATACTACCAAGGATCATGTATGTTTGCCAAATCTATAACTGTAGAATTTGTGATACTCTACCTATGCCTCCTAATACTCTAGGCCATGAAGAAGTAGTAAATTATAAATAGTGGTTTGTGTAAACCATTATTTTTAATGAAATTAATTAGATATTCACATAGAATGATTTTATATAGCATGTAATAACAAAATATGAGAGATTACATAACGATAATTGATAGTAGAATAAAATACTAGATAATATAGCAAAGTCACTTTGAGGGGGAAACCTCCACAACAATGCACTAATAGAAAAATACTTCACATGATAATTAAAGACTAACCAATACCTCTAATATATATTCAACTTATCCAAGGTTATTCCATAGGCCAACCTATATAAGAACATAGAGAAATGTAACAAGTAAATAAAAGAGGTATGTAAGCCACAAGTTAGCCACACATATCTCTAGACACACCAATGGTTAAGGGAATAACAAGCCCTTACCCTTCAAAAAAATGTTGTCCTCAACATTATATAAACTTTGGGTGCTACTACACAAATTCTTCATCCTCCCAAGTTGCATCTTCACATGTTAGATTATTCTATTTGATCAGGTATTATGTAATTACTCTAGAACGTAGTTACTTGGTGCATTATTGAAGGATCAGCTCGGGATAAAAAATAACTCTACCTTTCTCATCGAATTCTAGTAATTATATTTTAATGGTAACTCTATGTCCAATTAATTTATTTAGGCATGATACATGAAATACTAGATGTATGCGAGTAGATGAAGGAAAATCTAACTTGTAGGCCACACTGCCAATCTTTTACAAGATCTAATAAGACCCATAATACATAGGGAACAACTTTTTGTCCTTTTTTGTTGATTAAATGACATCTATTTGTATGGATATAAGTTAATAAAGACCCAATCACTAATGTTAAAATACATCTCACTTATATATTGATTTGCATGTTTCTTCATGCGATTTTGGGCCATAGCTAAAATTTCATGCAAACTTGCAAGGACCTCCTATTGATGGTGAATATGTCCTTCAACTGAATGAACCTTAGGATGGACCTTTAAGGTTAAAGTGATGTATGGAGGGTGGTATCCCTATAGTACCACAAAAGGAGACATTTTGGAATAACTATGAATGAAATTATTATACCACCATTCAACAAGTGGTAGCCAATAAACTCATTTATCATGTTTATTAGAAACAAAACAATGGAGATATCCTTCCAATTTTTTTTTGACTACCTCAATTTATCCATTAGATAGAGGATGATAGGATGAAATATGAGCCAATTGAGTGCCTAAACATGTAAATAACTTAGTCCAAAAATTACTAGTAAAATGGGATCTCTATCACTAACAATGATCTTAGGGGTCCCATGTAGTTTTTGAACTATATTGAGAAAGATAGAGGCTATTGTACTAGAAAAAAATGGTTGGGACAATGAGAAAAAATGAGAATACTTACTAATATGATATAAAATAACCATGATAATATCTTGTCCATCAGGTCTTGGTAACCCTATAATGAAATCCATGTATACCTCTTCCCAATGCTGGCTAGGGATAGATAAAGGTTGTAAAAGACCTAGAATTTTGATGGTTTTGTCTTTATTTTGTTGACAGATCATATATTCAGCCACATATTTTTGGACATCCCCCTTGAGACCTTCCCAAAAAAAATCTTGTTTGATCCTGTGATAAGTTTTCAAAAATATTGAATGACCCCCAATTGGATTTGCATGAAGTTATTGAAGGATTTTTTGTTTTAAAAGAGAATTCTTACATAGGTACAATCTATTTGTATACCATAATGCATTACCTCTCCATGTGAATTTTTCAAATCCATCTAAACCTTGCTAAAGATTTTGAATCCAACCATGAGCATTAGTGTCATGTTCCCATTCTAATCATGCTTCTTCTAGCTAATCTACTTGAAAAATGGTTATGGCACATAACAATGCCTCAACTGATTCATCTTTTCTAGATAGTGCATCTGCCACCACATTTTCCTTGCATTTTTTGTAGACTATTTCAAAATCACAGCCTAACATCTTAGTTACCCATTTATATTATTCTTCAAATGAAAACCTTTGATCCAAAAAATATTTAAGACTATCATAATTAGTTTTTACCTAGAAATGATGACCCATCAAATGAGGTCTCCATTTATTGACTCCATGTAAAATGGCCATCATTTAATTCTCATAGATGGGTTTATGCTGATTTTTACCCTTGAGTTGATGACTTTTAAATGCTATTGGTCTACTTTCTTGCATGAGTAAAACACCTATACCATACCCAGATGCATCACATTCAACCACAAAAGTCTTAGACAAATTACGAGTGGCTAATACTAGAGTAGTGCACATAGCCAATTTCAATTGTTAAAATGCCTAGGTAGCTACATCAGTCCCATGAAAGGAGTATTTATTTAACAAAGAGGTAAGTGGGGTTACAATACTACCATAATTTTTGACAAATATATGATAGTAACTAGTAATCCCCAAAAATTGCTAAAGTTGCTTATGTGTCTTAAGAATTAACTAGTCCACCATTGCTTGGATTTTTTAGGATCTAATTTCACCTTATAAGACACCAAATGACCTAAATATTTAACCTCACCAGCCCCAAAAGTACATTTGGAAGGTTTGGAATATAATTGATTTTTCTCTAAAATGGAGAATACCTATTTTAGATGTTGCAAATGGTCTGCCCAATTTTTACTATAAATGAGAATATCATCAAAGAATACCAAAACAAATTTCTTCAAAAATGCCTTAAAAATAGTGTTCATCAAACTCTAAAAAGTATATGGTGCATTTGTTAGGCCAAAAAGCATAACCAAAAACTCATAATGGCCCTCATGAGTCCTAAAAGTGGTTTTGGGTATGTATTCATCATGGATCTTGATATGATGATACCCAAAATGTAGATCTAAATTGGTAAAATAAAGAGCACCATTCAATTCATTAAGCAAATCATCAATGATAGGAATTAGAAACTTTTCTTTGATAGTGTACTTATTGATTTATCTATAGTCAGGGCACATCCTCCAAGTGCCCTCTTTATTTCTCACCATGGTGACTAGTGAAGTGTATTTGGTTTGGCTATGGTGAATGATTCCTGCATCGAACATTTCTTGTACCATCTTTTCAATTTCACCTTTTGGTTATAGGGATACTTATATGGCCTGATGTTGGGTGGTGTACTACCAAAAATAAGTGTGATAGCATGATCATGTGTGTGTCAAGGGGGAAGTCATTTTGGCATATCTCCAAAAATAATGGAATGAGCATCAATTATTTGTTATAGATCAAGATGTGGAGATGGCTGAGTTGGTTGTACTTCCATAAAAAACAAGTGAGATACAAATTGCTCAGCACCCTTACAAAGAATCTTTGTCATTTGATGAGAGATAACAAGTTGGGGAGATTTATCCTTTAATCTCATTATCTCAAATGTCCTTTCTTCATAATGAAAATACATGAATAATTCTTGAAAATTCATCTCAATAGCACCCAAAGTGGTGAGCCACTAGACTCCTAGAATAATATCAGGTCCACCCATCAAAATAGAAAACATAGGAGAATCCAATAAGTAGTCTCCCATGGCCAACTATGGCATTTTCCTAAAAATTTGATAGTACCATCATCTACAATCATAAATTGAAATTCTAGAGCTAGATAAATGAAATAGTTCAAATGAGTAGCCAACTTACCTTGGATGAAGTTGTGTGTACTCCTAGAATCAATCAAGATAGTGACCTTATATTTTTTAAGGAAACCCATCACCTTAATATTTTGGGGAGTACTAATACGTAATAGGGCATGGCATGAAATAGTAGGCTGAGAGTCTTTAGATTCCTCCTCAGGAACTTTTACCTCCAAATCATGTACTTTTGCATCATGTTCATCATCATTGGCACCTTTAATGTAAAATAGCTTCTTTTCCACATAATGATGGTCTTTGCTCCATTTTATATCACAACCATAACACAACCCTTTGGCTCACTTCTCAATTTATCATTGTGTTAATCTAGTGGGCTGTGAAAATGATGGTGCTAGAAAGTTGTGATCATGACCAGTAGTGAAAGTTTTCCTTTTGACCATCTCTTTTTTTATATCATGCATGCCTTAGGGATAACATCTAATACAGATGCTAGGCCAAAACTTTAAACCTCATATTAGATGGTATCTTTAAGGCCACCTAAAAATAGATCCATTTTAGTGATATTTTTGACCTGTAAAGAGAGATTCTAAAATTGCTAAATATAATCCTTCACAGGTCCTATTTACCATAGCTTAGATAATTGGCTAAAATAGTTCTTAGAGACATCATTCTTATAATGAACTATCAACTCCTTAGTAAAAATAGTCCATGTAACAAGAGCACCATTCTTTTTCTTTTGAGCACATTACCAATGATACCAAATGAATTTCTTATGTTACATATATAGGGACACCACCATCACCTTCTGAGAATAAGGGGTTTGATGTAGCTCAAATAAATTCTCAATGTGGTTAATCCAAGTGAGAGGATCCTTACCATCTAACTTATGCATGTCCAATTTTAGCAACATCATTTTCATACCAGCATGGGAATTGTTGAGAGGAGGATTTGAATGCTAAAGTGGAGGGTTGTTAGGTTGAAAAGAAGATGTGAGGGAAGAAAATTGCATAGTGATATACTAAAATTGATTTTGAACTCCATTAATCTCTCTATGCATCCTTGAAACATCAGCTTGGACTACAACAAAGTCATCATGCCTCACCAAATTTTTAATGTCCTATTGAAGCTGAGAAATTATTGAATCTAAAGTCCCAGATTCCATGTCATTGATAAAAGGAGTCTTATGAGTTTTTGGTGCCCCTTTTCTTCCTTGAGTTAAAGGACCTACCATAAAGAAAAACCCAAGGAGGGTTTTAACCCTAAAAAAAGTGTACCAATAAATGGTACTATTGTGATCACCTTATCAAGATGAATCTAATGATTACCTTTATATACTAGAGTAAAATTTTTGGTACCAAAAAAATGTATCGATAGAATATACTATTGTAATCATCTCACTGAGATGAATCTAATGACAATAAGTGTGTAGGGGGAAAATAAAATTCCCAAAATAACTTTTAAATGTTTTTTTTCAAAAAAGCATTTTGAGTAATACTATGCTGAAGAAAAAAAATAACTCTTCCTGAATTACAAGTTATGTTTTTTTGCTTTCACTGCTCCCAAAAGCCATGCCTCACCAGATCTTAAAAAATCCATAGGAAACTTGCCCAAATTGAAGCTCTGATACCACTTGTAATGAAATCACTTAGATATTCACATAGAATGATTTTATATAGTGAAAATTAATAAAAAAATGAGAGATTACATAGTGATAATTAAAAGCAAAATAGAATACTGGATAATATAACAAAGACACTTCAAGGGGGAAACCTCCACAATAATGCACTAATAGTAGAATAATTCACATGATGATTAAAGACTAACCACTACCTCTTATATATAGTCAACTTAGCCAAGGTTATTCCTTAGGCCAACCTATCTAAGAACATAGAGAAATGTAACAAGTAAATAAAAGAGGTATGTAAGCCACAAGTCAATCACACATATCCCTAGATACACCAATGGTTAAGGGCATAACATTATTAGTTATTTGTGACTTATTTAGAGAAAATAGAATTATTGGTATTTGTACCCTCTATAAAACATGATGATATGTTCTTAGTAATTAGATGGACCATGTAGGTGTAGATGATGGATTTATGTAGTCCAATATGTATCTCTAATACATTGACCTATCAAGTATAAACCGCATAAAAAATTGGACTACCTTTATCTTATCATTCTCTCATTATTAACCTTAATATGTTGTATAATTAGCTATCTGAAAATAAACATATCTTGTTGTAGTGGATGCTCAAAATGAATCCCTAAAACTATGATTACCCTATTAGCATGAATATACTTGAGAGATATATACACTATAGAGGGTAATGCATAGAGCTTATGAATCCAAGATTATCCCTATAACATATCAAAGTCTCTTGTATGTGGTATAGCTGAAAATGTTGTGGTCATATTTTCTAGACCAACCTATAAAGGTAAATCAATCTCACCATAAATATGTTGTGATTTCCCATTAAATGTTCTAACCATATTAGTCCAAGGTATAAATGATCATGTGTGTTTCTCAAATGTGTAAGTAATTTCATGGTACATACATTATCACAATAACCACTATAACTAATTATTGGAGATGATGCTTAGGATCACCTTTTCCATCATAAAGTGTGAACTTGGGTACCTCAAAATTAGTTGACAAAGGGTGAAAAGATATCTCAGGTATAAGATAATAATTCAATACATCTTGTGAATCAATATCATGGGTTGAAGTTAAAGCAATTTTCTCATATTTTTAACCTTAGCTTCTAAATTTTGAATAACTGAGAGAAGATTTTTCACAACAAACCCATTGGGATTAAGATTTGATGTTTGAGAAGTTACCAAATGGGATGAAAATATTGCTTCTATTGATGTAGGCATTGAAAATAATAATTTACATGTGTAGTCATATAAAATGTCATTTAATATAATGTCACTTGAGACCACCCTATCCTTAGCTTAGTCCTAGACCTATCTTAGGGCATCTTTTGATCTTTTTTCATATTTTAAGTGCATCTAGCCCATGATGAGAAATACCAAGAGCTATGTTTAACTATCACCTAGGCATCCCCAATCCTTTTTCACATGTTCCAGTCACCAAGATAATAATGTGGCCCCATTAGTTTATAACATAGTGCATTATTGGCAAATGGGGTAGTGTTATTGACCCTTAGCTTCCTTTGCCAATAATAGATACCTTTCCACTCCTTGAATCATATTAGCATTAGAATAGACTCATTTCATGTCTTGATAAACATTAAAACACTATATAAATAATAATCTCATTAATTTATTCCCTAGATGACAATGTTTATAAACAATCTCAAAAATAGTTATGCATATTAAGGTTATTAATCCCTATTTACCCCTATTTATGGATACATCCATCTAAAATATCCCATAGCTCACTTTTACTTAGGTTTTAGTCTCAAATCACTCTCAAGCCTTCAAATTAACATTCATACTTAGGCATACTACCATCACTCTCACTTTCACCATCACTTAGATTTGAATAACTACATTGGCCTTGGTTCCTTTATGATGTATTGGTATGTAGGCTTAACTCAACACATGGGATGTTGAGGTCACACCCAACATACCCTATTAATGCCACTCTTCTTCCACTCATGTTCATCAAAACCATGAAAATCATGGAGGCTTAGGGTTTCATATTTAAATTAGTCAAAATGTATAATAAATGATGATCTAGGTCATGATCATATTGGCATAGGCTTCCCAAAATAGAATGAAGGTGTACCTATAATTTAATTTATTCACTTTCATAGGGTCATTAGTGTAACATAGAAGATCAATAACACCATGAATTATTAGAAAAGATGGTTGTGTTATTTTTTAAATAAGGTTATGACACCTATTTTTGACTAATAACATTCTGCCATACTCCTACATCACTGCCCTATTTGCCACTCATCCATCTCAATAATATTCTTCTTGTTAATTACACCTTTTATAATTCATTTAAATTTATAGAATATTCAAATAAATCAATTATTGTTTAAATAAATGGCTATTGATGCTATATTATTTTATTCCCTGATTTATTACTCATCTATTTATCAACCTTAGGGTTACATTCCATAATCCTAAAAAATATAAATCATTCAATGAAATTAATTTAAATAGTGAAAATACCTTATCCCTAGATTTTATTAGGGTTTTTATCCTTTTGTTTCCATTTTTAGTGTTTTTTTAAGGTTTTTCAGACCTTATATGTTCTACCCTAGTAGCCCTCTTCCATGTTACATTACGAATTTTCATGGAAAAAAAGATTATTTTCCTCCTCATCTCTAAGAGGGTGATAAATAATTTACATATAAATAGGTCCATGTTATCACTCCTCTAAGAGGTGAGGTAGCCTATAATACTATTTAAAATATCTATACTCAGCCTATCCATCCTTCAAACCCTCACCTTCCCATATCTCCTATTCAAGAGGTGTGTTGGCATGTTCAATAAAAACAACTAGGGTAACCACATGTGAGACTCTAAGGAATGAGATTATTAGTAGGATATAGATAATTTTAGAAATAAAAAATAAAAAATAGTTATTAATTTAAAATCTCACATTATTGGCAAATCATATTACATGTACAAAGTCTTTGAAATATGTTGGTGTTCATAATGTATATACATCTACACCTAGTAAAGTTGTGCTTATCAATATTTCATATATAAATAATATAGTAAAACATAATAAATTTATTATTATAAGTTTTTTAAAAATATTAAAATAATCCAATAATAGTTTAAGTGAGGTACTAATGGAAATGATTAAGAATAAGTTAATAAAACTACATCCTCTACATCTAGTAAGGAGATATAGATACTATTGTGCATACCATAGAATGCATGGTCATCACATTGATTCATGATTAGAAATTAAAAGGAAAATACAATATGTACTTGAAATTTATGACTCAAAAATTACTCATAATACAAATAAAATATAATGGCACATGTACAAATTCAAAATGGGATAACTTTTGAAACAATAAAACAGTGGTTATGCAAGGTTAATTCAGAGAAACAAAAAGTACAACAAGCATAGGTAAAGTAAGTAAAATATGAAAATATTCCTCTCCACAATTAGAATAAACTATAAAATTAGTATAGGTTTGGTAAAAAATAACTACAATAATTTGATTATCATGGTCAAAAGCTAGGCAAGCATGATCAAGGAATCACTAATCATATTCTAGCAGTTGATAATGTCATTCAACAAGGTTATGGATTTATTAAACATACTAAGGTAAATAATTCACATATATATTTATCAAGTTAAAATATCTAAATATAAATTTAATGTTTTGAAAAGAGATATAACTTAAGTTGTACATTGAGAATTAGGCTAAGAAAACAACCATTCTTAAAAGAGGGTTTCTAAAAATAGAATCTTCATAGCAAGAGATACATAAAAAAGATACATATTAAAATTTCAATGTAAAGGAGGAAACTACAATCCATCCCTCATATCATAATCATTTCACTATCACAACTTATATAGATGGTAATTAATGCACAAATGTTAAGAGAATGGATTATCAACTAATTAATTTTTATTCATTTTCATTTATTATCTCTCTTAGAAAGGAATATAAACATAGAGATATAATAAATTCTTATCTCTCATGCTTGGGGTAAATTAAATTAAATTATTCCTTTGCTTTAAATTAATGGTATCTCTTTTTTCAATTTATTTAACATCTGGGTGCTTAAAATGTTGTCCTTAAAAGTTCATGGTTAACAATAATAGGAGAAACACTTGACAAAAATAAAGGTTGTATATCATTTTCACATGAGAGTGCAATGATTAAAATTTATAGAAAAGATATAATTTATTCCCAATAAGAGCCAAAAAATCAAGCTATACCTATAATCAATACAATATCATATGGAAATATCACTATCAATAAACCAAATAATGATAATAAAAATGAAGAAGATGATTTTCACAACATAGAATATTATGGTATAGACTATTTATAAAGTGAAGATGCTACTTGAGTTACGTAGAGGCATCTCAGCGATGATTTGTTGGGCATCTAGCACCATTCCTTACTATCACATAGATTTTTATCCATATCACTCTCCTTGTACATAGTTTCATTAATTTCTAATATACTTGTATATAGATTCAATATTTTGATTGACTTGTACATATTCTCCTTTACCTTTCTCCCTATACATATTTTCATTTTAATTTTGATTTTACATAGCTTATACTTAAAAAAAATACAAAGAATAATATAATTTGTTTAAAAATACAAAAAATTCACATATTGATCACAAAATACAAATTTTAGATTGTATGAATTTCCATTTTTACATTCATTCTATTTTCCAAGTACTACATATGCTATCTATGTTAGTGTAGTTGGTTTTATCATACATACATACTTCACTTTTTCCCTTTGAGTGTTTACCAATTCCTACAGGACTCTATTCCTCTACATAGATCCAAATTTTCTATCGTCCACCCACCGATGACACATACACATACACACCATTTCAACATTGATATATTAACCCATTGGGGGGATCATACACAACTTTTGATTTGTTAGGTCATATCCTAATATACTCCATATAAAATATTTAGCATTTATTATATCTTGATATTGATCATCTTATGCTACACAAATTTTTACTGATGAATACTATTATAGACTCAACTTATGTACGTATTTTATCTTATATGGATCCATACCACATGATTATGCATACATTCATTTCTCCCTTTACACAGTGTTAAAAAAAATTACAATGTAATTTTTTTTTTTACATATTATTAAAAAACTTTGCATAGTGTTAAAAAACTTTAGACAGTATATATTTTATTGTGTGTCTTTGCTTCTACATCTACTCAAGGGAATTTGAATATTCTATTATCTAATCCCAAAATGCATTCTCTTTTGCATATGAATGTATTTAAACATGTCCTTGTATGTGTTCCTTTTCTTATACTTAGTGACATGTGCCCATGTCCCTTATATTGTGGTCTCGTGGCCTACTTTACTTGCCTCATGTGTTTGTATGTATGTTTTCATTTATTCATCATTTCAATGACACTTATCTATTTAATTTTTCTTTCACATCTAATTTGTGATTCCATCAGTGACCTCATGCATATCCCCTTCTTCTTTGGGTGCCTTGAAGGACATCATGCCCCATCCCCTAAGTAGTTTACTTGGATTATATTCATATTTTATGTTCATATACATTCTTAAATTTTTTATATCTATCTTGAAAACCTTATGAATGCTATATTTAACATACATGATACATTACCAAATTATGCTTAATCTCTTTTACATTTTGATGTAATGTATACACATTATATTGGTTTATTACGTAGATATCATATATTTTTAGTCTAACACACATTATGAGTAGATTTTATTTTCAAGATAATTATTATAGAGTTTTAATAACTCCCCTCAAAAGAGGTGCCATTCACAAGGGTTTCTCACAGAGATTGGGCCATCCTAGTGCACTCAAAAACACAATTTTTAGCATGCAAACATAGATTATGGAGCTAAAACTAAGGAAATTATAGTTGGATACAATCATACACATATCGGTCTTACTTTTTATTATAGAATTTTTTTTATATAATAGAACAATATAATGCTAGGAGTGTAGTGTGATATAGTCTACTTACTGCACTATTATCTCGTAGTCTCAAAAATAGAAAATTATAGAATTTTCAAAAAGGTATAGTAGGTAAAATTCTTATTTTCATAGTATCAATCATAGATTATTAGATATTTTCAATATATACTTATTTTTTACATAGGTTTGATTAGATTTGGGGCATCATATGTGACATGATCACTCATTTTTTAGTTTTAAATATGCATAAATATAGATTGCCATGATTTAGTCCAAAATGCATATGCATAGATATCATAATTAGGGGCATGTGCACAACACATTATTTCAATATGTTCAATTTTTCACTGATTCTCTCAAATGGAATGACAACCCCATATCATTATCCATGTTGTATACTCTAGACACCATATACACCAATTTTGCATCATGACTACACTAGATTGGTGCCTCATTCCATATGGAGTGGTTGGAATTACTAAGTGGCCCAGAGCCATTTTACATTTTTGAGTGGCTCCTAAGCCATTTTACATTTAAATTTTTTTAAATTGACTAGAGCCATATTTTATAGCTTCATAGCACCACATAATTTTAGTTTCAACTTCTTATACTACACATGGTTAGGTAATGATGGAGTCAAGGCCAAATTGAGTTATTAAACCATGCACACATGGGGATTGGGAAAGACATGAGCCTAGTCCAATATATTGACCATTCAATCACCATATACAAGTACACATCAGGATTTCACCAAGTTTTTTCATTGGTTCACAGACCTAATAACGTGTATCCATTCCTTTCCTCTTTCTCACATTACTCAATTTTTTGTTTTATTTTTATATTTATTAAGGAATAATTCATATATGTTTAATTTTTAGGACACACAATGTATCAAAATTCATATACTTAGACCCACATTCATGGGATTTACCTCATAGGTAAGTCTAGTACATTTTTTTTCCTTGATCCTAGTCATTTCACTTTATTGCATTTATAGAATAAATTGGGGGAATATAGTCATATAAAATGTAATTTAATGAAATGATTGTCACTTGAGACCACCCTATCCTTAGCTTCTACCTATATCTATCTTAGGGACTTTTTTGATCCTTTTCTAGCTTTTATGCACATTTAGCCCCTACCCAGATATACCAAGATCCACATTCAACTATCACTTAGGCATCCCTGATCCTTTTTCAAATGTTCTATCCATTTGGATAATAACACAACCCCATTAGTCTATATGATAATTTAATATTGGTAAAATGGCCAATGATATTGACCCTTAGTTTTTTTAACCCTTAACAAACATCTCTCCACTCCTTAAAGCATATCGGGGTCAACTTAGACTCATTTCATGTCTCAACAAACATCAAAACACTATTTAAAGACCACCATCATTCATTTATACCCCATATGGAAATTCTCATAAATAAGCTAAGAAAAATGTATGTAAATTAAGATTATTGATGACTATTTACCCCTATTTTTACTTATATCCATCTATAATATCCCAAAACTTAGTTTTAATTAGGTTTCTAGTCTCAATTCACACTCAAAGAATTTAAATTAGAATTCATACTTAGGCATACTAGCATCACTCTCACTTGCACAAACACTTATATTAGGATAAATACATCCAACTTGATCCCATTTTAAAGTATTGGTATGTAGGCAACACTAAACACATGGGGTGTTCAGGTCATGGCCAACCTACCCTATTAATGCCACTATTCTTCCACTTGCGTTCATCAAAACCCTAGTGATCATAAATGTTTAGGGTTTCATAATGAAATTAGTAAAAGTGAAGAACAAATTATGATCTAGGTCTTGGTTAATTAGGCACATGCTTCCCAAAACAAAATAAATGTCTACCTAGAATTTCATTATTTCACCTACATAGGGTCATTATCACAACACACAAGGTAAGTTGTACGTGTGTTATTAGGAAATATGGTCATGTTAATATTTGAATAGGGGTTTGACACATGTTATCTATTTAAAACACTCTACTATACTCCTACATCACTTCCATGAATTCTACTTGTCTGTCTAAGTCATATTTATTTAGCTAAGTACACATTTTATAATTCATTAGTATTTATAGAATATTCAAATAAAATAATTATTATGTAAACTAGTGGATATTGACAATGTAGTATTTTATTCCTTGATTTATTAGTCACATCTTTATCAAACTTAATTTTACATTCTATAATCCTAAAAAATATAAATCAAGATGAATTATTGATTTTTCCCATGGAGGATGTAGTAATATTTGTGTGATCCTTGGGAAATAATGGATTGAAAATTTATCTCATTCCCACACTATATGTAGGAATAAATGGTGTGCTATAGGGAAGGGATAATGAGATTAATGGTTGATTGGTACATCTAATAGCACCAATATTTTGATCAATAAATGAAAATGTGTATTCTCTCATGATTTTGGTTTTTAGTTTCTACTATAGTATTGAGGATATTCTAAATATCTTTAGGATTATTGATGTGGATCTTGTGCACATCCCTAGATTTAAAGATGTAGTCTCTAACATTTTAGTGTGTCAATTAAGGTAAAATACACTCTAGGGAATGATTTGAAGGTATGGGTTAAACAACCTTGTGGTGGAATAACATGTTGAACATGCATGTTGTTAACTAGGTGTGATTGCAATGAAATGAATCCTAGTAAAGAATTTAAAACCTAAACAAAATGGATGGATGGATGGATGGAATATATTATAGAGTGGGTAGATATTGGTAAAATAAACTTCAAAAATAAGAAATGGTAAAGAAGAAAACAAGTCTCTACAATTATAAGGGATCACTTCATATGTTCGTTCCTTTATGGACACATATTTTCAGAATTAATGGTAGTTATTTGTAGCTCTTGCACATGTACAAACAAAAACATTTAGGAATTTTGGGATGAAATGGTATACAAAAATTAATGGTATTAACTAAAGGTTTATCATTTTATATTAAATATTTCACACCCTTAATTAGGAGATTAAAACTCAGACAAGAAATGTATCTAGGGTATCTATGAAACACACCTAGAAGACTATATCATGAAGAAACACTCCTACACACTTCCGAAAAGTAAGACACTCAACCAATTGATTAGAATTAAATATATTTGTTAACTTTTCAATAGATTTTTTTCATCTAAAAAAACTTATATCAATGATAACATAGGAATTATCTATAGCTTTTGTACACTTCAAATTACTAAATTACAACAACCTGAAGAATCAAAAACCTTAATTACACATAGATGGAGGGAAAGTACATCCACACTATTTTATGACAATAAAAATGATCTCTTCCTATATTTTTTAAAGTTATAAACTTTTGGAATGCTATATTACATGGATATATAGACTTGGGGATGGGTCTCCTCATCCTCCAAGTTCATGTAAACTCATAGTTACATCAAGTAATTATATCATTAGTTCTAATTTTAGTGTCAAAATTGCATGTTTTCAAGATTACAACTAATTAAAACTATATCAATAAGTAATTTAGCTTGTAGAATGCAATGAAGCATGTGTATGACTAAAAATATTTTAGGAAAAATTTAAAATTTATATAGTAAGTGAAAATAAAATATAATTACATGGATTAATCATATATGCATGACTAAGGCTTGCTCGGTGATTTAATGGCACTATTTTTTATGGTAGGCACTAAAGTGGTAGCTTGAGTTTAACTAAAAATTGAAGTGTTGGCTTTCTTCTTGGATTCAAACTCATGAAAATACTTATTACAAAAATCATACCAATATATAATAATATCCATGTTCAAGAGTGGGGCTCTGTGTACCCTATTTATTTGTTCCATCAGTCGTACATATTCATATTTAGTATTCCTAAAGTTGATCCTAAATATTTACATTTTAGTGAATTTCTTCCATGTAAAATTTAACTCAACTTCAATCTCTTCCAATGTCAATCCTTGTAGGTTCTTCTTGAAGTTGGTTGAGGCCTATTGAAGAAGTTGGTTAAAATTGGCTCTACTTATTAGCTTGCCCATAGGTTCACTTTCTTGTGAGAGATTAAATTATTTTAGAATTTTAATATTGAGGCTCTCATTCTCTTCATACTTGGGCATTATTTCCTTAGCTACTATAACCCACTCTCTTGCCGCTTGCATCCAATGGTGTCATTAAATTGAGGTGGCCATACACCTTATTTATTGTATAAATAATGTTAAGATTAAATTTATTCTCATCTTGATTTAAAAAATTAAATACTTTGGTAGTTTTAATGATCTTAGGAGATAAATAAATCCTCATTTAATCAATGACATCCAAAATATTTTGTAGTCTTGATGCCACACTCTAAACATCTATTTCAATTTATATGGGAACATGAACAATATTTTTTTTTCCCTAACTTGTTATAACTCCTACTCAAGATCCTTCTTGAAAATTTATATTCCCTCATGGATATCAATCATATCATCCTTGTGTGTCTCAAAATTATAATTTAAATCCTCAATATTAAAGGACTCCCCAATTTCCTATTATTTCTAATAGACAAGGTTAACACTTCTTGTCTTTCCTCCAAAATCACCCCCTTCTAGCCTCATCTTAAATTTCCATTTTCTTCACCCTTTGGACACTCCCTATATATTTTTAAAATATGGAGCTCACTATGGGAAGTTATATGATTTTAAGATTTAGATGTTGACAATTTTGTAATTGTAAATCAGCTGCCCATTATGGGATGACCAGTTCGATTGTGTCTATTAGTTGAGTGTATTGAGATGTAGTCTCAACCAATAGATATCATGAAGAATAATTCAATACTTCCTCAAGTGATGGGATAGGAAGGGAATTCTATATTATATTAGACCACTCCACACCACCATATTGAGGCATTGGGTGGATTGTATACACTTGTTTTTCTTTCCAACCTTCTTTAATGTTATTACAATGGTGTCATGAGAAGAACTAGAGGGAAGCACTAAAAAACCTAATTAAGTATATTATACATGTATTTTTTAGGATTTAAATTTCCCCCTTTGATTTATTGGATGCCTTATTTTTTGTTTTTTAGGGTTTTGGGCCAATGGTAGAAATAGCTACAATAGAATAAGAGGAATGGATGCACAAGACATAATTAGATGAGTAGGGAATGCTAGGGAAGTGGAGACAACAAGGGTAGAGGAAGCATTCTATACCTTTGAAACAAATAAATATGGTTGGAAACTAAGATAAAATAAAATAACCTCTACTTTACGTAAAACAAGGGAAGGGGAAACACTAGGATTAAGAGAAATAAACTCAAATGAACTAATATACAAATGGGAAACAAAAGACATAATAGGAGTGGTAAAAATTGAAGGAGATGCACCCTCACCTAATTATTTTACATGTAGTGGTGATTTTCATTTGGTATTTTAGAGGCTCAAAAAATATCTCTTTGTATCTCCTCCTCTTTTGTAGACTCACCTCCTACTACCTGATACTCTGTTAATGGTTCTTCTACTGATATTGATTAAATAGTTAGAATTTGAGGAGGGATGTGAGCCCTTAGCTTCCTATTATAAAAAATAGAAACATTTTTAGTTATGGAGGAGGCCTCCTCTATGGGTGTGATTGAGGTAACCATAAAAATATTCTCTTGAGATGATGTAGCAATAGGCTTGGCATGTCCTTCTAAGTATCAACCACCTCAAGATATTTTTGTATAGATTTCAATGATAGGGAAAGTATGTGAATGTTTTCATTTCTCTATTAATGGTAAAAAAGGCCTATTGACCTAAAAATTTGAAGCAATCAAACCTCCCATAGGTGGGAGTCTAATGTGTGCATATATTATTGAAATGCTCCCCTTAAATTATTTTTGGGAGCTCCTCACCCAATCCCACTATCTCTATCCTCTCTTTAACTTGGGCATCACTCTTGACATTGAGAAATATGAAATCATGGTCATATAGATCATCTTGCTATGGAATAATAAGGCCTTGAATGTGTTTTTACACTTTACCATGAGGATCTAAGTCCATGTATGGTAATGTGGTTGGTGAGTATTATTGCATGTATATTTTAGCCTCGTAAAAGTATTTACGATTGACATAATTTTTTTTCCCAATCATGAGGTGAGAGACATGAAAGGAAATCCTCTTATTCTTCTTCATATCTTCATCTATCTCTCACCATATTTGGTAGGCTATATCCTACCCTACTAGTTTATATGGTACATATTTGGGGAGATGTAGGGGTGTAACCTTGTGGCCCATGACCTTAATCAAAGAGTAGTTTGGATATAGCCAATAATCCCCCTTGGACATCAATTTATCTGTAATGCTCTTGGGCACCCTAGGTAATGGGGATTTAATAATGGCCACCCATACCTATGGGTATACATTTTTTGTAATGCAAGTGATGTTCTTGGTATAAGTGTATATGTGCATAAAATAATATGAATGGCATATATATTTTTTAATGAAGTCTATATGCAGGCTCTAAATTGACCCATTATGTATATAAACTATGCCTAAAATAGTGTCTAGAAGGTAAGATATCATATAGAAATTCCCCCCAAGGCCTTTTATCCTTGTGTAGTATTTGTTATCATAACTTTGAACTAATTACCTCACCTAGAGAAAATGTTAACTTTGAGGTCATTAGTAGGTCCAGTAATGGAACCCATTCAAGGTGAAGGAATTATATGACGGGGTAGATATGTAACCAATTTATGAGGTCCATCCCAATATGGATTCCCATACAAAACTTAGTTATAGGCACTGGATGTTTCTATTTTAGATTGATTCTTCTCAAGAATCATCCACTTGCTTAATGTTTTCTCAATTGAGTTATCCTTCTTCCATGAAATTACTTTGTGAGATTTATAACATCTATGATAGGTAGGGATAAATAACTCTAGAATACATCCCCTAAGATGTATGTTATTATGGATTTGTACTCTAAGTGATGCAAGAATGCACCTCTAGTCACTTTTTCAGTGAAGAATAAGTCTCATAGGAGGTCTATGCATGGTATAACCTTAGTATTTAACAATATGAAATTCACTCCCTATAATCTGAAGCGGAGGAGGTATGCAACCAATTGCCTTTAAATTGTTGTCAAATTATCATCATGAGTGTGCACATCCACCTAGTGAATCACTTCTTATAGAATTGATTAATTGAGGTTGTCATTATTAAACACTATTGGATTGAATATAATGTCCTTTTACTTTTTTAAATACTTAATATATAATATATATGGGGGAAGGACTCCTAAAAATGTCTTGGATGATGATTTCATAGATAATTAAATGGTTTGAAAAAGTATTGGTTTTTTAATTTAGTAGTTTAATTATTTTAGATGCACTATATGATCAAAATGTAGGTAGCTAGGGATTATTTGTAAGGAAGAAAGAGAGCTCAAAATTATTTTGTGATCAATGACCACGTTGTTTATTTATAATTCATTAGTAAAGATTTTCCATTCAATTTTATCTCATTTGACATTACTATCTAAAATCTATAAACTTTCTTTGCTTGTTCAATTCAAAAAATTTCCACTTCATTTAGTGGGTATGCCATGTAGGCACTATTGATATTTATAAATAATGTAATATCATTGCCTTTTGACAAGTGTCATTTTATCACTCTTTTTACTTTGGTATACATATTCCATGGAAGTTCTCAATATTCAAGAGTCACATGTTGTGTTAAAATGGTGTTTGTGAAGTGAACAAATCTTTTGAACAAAAGTTTTGAACAATTTTGTTGAAGACAAATTTCTTGGAACAAACTCTCCAAATATTTTTTCCAAAGACCAAAATGCCAAACATTTTATATGAATAATTTTTTTAGCAATTCCCCTTGAACAATTTCTCTGAAGTCCAAATTCATACTGAGTAATTCCTCTAAATAATTTCACTGAAGACCAACTCCAAATAATTTATCTAAATAGTTTTTCTAAATAATTTTTCCAAGTAATTTATACAAAGACAAAAATAATGAAATATTAATTCCTAACAATTTTACTGAATAATTTATTTGAAGAACAAAATACAAAAATACAAAAATCAAAAACATTAACTGAAGAGTAAATGCCAAAATGCAACAATTCTAAAAACTTGTTTCTCAAAAAGAAAATGGTGAAGACTTTAATACATGGAAAATAAATTTGTGAGGGCCCAACATAAAAAAATAATCTTTGATCAAAACTTCCAAAGAGTATTAGTAGGTTAGTCTGAATATATAAACATGTTCATCTATGTTTGTTGAATAGAGAAGTTAGGTGTAACACAAAGTTTTATTGGAAGAATATTTTAAAGATAGGCCTATACCTTTTCAAAAATATAATGGGTCCCTATTCTAAACTAATAATAATAGGGTATGTTGGGTAGAAAAAATGAAGATATATAGGGAAAATACTATTAAGTATTTAAGAAACTAGAACCTTTGGTTAGCAATTCCATATCAAACATGAACCATTCGGTTAAAGAATAATTGAATCAAACGCATAAAAGAGACTCCTAAAAATAACATACAATATACTTAACTTTCTCATATCCTAGATTTGTGTGTGAGGAAGTGATTTCTTTTTACCCTTGTGAGGATTTTAGTAGAGACTTGGGATAACTATATGTTTCATCTGGTTTCTAATAAAATGTATTTAAAATTAGGGAAGATATAACATTGTTCAGTTGTCAGATATGCATCTAGAGCCCTGATAGAGTTACCTTTAATCCCTTATATTTCCTCCTATTGTATTCTTTCATGATGCTTGATAGATTTATATTATTTCTTTATTTGAGACTCTGATCACCTTTAGATTTCTTTTAGGTTTTTTGGGTCACTCTCTTTTTGGATGCATTGATCCTTTTTTATTATTTTTTGTACAATATTTATAGAATATTGAGAGTATAAAGCAAAGTGAGATGGTTTATATTAAATCATCATTTTTTTACCAAATTATCCCTACTAGCTATATCCATATAAATGGTTATTTACTTAAACAAATATTAACATGAGAGCTGCATTTGATTTAGTGAAAATGAGAAAATTTTCTAAATTTGTATGCAATCATGAGACCAACCTTTATATACTTGATTTAAGAATTCAATGGTAGCTTGGTCATGATTAATTTTATTTTTACATACCTAAATTCTAAAAATATAAAATATAAGGGTGTAAAACCTTCAAGAAAATGGATTTGTGTGGCTATTTTTGGTGTCCTTCCCACATGTTAACCTTTTAGATTATGAACACATTGTAGGAAGTTTAATGGATTGGGTAATTGCTTGAGCATACTAGGTGAATTCAATTAGATTTCCATGAAATAAAGAAAAATATATAATCTAGAAAGTAGGGAGATAAATTAAGGAAAAGAAAATGCTAAAAATAAGTAACATTAACTTAGGAAGCAAGGAATCTAACTATGAAAGTAATAAATCTATTTTACTCCTAATTTTACCATAACCCATATTGTTACTCAAAGACATCTCCATAATGTATAGCCATGAAGTAGTGCTTCAAAAACTATCTATTGACTAGATATATTAACTCATTACCTTGGAAGTCCCTTAAATGGAAAGCATTTTTACCCAAGATTTTTGAAATTTGATAAGGTCCAATCCATAGTGAGGTAAAATTGTCATGTTATCCTTTCTTTTCATGGGATTTATCCCATATAAAGACTAGTTTAGATATTATGAATGATTTAAATTTTTTATCCTATGTCAAACCACCTTTTGACTATGTTTTAATGTTTACTTAAATTTTATAAGGTTTCAATCCTTAAGTCTTCCATATTTATTATGTATAATAATCACTACTCTACCTTTTCACTTGGTTTTATGTAATCCTACAAAAATTTATATTTTGGAAATTTAAGCATGATTAGGAAAATTGGTTATCATATATATACCAATAAGAATAATCCTTGAATTCCTACTTGTATCTTGTTTGATTAGCCCATAGTGCATAATTTAGTAGATTATGTTAATCTCTATGTTTATCTACTACTAAATTTTTAATGGTGTCAATCATGGTAACTTTTTTAATTCATCCAATTCATTTCCTTGTGGGTAATGGTTTGAGGATGACCTAATGGTGATTTGATTATCATGGGCTCATTTAGTGAATTCAATTAATTGAAATGTTGGCATGTTGTCACAAACTAGAAAAATGGGGGTATCAAATCTAGTTTTAATGTTTTCATCTATAAAGATGATTATATCTTGTGCTCTTGAATGCCTTGTAGCTACTACTTCAATTAGTCATGTGTAATAGTCCATAGAAATGGTTATAAACATATGCCTAGATAAAAAATTAGGGTTAATTACCTTAATGAATTCTAATCCCCATTGAGCTAATGCTCTTCTTTTAAAATAGGCTACAAAGGCATTACTATGTGAAATTCCATCTTTTCCAAGACTTGGAATTCATGGCATGTTCTCACATGAACATGTGCATCCTTGAATACTATGGGCCAATAATAACCCATTCTAAGGATTTTATGGGCTATGGTGTTTCTAGAGGTATGCCCACTATTTATTCTATAGAGAATCCATTTTTTGATCATATAATGAGTATTTTTAATCCTCAAATATCTCTTCTATTCTATTTTTAATTTTAGGGAATAAGTAAATGTGAGTAAGTATTGAATAATGTTAGTATACCAATCAAATTTAGATATTTGGGTTTCATAAACCTATTCAATGGTGATGCACAGGTCGTGTTCAGAAATGAGTTGAATGATACCTTGACATCTAAAAATATTGGTAGGCTTCATCTATTTTTTAAACTCTTACAATTTTCCATCCATTTTACTTTACATTCTCCCAATTCATTTTTCCCAAAAGTGACCTTGACTACAAGATTTGACACAATGGTGATGGTCTTATTCCTTAGGATGTAGTGTCAAAATTTATTTACCACTTTGATAAGGGAAAATATTTACTTATCTATCATGGAATACCTGAGTTATACTTCCTTCAAGTTTATGATCATGAATGTAATAGGGTGTTCACTTTCACCTTTATTCTCCAAGGGTGAGCATGATGGCAATGATATGTTATAAAGTGAATGAATACAAGAAGAAATATTTAGTGAAGTCTAAACTTATAAATATGGGGGCCTAGGATATTGCATATTTAATGTATTAAAAAATATTTTAGGCCTCTATTATCCATTCCACTTTATCATACTTCTTGAACATTACATTTAGAGGTCTACTAATTTCTGTAATGTCTAAGATAAACTTTCTCACAAAATTTTTCTTCCCAAAGAAAGATTTGAGCTCATTCTTTTTATTTGGGAATGCAATTTTTGATATCCCCTAAATTATGTCTAGGTTGATTATAATTCCATATTTTATGATGATGTGACCCAATATGTTTCCTTTAGTGATGCTAAATATTGATATCTTAAGTTTTAACAAGATGCCAAAACTTCTGCATCTTTTAAATATTGACTTTAAGTGAACTATGTGATCAGTTTTGGTCTTTTAGAAAATATTGAAGTCATCCATGTAGATGATTATAAATTTACCTATTAGTCCTTAGAATTCATGATATATGGTCTGATGAAAGTTGGCTCCTCCATTAATTAGTTTAAATTACATCCTCTTATATGCATAAGTACCTCAATTTATGGTAAATGCAGTATCTCTTCTATCTTCTAACTCAATTAACACCTAGTTATATCCTATAAATCTATCTAAGAAGGACATCATTCCTAGACCAGTTACTATATGAATAACCCCATCCAAGGAAGGAAAATGTTAATTATCTTTATCAAAATCCTTATTCAAGTTTTTAAAATCAATACAAAGCCTAATTTCCCTATTCTTCTTCCTGACTAGAACTAAGTTAGCTATCCAAGTAGAATGTATGACAAGGAAAAATATTTTTGCATTCAAAAACATTTCCACTTCTTTTTAAATAAGAGGCTGTAGGATATGATTTATTGGCCTCTATATTTTCTTGAATGGTTTGTGGCCTAAATTTAGTAGTATTGCATGGGTGATGAACCTTAGGTTGAAAACCTTCATCTATTCATATGTCCATGTAATCACATCTTTTTGCTATGTGAGTATATTATTCACCCTCTCTCTTTCTTTTGGAGTGTAGCTGAGACCAATGTTAATGTAGTGTGAATCATACTCATATCCTAAATTCTCCATTTTGAACTTAGATTCATTTACTTTTAACTATGTTTGCTACTGTGCTTGAGGATATAGATCAAATGTACTTTATAGAGAAACCATTCCTATTCTATAGTTGATTTTACTATAGTGGACCTTCATAGGAGCTCCTTTTTTTAGTGATCTAATCTAATTCATTAATATTGATGTTAGATTTAATATTCTTCATGTATTCAACAATTTTATACCCTAATTTTATTTATTCCTCCTTATTATAAGGATGTTAATTAGATTTTAGGGTAGTTGAATTATTATTAACCGTTGGATTTGGTATAATAGTGATATTGTTTAGAGGAGTAGACGTTGTGAATGGATGTCTATTCCTTAGATTGTAATTGCCCTTTTGATACTATAAAAAGGCATGTATTTCATCAGATTTATCCTTTGGTTCATTTTCATCTTCACATGTAAAATAAGACTCATGCATTTCAAATACCATGATGGTGTTTATGGAGATAACTATTGGGTGTAATTCTAGTGGGTTGTTCATTAAATATTGCATTAACATCTACTTTTAAAATATCTCAAATGCTGCATAGAATTCAACACATTCAACTTCACCATGTTGCGATGTATTATTGACTCTACACCAATTAAGAACAACTATTTATACTATATTTATTTTTGGTAACTTATTGGTATGCTACTATTCTTTATTATTTATACATCAATTGAAAGGTCTATTATATCTTTGAAAACCAAATTTTTGGTTATTATTCTATATGTTAGTGTTACCCATATTCCTTTAGACATTAAATAAGTCATTGCTCAACTTATAGACCATTATTTGTATAGAATATAGTTATTCTTTGGTAGAATCAAAACCCGTTGCAACTATATTAATAGATGAAATTGAATGTTGGTTCTACTATTCTAAGAAGTAATTGAGTTATAGTAAAGGCTGAGGTACTAATCATAATTAACATCCTGAAAGGTAAATGTAAAAATCTTACATGCAACATCTTCATCAATAACATTCATTAACATAAAATTAGCCTTGAAATATTTGATATGTTCCTATGTAGTTCTTCCTCCTGAGGGGGAGAACTAAGGTAGATATTTATATACATTCCTTGGTAAATTGTGTATATCTAATATGATGGAAATAGCAAATCCAAATAACCAATATTTTTGAGTCATAAGATGATTAATGCGATGGACATTTCTTATTGGAGAAGGTGTCTTCATCTGAGTTATATTAAGAGTAACTAATATAGATATAGGACTTAGATGTGATGAAAAAGGGGAAAGCAAAATAATGGCTTAGTCCCTATACCTAATAACTCCCTTGGGTGTCTCTATTACAAATCAAAAATAGGGGATAACCTCTCACCTAGAGAAGGCACACAAGTGGCCCTCCTTTTAGTGCCAACTAATTTCTTGTTGATATGGGTCTTGTGAACATCTTTAGATTTAACAAGGTATAATCTAACATTTTAGGATCTCAATGAAGGTAAAATCCACTCTAGGTCATGAATTTTAGTTATGTGTTAAACAAACTTATGGTGGAATAACAAGCTAAGCATGTAGGTTGTTAACTAGGTGTAATTGTAGTGAAATGAATCCTAGTAAATAAATCAAAACCTAGGTGAAATGGATGGATCGAATCTATTTTAGAATCAATAGATCTTAGTCAAATAAACTTTAAAAGGAGGGAAACATAGATTAGAAAGGAAGGATATATGGTTTCAATGGAATCACTTCCTGAGTTAGGTCTTTTGTGGACAAGTGTTTCCATTATTAATGTTCGTTGTTTATAGATATTTCACACTTACAAACAAACATAGTTAGGTAGTTTAGGATGAAATGGTGTAGGAAACTTAATGGTCTTAACTAAAGGTTTCTCCTTTTAGATTAGTTTTTTCACACCCTTAGTTAGGATATTATAGCTCATACAATAAAGGTATCTATGGTAGCTATGGAACAAACCTACACGACTATATCATGAAGAAACACTCATACACACTTGAGAATATTATGATAATCATAAATTGATTAGAATTGGTGATATTTACTAATATTTAAATAGATTTTACACATCTAAAGACAAAATATATAAATTATAATAGAATAATAATCCCTATTTTTTACACACTTAAAATTACTAAATTAAAACAACCCAAAGAAACAAAAATATTAATTACACATAGATGGAGGGAAAGTACATCCACATAGTTATATGACAATTAAAATGATCTCTTCCTATATTGACAAAAGTTATGACCTTTTAGAATGCTATATTACATGTACATATAGACTTAGGGAGGGGTCACCTCATCCTCCAAGTTCATGCAAACTCATACTTACATAAAGTAATTAGAACTTCAATTCTAATTTTAGTGTCAAAAGTACATGTGTGCATGCTTACAATTATTTAAAACTACATCAATAAGTAAGTTATCCTATGTAATGCAATGCAACATGAACATGCTTAAAAATATTTCAAAAAAATTATACATTTATATAACAATTTGAATTAAAATATAATTACATAGATTAATCATATATGCATGACTACATATAAAATTAGCCTTTTAATAACTAAGGCTTGTTGGGTGATTGAATGACATTGTTTTTTGTGGTAGGCATTGAAGTGGTATCTTGAGATAAACTAAAATTTGAAGAGTTGGATTTCTTCTTGGATTCCAGGTCTTGAAAATACTTACTACTAACATCTTGATAGTATCTAATAATATATATGTTTAAGAGTCAGGGTTTGTGTACCTTATTTATTTATTCCATCATCCATACATGTTCAACTTTAGTATTCCTAAACTTGATCCTAAATATTTCCACTTCAGTGAATTTTTTTTTGTATAAAATTCAACTAATCTTCAATATCCTCCAATGTTGATCCCTATAGGTTCTAATTGAAGCTGGTTGAGGCTTATTGAAGAAGTTGGTCAAAATTGGCTCTACTTATTATCCTACCTATAGATTCCTTTCTTGTGAGAGCTTCAATTCCTCTAGAATTTACAAAATGAGGATATCATGCTCTACATTATTAGGCATTATTACCTTATATTATATAACACACTCTATTTATTATTACATCCTAATGACCATCATATTAAGGGCATTTAAAACCTCCAATAGTATCATCAAATTGAAGTGATCATACACTTTATTTGTTGTATAAAGAATGGGAAGCTTTAGTCTATTCTCATTTTGATTTAAATAAATAAATAATTTGGTAGTTTCAATGATCTAAGGAGATAATTCATCCTTACTTATAGTAATGTACTCTAAAATATTTTATGGTCTTGATGTTGTATTCTATACATTTATTTCAATTAATATCGGAACATGAAATGTTTATCATTGTTCCCTAACTTAATCTAACTCCTACTCAAGCTACTTCTTGGTTAGTTCTATTCTCTCATGGATCTTGAGTAGAGAATCCTTTTGTGTCTCAAAATAGGATTTGAAGTCCTCAATGTACACAGACTACCCCAATTTACTATTCTTTCTCTTAGATAAGTGAACACTTCTTGTCTTTCCTCTAAAATTACCCCCCTTATGGCCTAATATTTAATTTTCCTTTTCTTTACCCTTTGGACATTATCAAGATATATTTGTCAAATATGAAGATAAGTTTGGGTATTTATATCATTAAAATATTTTTCCATTGAGAAGCATGTGATTACAAATCAACTAACCATTATGGGATGACCTTTTGGGTTGTGTATGTTGGTTGAGTGTCCTTAGTTATAATATTAACCTATAGATCTCCTGAGGACTATTTCAAGGCATCTTAAAATAATGGGTCAAGAAGGGAAGGATAGATTATCTTATACCATTCCACACAACCGTATTGAAGTAGTGGGTGGATTGTATACACATGTTCCTACTTTCTAGCCTTCTTTGATTTTATTATAATTTTGTATTGATACTAATTAGAGGGAGGCATTAGAAAACCTAACCAAGTAGATGATACATGTAGTTTCACACTTTTTTATGCTCTATTGGATTTATTGGATACCTTAATTTTGGTTTTTAGGGGTGTTAGGGAAGTGGTAGAAGTAACCATAGTATAAACAAGAGGAATGGATACAGAAGACACAATTGGAGTAGGAACTACTGGGGAAGTGGAGACAATAGGGGTAGAAGAAACATTCTCTACCTTTAAAACCAAAAAATATGGTTAGACACTAGGATTATAGGAAACCAGCTCTAATTTAGGTACCATAAGGGGAAACACTATAATTAAGATAAATAGAATAAAATTAATCAATAGACAAAGGGGAAAAAAGACATAATAGGAGTGGTAGATACTGAAAAAGATGCACCCTCACTTGATTATTCTCCATGTAGTGGTTTTTTCCTTTGGTATCTTAGAGTATCAAAATACTACATATTTTTATCTCTTAATCATCATAGTTAGACTCATGTCCTACTACCTACTACTCCCTTCATGGCCCTTCTACTAATATTGCTTCTAAAGTTGGACTTTGTGGAGGGATGTGAGCACTTAGCTTCCTTTTGTAAAAAATAGTAAATTTCTCAACTATGGAGTAGGATTCCTATGTGGGTGTGGTTAAGGTAAACATGATATAAGTATCTTGGGATGTTGTAGCAATAAGTTGGGAATAGCCTTCTTAGTCTAAATAATCAATGTGAATTGGATCATACCGAGTTCCCCTAAGAAAAGTCTAAACCACCCTAAGCTCTTTATTTATAAATTTCAATGCCACAGGTAATGTATGTGAGTGTTTCCCTTATTATATTGATTGTTGATAAGGTCTATTGACACAAAAATTAGAGTAAACCCATATTATTATGGGTGGGAATCTAATTTTTGAATTTTATATTAAAATTTAGGGCTCCCCTTGAATGATTCTTATGATCTCCTTTCCCAATTCCATTATATATGCCTTCTCTTAGACTTGTGCATCACTCTTGGAATTGATAAATATGAAATTATGGTCATATGGATTTTATTGGTATTGAATAACAAGGCCTTGAATGTTCTATTTCAATTTACCATGAGGATCCCAATCCCTATGTGGTAGTGTGGCTAGTAAGTAGTATTCCCCATATCTTCCATCCTCATAAAACTGTTTATTATTGACATAACACATTATGTCAATCATGAGGTGAGTTCCATGTAAGGTTATATTATTATTATTATTATTATTATTATTATTATTATTATTATTATTATTAATATCTTCATCTATCCCCATACATAGTTGTTAGGATATATTTTACTCTACTAGTTTATCTTGTACATATTTGGGGAGATTCAAGGGTGTAGCCTTGTGGTCTGTGATGATAATCATAGTTTAGTCAGGATATAGATATTAATCCCACCTTGACATCAATGTATTTTTTATTCTCTTTTATAACTTAGGAAATGGGGATTCATGAATTTCCATCCAAACTTGGATGAATATATCTTCCATAATGCGATTAATGCTCTTGGTATAAGTGTATATGTGCATAAAATAATATGAATCACATATACAATTTTTAATGAAGTCTGGAACTAGGATTTAGAGTGATCTATTGTCTATATAAAATATGCCAAGAATAAAATATTGAAGGTAGTACATCATATATAAATTGCCACCCTAAGGCCTCTTATCTTTGTGTAGTACTTGTTCTCATACCTTTTCACTATTTACCTCACTTAGAGAAAATGCTAACTCTAAGGTCATTAGTAAGTATAGCAATGTAACCCATTAAAGGTGAAGGAATTATATGCTAGAGTAACCATATAACCAATTTATGAGGGAAATCCCAATACATATTCCCATATATAAATTAGTTATAAGCACCAATTTTTTCTCCTTTAGATTGATAGTCTCTCCAAAAATCATCCACTTACTGATTGTTTTCTCAATTGAGTTCTCCTTCTTCCATGAAACTACTCTATGAAAGTCATATGTAGCATTAATGGTAGGGAGGGATACATACTTAAATAATTCATCCATTGAAATTCATTTTATGATGGTTTTTTTATCTAAGTGGTGTAAGCATGTGCCTTTAATCACTTTACCAGTGAAGAATAAGTCTCATAGGAGGTTTATGCATGACATAACCTCAAGATTTGCCATTATAAAATGAAGTCCCTATCATTTGAAGTGTAAGAGGTATACAACCAATTTTATTTGAGATGGTGTTAAATTATCCTTATTAGTGTGTGCATCTACCTAGCGAATCACTTCCCACAATGTTGAGTAATTGAGCTAGTCATTATTAAACACTGCTAGATCAAAGATGGTGTCATTGTAATATATTTAATTTTGAATAAAGAATATAGATGTGGGTAATACTACTCAAAATTCCTTGGATGAGGATTCCATAGCTAATTTATTGGGTTAAAAAATTTATAGTTCTTCAATTTAGTATCTTGGCTCTTCTAGATGCACTATACGATCGAAACATAGGTAGTTAGGGCATATTGGCAAGGGAACAGGTGAGCTAAAAGTTAGGTCATGATCAATGAGAAGTTGTTTGTTTTTTATTCATTGATATATATTTGGAATTCAATTTTATTTCATGGAACATTACCTTTTAACATCTATAAACTTTTTTTTTTAATTCCAACTTTATCACTTCATTTGGTGGGTATGTCATATCAGCATTATTTGTTAGGGTATGGAGCTAAAAACTTCACCAAGGAGCATTCTTTATCAGGTTCGGGTCTACACAGACACCAGCATCAGTCAGGAGAAACTGATGTCGGTCACAGGCAGTTGCAGAGACGCTGACGTCGGTAGAGGGTCGACTGACGGCGGTCACAGACAAGCAGCAGGAACTGACGTCGGTTACCTGCGTGTCTAGAAAGCTATTTCCATGGATAGAAGCAAGTGTTTACATGATAAGTTTGAGTTGAAGTCTCGAGCTTGCATCTCTATTATTGGCATTACTATTTTTAGAGCCCTTGTTCATGTGGCTTAACTGCTTGTTGGTTGTACATGCTCAAGTCTCCTAATTCTATATGTAGAATTAGATCTTCTTAGCTTTGTAGTATTTTTGTAGTGGATTATTGTAGAGAGTGAATTATTGTAACTCATTGTGTGAGAAGAACAGTACAGAATTGAATCAATCCAGGCTTGTTGGAGTTGATTGTTCTTGAGAGAGAGAGCTCTTGAGGAATAGCGATCTATTGAGAGATCTATACATCTAGGAGAGGTGTGGAAGAAAGAAGCTTTCTTCAATTGTATTCCTTTTGTAAAGAGTTTGTTAATACAAGTTTTTAGGGTGTTTTCTTGTATCTCTTGTTCTTGCTATTATCATTCTAATTACTTGTCAATCTGGTTTAATTTTGCATTTATTACTGTCACAATTGTAATCTATTGTTGGTTTGATCCCCCAACAAGTGGTATCAGAGCCTTGGTTATAGGTTCAGAGCTTGATAATTGGTATCAAAGTTCAGGTTCACTAACAGGTGGTTCAAATCTGTGTAGTGTGTATTGATTACAGGTTCTCACAGGAGTTTCTATAGGGATTTCTATTTGAGTGGGAGAAGTAATGGCAGATGAAAGTAAATTGAGAATGGAAAAGTTCAATGGCAAAAATTACCAACACTGGAGAATGCAGATAGAGGACTATTTGTATCAGAAAGATCTCTACTTACCGTTAGGAGGTATTGCAAAGAAGCCCAAAGACATGGAGGATGAATAATGGGAAGTTCTTGACAGAAAGGCTCTGGGTTCTATAAGACTAAGTGTAAAATCCACTGTGATATCCAATTTATCACAGGCAAAGTCTACGGTAGAGTTGATGACTACATTAGCAAATTTGTATGAAAAACCCTCAGCTTCTAATAAGGTATATCTTATGAAGCAGTTATTTAATTTGCATATGAATGAAGGTGGATCTGTTTCTACTCATCTGAATGATTTCAATGGTATTGTGAATCAATTAAGTTTAGTAAATATAGTGTTTGATGATGAAATAAAAGCTCTTTTGATATTATGTTCTTTGCCTGAAAGCTGGGATGGCTTAGTAATGGCAGTAAGTAATACTGCATCTGCATCAAATATTTTGAAATTAGAGGATGTTGTTAGTGTTATCTTGAGTGAGGAAATACGTAGGAAAAGCAAAGAAGAGGCATCCAGGAACGCTTTAAGTTTTGAGAGCAGGGGAAGGTAGAAAGAGAAGAGCAAGAAACGCAGATCAAGATCCAAGTCAAAGGGGAAAGGCAGATCTAAATCTAGAAATGGCAGAAGGCCACAATGCTGGAATTGTGGAAAGATGGGGCACATAAGCAGAGATTGTTCATCAAAGTCTAAGGAGGACAACCAGCACGAAGGAAAGGAAGAAGCCAAGATTGTAGGTATTGCACATGATGCTTTAATTTTCTCTCTGCATAATAATATAGAATCTTGGGTATTAGATTCTGGTGCATCTTTTCATGCTACTCCTAGCAGGGAATATTTCAGTGACTATATCCATGGAAATTTTGGAATAGTGTATCTAGGGGATGATGAGCCCTGTAAAATAATTGGCAAAGGTAAAGTGCAACTGAAGATGCAGAATAACAACACATGGGTATTGAGAGATGTGATGCATGTTCCTAGCTTGAAGAGAAATTTGATTTCTGCAAGAAAGTTAGGGGATGAGGGTTGTACAGTAACTCTCATAGCAGAATCTTGGAAGGTGACCAAGGGTGCACTTATTATGGCCAGAGGTAAGAGAGAAGGTACTCTCTATTTATGTAATTGTGTTACTAACAAATCTCCTTCTGTATTATCTACTTCAGATGTGGATGCTAAATTGTGGCACTCAAGGCTTGGCCACATGAGTGAGAAGGGAATGTCAATTCTTAAGTCTAAAGGTATGCTTTCAGATTTAAAAGGCATAGATCTAGAGTTTTATGAGCACTGTGTATTTGGAAAATAGAAAAGGGTTAGTTTTCTCAAAACTGGGTCTACTAAGAAGAGGCACAAGTTGGAGCTTGTTCACACAGACATGTGGGGACCAGCTCAAGTTGCTTCCATTGAAGGATCACAGTACTATGTATCTTTCATAGATGATGCTACAAGGAAGGTATGGATCTATTGTATTAGAAAGAAATCTAATGTATTTGATACTTTTAAAGTTTGGAAAGCTATGGTTGAGAATGAAACAGGTAAAAGATTAAAGTGCCTGAGATCAGACAATGGCGGTGAGTTTTGCAGTCATAAGTTCAGAGATTATTGTTACATGCATGGAATCCGTAGGCAAAGGATGGTTCCAAGGACACCTTAACAGAATGGTATTGCTGAAAGGATGAACAGGACAATAATGGAGCGTGCAAGATGTATGAGATTGCATGCTGGTTTGCCCTTACAGTTTTGGGCACAAGTTGTTGACACTGCAGTGTACCTGATTAATAGAGGACCCTCTACAGCTTTAGATGGTGGTATTCTAGAAGAGGCATGGACAAGTAAAAAGGTTGATCTCTCATATCTCAAAGTTTTTGGTTGTGAAGCCTTTGTGCATATAGATAAGGAAAATAGAAAGAAGCTTGATGCTAAGTCTATGAGATGCATGTTTATTGGCTATGGCTCAGATGATTTTGGTTACAGATTGTGGAATCTAGAAACTAACAAGGTAATCAGGAGCCGTGATGTTGTTTTCAACGAAAGAGTGATGTATTGTGATCAGCTAAGGAAGTTGAATCAGTTTGAGCAGAGCAATGGTGAATTAGACGAGGTGAAAGTCCAAGATGAGCTTGCGGGAAAAAGAAATAATCACTTGCAGGAAAACACAGAGACCAGCGTCGGCAGGTTAGGAATCGGCGTTGGTAGGACAGAAACCGGCATCGGCCATACAGAGACCGACGTCGGCCGTACAGGTACCGAGGTCGGTCATTCAAAACTGACGTCGGCCAGTAACAAGTCTGGAGGTGACCGAGGTTGGTCATTGTCAGAGAGTTTGGGTGGACAACGTGTTGTGGACGAGTCTCAGACACCCATCAGGAGGTCAGAAAGGGTGAGTAAGCCTCCAATTAGATATTCTCCTTCTTTATTTTACTTATTGCTAACTGATGGTGGAGAACCAGAGAGTTTTGAAGAAGTAATACAGGTGGAGTCCAAGAGTGAGTGGGAGCATGGCATGGTTGAGGAGTTGGAGTCCTTAAGAGAAAACCAAACATGGGATTTGGTTGAATTGCCAGCTGGTAAGAGAACACTTAAAAACAGATGGACCTACAGGTTGAAGGAAGGTGAGAATGGATAGATGAGATACAAGGCCAGATTAGTGGTAAAAAGATTTGTACAAAAGCTAGGTATCGACTTTGGTGAGATTTTTTCTCCTGTTGTTAAAATGACTTCAATAAGGGTAGTATTGTCTTTGGTTGCTTTTGAGGATTTGCATCTTGAGCAGCTAGATGTTAAGACAATGTTTCTTCATGGAGACTTGGATGAGGAAATTTATATGGAACAGCTAGAAGGATTTGAGGTCAAGGGTAAGGAGAAATTTGTGTGCAAGTTGAAGAAAAGCTTGTATGGCCTCAAGCAAGCTCCTAGGCAATGGTACTTAAAATTTGATAGGTTTATGATTGAGCATGGCTACAGTAGGTGTCAATCAGACCATTGTGTGTATTTCAAGAGATTTGATAATGGTAGATATATTATTCTATTGTTGTATGTAGATGACATGCTAGTTCAGGGTCTCACATGCAAGATATCTCAGAGCTTAAGGTGAAATTAGCTCAAACATTTGCTATGAAGGATTTGGGAGCAGCAAAGAAAATCCTTGGCATGAGCATTAAGAGAGATAGGAAAAATCACAGGTTGATATTGTCTCAAGAAGATTATGTGGACAAGGTGTTGAAATGGTTCAATATGTAGGATGTTAAACCGGTAAGCACACCTTTGGCTGGACATTTTAAGTTGAGTAAAGAACAATGTCCTAATTCATATGATGAGGTAGAGTACATGAGTAAGGTTCCATATTCTTCTGTAGTAGGGAGTTTGATGTATGCAATGGTGTGTACTAGACCGGATATTGCCCAAGCAGTGGGAGTTGTAAGTAAGTATATGGCCAATCCAGGTAAGGAACATTGGAAATCAGTTCAGTGGATCCTTAGATATCTGAGAGGAACCAGCAGTAGGCACTTGTGCTATGGAGGTTCAGATACTTCTCTACATGGCTATGTAGATTCAGATATGGCAGGTGATTTGGATGGCAGGAGGAGCACTACAGGTTATGTTTTCACTGTAGGTGGAATGGCGGTTAGCTGGATATCTAAGTTGCAGAAGGTTGTTGCATTGTCAACTATAGAAGCAGAGTATATTGCAGCCACAGAAGCTAGCAAGGAGATGATATGGATGACACGGTTCATGGATGAGCTTGGTAGGGAGCATGAGAGTTACAGATTGTATAGTGACAGTCAGAGTGCAATCCATTTGGATAAGAATTCAGCCTTTCATTCAAGAACAAAGCACATACAGCTAAGGTATCACTTCATACGACAGGTATTGGAAGATGGTGAGTTGAAGCTGGAGAAGATCCATACAGATAGGAATCCTGCTGATATGTTAACCAAGCCAGTTACAAAGGAGAAGTTGAACCTTCATTCAAATTCTATTGGTCTTCATGATTGAGTTGAAGATGGAGGAGTTAGAAGATGTTGCTGTACAGGTACTGGTGCAGCTGTTTATCTTCAAGTGGGAGATTGTTAGGGTATGGAGCTAAAAACATCACCAAGGAGCATTCTTTATCAGGTTCCGGTCTACACAGACACCAGCATCAGTCAGGAGCGACCGACATCGGTCACAGGCAGTTGTAGAGATGTCGACGTCGGCAAGAGGGTCGGCTGACGGCGGTCACAGACAAGTAGCAGGAACTGACATCAGTTACCTGCGTGTCCAGAAAGCTATTTTTGTGGACAGAAGCGAGTGTTTGCATGATAAGTTTGAGTTGAAGTCTCGAGCTTGCGTCTCTATTATTTGCATTACTATTTTTAGAGCCCTTGTTTAAGTGGCTTAACTGCTTGTTGGTTGTACATGCTCAAGTCTCCTAATTCTATATGTAGAATTAGATCTTCTTAGCTTTGTAGTAGTTTTGTAGTGGATTATTGTAGAGAGTGAATTATTGTAATTCATTGTGTGAGAAGAACAGTACAGAATTGAATCAATCCAGGCTTGTTGGAGTTGATTATTCTTGAGAGAGAGAGAGTTCTTGAGGAATAGAGATCTATTGAGAGATCTATACATCTAGGAGAGGTGTGGAAGAAAGAAGCTTTCTTCAATTGTATTCCTTTTGTAAAGAGTTTGTTAATACAAGTTTTCAGGGTGTTTTCTTGTATCTCTTGTTCTTGCTATTATCATTCTAATTACTTGTTAATTTGGTTTAATTCCGCATTTATTGCTGTCACAATTGTAATCTATTGCTGGTTTGATCCCCCAACATTATTGATGTTTAGAAAGAATTCCATATCATTGCCTTTTTTTAAGTGTTGTTTTATTTATATTTTTTATTTGGTGTACCTATGCCATATAATATCTTAATTTTTAGGAGTTAGATGTTGTATTAAAATAATGTTTGCAAAGTGAATGAATCTACCAAATAAAAAATATGAATAATTTTTCCCAAGACTTATTTATCTATACAAACTCTTTGAACAAATCCATAAAAGACAAACATGATGAAAATTTTCTCTAAATGCTTTTTCCAATGAAATTCCCTTCAAATAATTTCTCCAAAGACCAAATTCATATTAGGTAAATCCTCCAATTAATTTCATCAAAGACCAACTCCTCCAAATAATTCTTCTAAATAATTTCACCAAATAATTTCTTCAAAGACCAAAATTATGAAATATGAATTATGAACAATTTCTTTGAAGAGTAATTTTTGAAATGAAACATTTACAAAACCTAATTATTGAAAATTAAATGGTGAAGACTTTAATATGTGGTTAATAATTTTTTGAGGTCCTAAACTACAAACAAAAGCTCTGAACAAGACATGCGAACAAAATCCTTGAAGATTAACTTCATGCCAAAGTTCATATAGGTGTGAAATGTTGAAGCCTGTTGAAGATAGGATTTTGATTAAAAATTACAAAGACCAAATTCCATAAATCTTTGGACTTCTAAAATTATGCACTTGTTGAAAACTTGTACATACATAAATTTTTTGAAGATGATTAACAGGTTAGTCTGTATAGATAGACATGTTCATCTATGTTTTATGAATAAGGAACATAGGTGAAACACATAAAGCTTTCTTATAAGAATATTTTAAAGATAAGCATGGAACTTCTCATAAATATAGTGGGTCCCTATTCTAAAAGAATAAAAATTGGGGTATGTTGGGTACAACAAGGATTTTCATGAATATGGTCTAAGATCTTTCAAATATATTTATCTTTATCTAGATAAAATTGTTAATGTTCATTATTAACATGCTATTCATTATGTTCATGATCATATTAATCCTCTATGAGAACATTTTCAATATTTTGGTCAATCTCATCATTGTCACTCTAATTATTATAAAAATTTGATAGACATTAAATTTTGATATGTTATGTGGAATAATAGGAGGCAAATAGTACTCAATATTTACAACACCTATTCTTTCACTGCATCTAGGTTACATGGAAATAATATAATCATATCTAAATAGTTACTATAATATGAAACCCTATATGGCTAAAAAACCTAGGGTAAGAAAAGTTTTGCATAAGAAGACTCAGAGATATGGATCACCAGATGTTTAACCATTTTTTGATATGTTATGTGTTAGGGGGAATGGCCTAGTTATTTAGGGAGTAATATATTATAAATGCATGCCAATTAAATGAATTCATATTTCTAATATTATGATAAATTTACTAAATTTGAGAATATGCTAAATATAAAAAACTACAATGCCAAAAAAATTCTTAAATTTTAATATGATGGATAAATATTACTTATCTTATTCAATGATGTGTAGAAGTATTCAATGATAAATTTTTTTCCTTAACCTAGACACTACCATTGATATATAAACACTACCTTCACAAATTCTATCCTTATTTTAATGATGTTTTCCAAATCAATTTATAAAATATTTTATAGAACAAACACTTGCACCTATTATGGTTTAATATCACCTTGCATATTGTTAGTAAATATCATGTGCATAAGTTCTTTAAATTAGTATTTTTATCAAAACCATAGGTCCTATGATTAGGTCATGTAAGCTTGATAAATAGGGGTTAGTGGGATCAAGTGAAGTCCAACTAATATTAAATACCCCTCAATCAAAGAACATTATCTATATAGCCATGTATTTTTAATAATGAGTGATATCAATACATTTATCCCACTTATGTGGGCTTGTGTGTGATTTTTTTAAAAATATGCTATATGTAAGTGAATGTAGTGATCTATCTTGTAAATTTGAAAATATTACTCATGGGATACTCTTTGAATGCTTTATACCTATAAAAACACAAATCTTATGATATATTAGTAAATAGGGAATAATAGTGTAGTATAGCTTAGTTGTGCAAGTTCTTTTTAGTAGTTTAGTGTTGACAAAATCTAAAGTTGTTCGCTACAAATAGATTATGTTTATGAAGGTTAAATATATTTAGACTAATGTAACATAAGGGTTAGTATTTTTTATAATAATTAGCATTCGCTAAAAAAATAAGTAATTCCTATATTCATAGTAAATCACACATTACACAATAATTCCAACTCTAAATTCTCTTTATTTATTTATATATCTTAATCACTGAATAAAATATTTTATATATATCTTTACACTAGACTACCTTAAGGAATTACATAGTTTACTCTGATTTGTAACCTATTATAATTATTCTCTATGTATTATCTCTTTTATACTATGTTATTCTATTATAATGTTATGATAAAATTACTGACTCAATATAAAACAAATCAATGTCCATGTCTATGTGAGACAAGATTTAGTCTAGTCATCCTTTATCTTCTCAAGGCATTATATATTACAACAACATCTAGTTAGTAAAATCTTTTATTTTGTCAGCCTAAAGAAGTGTCATGTGGTAATCACCCAAAAGTTGGTTTTGAGTGTTAAGAGTGATACTTGAGACTACCTATCCCTAGATCTATCCTAGAGACTATTATCACACTTATCTAGCCTTTGTGCAATCCACAAACATCCCTAGTAATATCTAAAGCACTTCTAGACCCCCATTTCTTGATCTTGGACCTTTGTGCCTAGTGTTCCTCTATTTAGACACTAACACCATAATAAGGACACTAGCACCACATGGAACTAGTGTTCCCAAAATGGCACTAATGTCCTTTGTCATTGATTTTCCCAGATAGATATATTTTCAAAACTAAAGCCTCCTAAGGTTGGCCTATAAATATTTTATCACTTGCATAAGTAACAAAACAATATATATACATGAATTTTATCCCTATAATCACTAGATTTAAATTAGATGTAAAATACACATTCAAACATAGAACAAGTTGAGAAAAATTAATATTATCAATCCTTATTATTCCCTACTTATGCATACTACCATCTACAATAGCCTTAATCTCATATTTTCCATATTTCCAATAACAATAACATTCAAGGCACTCAATGAAACTATCATACTAACATAATTCATAGCTGCATTAAAAATTTGGTGGGGAGAACTACATCAAGCTTAATCCCTCCTTAGAGTATTGGTATGTAGAAAACACTCTTCATAGCAAGGTGTTGAGAATGTCCATCCTACCCTACTAAAAAACACACTTTTTAACTCATGCTCTAACTGTATGGAAGACTAAGGTTTACATAAAAAATAGTCATTATAGGTCAAGTATAGGGTTATAGAACTTATGTATGAAATAATATACCCCAAATTATCTATATACAAGTGCATCTAAAAGCTTGATATAATCTTTCATAGAGTACACTACTACCAATATCTGGACACTACCACCACTTTTGTAATAGTGTCACTACTATCTAATCATGGTTCTACTATCCAAGAAGGTTTCTAACATAGGGATCTAATTTATCACACATAGACCAACTCCATCTTAGTTTTTGGCCCTCAGGTAATTTATATCAGGTGTATTCCTACTAATCCATTAATTACACTATTTATTACTATTTTTAGAAAATTCAAAGCTATTTAATTATATAAAAAAATAGTGGTTATATTTATTGCATATTATTTCACTAATTTATTCAAGTAAAATCTTTAACAAACATGGTATATATATTTACTAAGTCCTAAAAGGTTAAAACATTTGGTGAACCTAACCTACTTTAAACATTGCTTAAACCCTAACCCTATATGCTCTTGGGGTTTGTATCCTTCCTTTTCCTAATTTCATTGACTGATTTCAAGATTTTAAATTTCATATTTTCTATTTAGTAACTTTATTTCAATTTATTTACTATATGACATCTAAAAATGTTATCTTTCTTACATAAGAAGAAGTCATAGGCTAGGTGGTATTCCTATTAAGGATATTCAAATTCCTACTATTCAAGATTATACCATGGATAAGGTACATATTATAAATCCCATTGTTGATCCTTCACACCTTGATTATGTGGATTTCAATGATAATGCATTTGAAGATGAATAATATAATCAAGATCAAGATGATACATAAATTAGAAATCATGACATTTTCCCTCCACTTAATAATGGCAACCTAATTGTTAGTAAGAATGAGATCCTAGAGAGATTCAAAGATAGAATTTGATAAAAATCCCTAAATCATGCACAAATTTTACAAGCCATAATGGAGATTAAGATCAAATAAAACAATTCTCAATATTTAACTCCCCCAATTAATAACATTATTACACCTATAGTGGGGCAACTCAGCTAGCACAACCAAAAATTTTATTTCAACAACATTTAGTGATATCTACACCTCTTGTGGCTAGTTCATCCACTCCAAATGTATAATTACTTATGAATGAGGTTCATACTCTCTAGTCTAAGGTTTTACATCTTGAGAAGTGATCCACTACGCCATCACATACCTTGAATTCTAATTATCTCTTGTATACACCTTGGGAAATCACATAGCAACAAATATCTTGCCATCTTGATTCATTGCACATAAACTTACATTATATGATGGTAAGGGTGAACCAAAGCACCATCTCCAAGATTTTCATGTAGAATGTTTACACTATGTGTCTAATGATTAGATTCTTACAAAGTTGTTTCCATGTAGTTAAAAATATTATGCCTTGTAATAGTTATATGACTTACCAAATAAATCTATCACAACATTCAATCCTTTAGGAGACATGTTTTTAGCACACTTCTCCATAAATATCAGTGACAAGATCTCATATGCTTAAGTGGCATAGTTGAAACAAAATTCAAATGAACTTATTATAGAATATGTCTTACAGGAAAAGACTATATTAGCTAAATGGACTAGCCCCATGGTAGATAAAGAACTTGAGGACATCTAGAAATAGAGTCTTCTACCAATTTTAAATGAAGCTATCTTCTTTAAGCTTCCAAAATTTGTAGATTTATGCCACATAGTAAAAGAAAGAGACATAAAGCTTATATTAATGGGTAAACTAAAATATATAATTGGATCATAGTCAAATATTATGAGTTTAAAAATCCTCCATACAAGGTATGGGCCATTAAAAACAAGATTTATCAAAAGGCCATAGTTAACATAGCTTTAAATCCATCTCCTCATTTAGTTTTATTAGCTCCTCCACATAAAATCTTCACTAACCTTATAAAATCACAACCATGGGTTGTATATTATCTCTTGAATAATATTTCCTATCTCTCCCTCCCATAAAAGAGGCTGACATGACATGGCCTTTTCCAAATAAATATGTTTATAATGCATTTTATGAGTATCACAGGGCACCAAGCCATATAACAAACTTATGAATTAACCTAAAACATAAGATAAAAGACTTAATTAAGGCTAACATTATTGATGTGGGCACACCCACATAGTCACCAAAAGTGCAACAAATGGAAGGTAATGAATTAAATATACTCTCATATCCATTTCCAAATCACACAACAAATGAGGTAGGGAGCACTTCAGGTGTCACTACATATATTAGGCACATCCACCATTAACTTCATATCATAATATTATAGAGGAGGAACAACCATTACAAAATATCATTG
>JARHVA010003657.1:362500-420000 GCA_037957365.1 Torreya grandis | reverse complement strand
AATCAAACCTCTCCCCTTCTTTCTCAAAAACAAAACTCTCTAGATACTAAAAATCAAGGGTCTCTAGATAATTAACAATATACTCTTGAACCTCATTCAACTCAGGTCCCATGGCTCGGTCATTATCTTCATCAAAACAACAAGAAGGTTCATCAAACAAAGAGAAAGAGAGCTCACCATGCTTACATTCTACATGCAACATTGACAAGTGAAATTTATCAATCTCATCTTCATATTGTTGAAAAAATTACATGTATGTGTGACCTATATCTTCCCCTTGAATCATGTCACCTTCAAGAGTCACTTTTTCAACCTTACTTTCATGAAAACCTCCTATAAGAACCACCTCTTGAGATATGATTTGACCATGTTATTCATCTTTGATAATGCTTTCCACTTTGTGCTTGAGATGGTAATCACCATGATGATGTTCATATGGATTAATTATGATGATCTCATCTTCAATCTCATCCAAGAATTGCATTTTATCTTGCTCACTTCCCTCCCTTAAAATAGGTTGCTCTTTGGGATGGAATGAAATGAAGGGTGAATGGATAGGTTCATGAGTCTAAAATACATGAGTTGGAATATGGAAGGTAATACAAGGTGAAGAGAGTGAGAATGGAGCATTCGATGAAGGAGATGACTTAGGAATGGACTTTGAAAAGAGGCAAGCACTAGTGAGCTCAAAATCAGATTGGGAATAGGATGTTGGGTTTTCTTTGAGAAGCTCATGAGGAAGAGGAGGTAAACCTTGGGATAAAATTAATTGATTCTCTTCCTTCCACTTGAACAAAACTTCATCCACATTAGATATAGCTTGATAAATCTCTTGAAGGGGTGTAGATAGGGTGTGTTTTTAAGCATGGGATCTTCTATTAGGTTTAAACCATCCATTACACCTTGACTAAGGAACCTTATTCTTAACTCTAATTCTTCAATTTGTTTAGATAGATTATCTTGGAAGAGTCTTTCTTGGATATCATGCACATCATCATGATGAGGAGGATTATCTTCATTTTTTCTTCATAATCTTGAACACTACTCTACTATTCTTGCTTACCCCATGATTACACTATTTCATTCCAACTCATGATCTTAGGATTGGAACTCTCTTCTTTAGGATAGGCAGTAAATTCATCTTTCTCAAGGTCTTTAGCTGGTTCATGATAGACATTTATCCAAATTGGATTCTTGAAATCATCCTAAGGGGCTTGAGAAGATTGAGGGGGACTAAGAAGAGTTGACACATGCATATGAAGAGTTGATTGAGGATGGATGTGTTATTTTTTGAAATAAGTAAGATTATTTTATTCAAAGGAGGGATCACAATCTAAGGAATTGAAATAATTAGTTTCCATAGAAGGTTATTCCAATATCCTTTGGTGTTGGATTGATAAGTGAAAAGGATTAAAAATAAGAGTAGTTAATGAATTAGATGGGTTAGAAGGCTGGGTCATTTTATTTTGGTGACCAAGTGCTATTTGTTAAAAAGGAATTGGTGTATAGGGGGAGGGTTTATTTTATATAGGAGGAGGCTATTTTGGGATGGAAGAAGGGGTATAAGGCTAAATACCTTGAGTGGATTGACTTCTCCACCTTACTAGTTTCTCCTCCATGGATTGCATGATTTGATCTTTCTTAAACAAGCATTCCTCCTTGTACATAAGCTATTGTTGATATCTATTTCTAACATTTGATTCTCAAACTCCAACATTTTCTCCCTAACACTCTTAAATTTTCTAGGAGAAATAAAATTAGGAGGGATACTTGAGGTGATTCCATGAAAAATATGAGATTGATCACAACTACATGAAGGAACATTAGATTTATATAGCTCAATAATGAGATTATACATACCAAATATGATTTTCTAATACACTAGGGATGCTTGACCAGATGATTCAACTTGAAGTCACCATTGGTTTTGATTGAAATGGATTTAAAAGAATTATTGATTAAATAACACACCAATAATTCTTCAACTCCTTGGACAAATGGTCCCACTGAGTGTGCCAAAAATTGTTGATGCTTGGATTTTCACCCTTGAGAATATGCTCAACTCTCCTCATCCAAGTGAAAAAATGGAATCATCTCTCTTGCTATGGGTGACAAATTCATTGAGATGCATCTCTATATTTGAGGTTTCCTTTAAATCTCTCTTGAATATACCAATTATGTATGAAAAGGTTAAGAAAAACAACTAAGAAAAAAAATGGTGATGCACCAATATGTATTATCCTCCTATTTGACTGAAAATCCACTACTTAAAGGTAAACAAGGATGTTTCACAAAAACTCACAACAAAAAGACATTGCTACATCATTATTTTATAAGTTATTTTCAAGAAGGTACTTGACACTTATGAGGGTGATGAAGGATTCCATGAAGAGAATAAACATATACCACTTCTCAGACTCTTATACACTTAGTAAAGAATACTAATAGAGACCTGGAACAACACCCCTTTTGCACATTGATAAGTGACCATAGATTGACATGATATAAAATTAACTCTTTCACTAGTCATTATCAACAAGATTCAAACCTATACTTAATAGTACAATGTGTGAATGGTGAAATCACTTATATATTTCTTCAAGAGTTCTACAAGTACAAATCTAGCTAGAGTTTTTCCAATAACCATAGGAGGCTTGAAATTAGCCAATAGAATGCATATATATATCCTTTAGAGGCAGATCAATCAAATTAAGTCCAAGGGTCACTTAAACATGTGTCATCTTAAAATAATCGGTTACATTTTAATGGGAAAGAAATGGGTGAGCTATGCCATGTCACCAAATGGATCAGTTATAATGAATTATAATTAAATCAAAAGAATTAGTTTCATTTGTTATAAACAAACCAAAACCTCAATTATAGTTTACACTTGTTACCTTTATCCTCACCTTTTGGTTCTTGTCAAGCCTTTCTTTTAAACTCTAATAGCTAGTTTTTGTAGTTTAAAATTGACATTTTGTAGGTGATCACTCCTTCAGGTATTTTTTTTGAAAAATTTGTCCATGACCATTTGTCTTCAAACTTTTCTATCTAGTAATTTCTTTTGGCCTTTTATCCTGAAGGAAATCTACTCCTTAAATATCTTTTCCTATAAAAAAATTCTCCTAAATAGTCCCTTCAAAAATTTTGTTTGGCCCTTTAGATTTTTTGAAGGTGACCTTCAAAAATTTGGAATGACCCTTTGGAAATTTGTAAGTGTCCCTTCAGAATTTCCATTTGGTCCATTTCATTCAAATAATTCCTTCAGGGTTTTTTTTGGACAATTCATGCATATAATTTTCTTGACATAATTATTTTGTATTTTTTGCTAAATGCCCTCTGCAAAAATGAATGTGCCCTTTAACTTATTAAAAATGTCCCTTCAGAAAATTTGTAAGGTACCCTTCAGAAAGGAAAGTGTCCTTTAGAAAAATTATAATGTATCCTTTCAGAAAAAATGCAAGTGACCATTCAAAAGATTTGTAAGTGTCCACTTTCTAAATAGAATACCCTTCAATAAAGTTAAAAATGATCCTTAAGAAAAACTAAAGTGGACCTTTTCTTAACAAAAAAAAACCCTTTGGAAAAATGGAACATAAGCTTTGGAAAATTTGTAACATACCCTTCAGAAAAGGTGCCACTTACAATTTTTCTAAAAGAAAAATTCTAAATAAATACACTTAAGGAAAAGCTTCAGACAAAAAGTCCAAAAGAAATACACGCAAGGAAAAGATTTGGACAAAAAGTCTAAAAGAATTTGGAAAAAGCTTAGAAATAAAACCTGAAAGAATTAGGCAAGGGCTTAGAAAAGACCAAAAATGAACTTTTCAAAAGGAATATACTTGTACATTTGTTGGGCCTTTGACAAAAAACACTTCTTCCAAAGAAAAAGCTAAGTACTAGACCTTGCCAAAGATATAGACTTAGATAGTTTTTTGCAAATAGGGGTGCCAAATTTTATCCTGAAGGACCAAAATTTTGTCAAAAATTACCTTGAGACATTTATTATAAATAAGCTAGGATTAATTAATTATTCTAACATTCCCATCCCTAATTTATCATAGCTTGAAGAGAAGAAGAGAGAATTTTTTAATGCCTCAAACTTATCATGTGTAAGTGACTATATGGAAACATTTTCACAAGATCCTGAGTGGGGAAATACTAGAACTATATGTTGTGTTGCTAAACATGTTCACATATGAAATGAATCTGAACCTCTATGTGCTTGGTTCATTCATCAAACACTAGATTGAAAACAAGATGTAGAACACCTTGATTGTCATAATGTAGAATTGTAGGTTGAGTCTATGAAACTCCAAGTCCTCAAAGAGTGCAATGTATCCATATCACTTTGAAGATATATCCTACTACAACATGATATGTTGCCTCTATGAAAGATCTAGAAACACAATTTTACTTCTTACTTCCCCATGAAATTAGACCAGATCCTAGAAAGAACATAAATCTTGAAGTGGATTTTTTGTCATCAATAGAGGCTACATGATCTACATCCATGTATCATATCAATAATAACTTATCATTCTTCTTATATTTTAGGCCATAATCAATTATACCTCTGATGTATCTCAATACCCACTTTGCTATTTTACAATGTGTCACCTTTGTTTCCTTCATAAATTAAGAAGATAGATCATATTATAGCTAATATCTAGCCTAGTATATGTCAAGTAAATGAGACTCCCAATTAATTATTGATAGAGAGTTGCATTTATTTCTAGTGATGGATCTATATGAGACAATTAAAGTCTTGTCTCCATAGGTGTTACAATAGGCTTGTAGTCCATCATCCTAAATTTCTCAAGAAATGTCTTGGTATAATTTATCTATGAAGAAAAAATGTAATGTTCCTTCTACCATACCTCTAAACCAAGATAATATTGAAGTTTCTCAAGATCTGTCATGTCAAACAATCACTTGAGATCATTCTTAGTTGCATCAATCATCTTCACTATACTTCTAGTGATGACTAGATCAGTGACAAATAATTACTATAAAAACATCCCCCCATTATTTTTGAGGTAGAGGTTAGAATAATATGTACTCATTTTGAATCCATGTTGTACAAGATACTCATCAATCTTGATGTACCAGGCTCAGGGAGCCCATCTTAGCCCATATAGAGACATGATAAGTCTACACACTTTATGTTATTGATCAGGTACCATAAATCTTTTAGGTTGAGTCATGTAGACTTATTATTTCAAATATCGATTGAGAAAGGCACTTTTTACATCCATTTTATGAACTTTCCATCCAAACTATGTATCCATAGAAAAAACTATTCTAATAGTCTTTATCTTAGCTATGGGAGAAAAAGTCTCCTCATAGTCAATGCCTTCTTTTTGGGCATACCCTTTTGTACCAAGCCTTTCCCTGTAATTATCAATACTACCATCAAATTTGTAATTGGACTTAAATACCCATTTGTATCCAATAGGCTTATTCCCTAGTAGAAGATTAACAAGCTACCAAGTGTTATTCTTCATCAGTGACTAATATTCTGCATCCATGACATCTTTCCAAGGTTTAGACTATAGGGATTATGTTACTGTAGATGTATTATATGTTTATTGAACAATACTCATAAGGGACATATTAACCTCTTCTTGATCCATGCTTTGATTCATTGGTATTAAAGTGGATGTATCTGGTACTCCATTCAAGTTAGCATCTCATATAGTACTTATATACCACTTGGGCATATGTTGAGTTGTAGGTGGTGGTGTTAGAGGTTCTATTTGACTATCATCCTATTCTATTTTGCCATCACTATCTAAAAATATTATAGGTATTTTGCCTATGTCATTTTCATGTGTAGAAGGTAGATTAATTCCACTCATTTCATCAAACACTACATCTCTATTGATTAGTACCTTTATTGTTTTTAGATCAAGGAGCTTATATGCCTTTGATTAGGCATTGTATCCCACAAAAATGCATTCTTCTATTTTCTTATCCAACTTATTTATTTTATTCTTAGGAACATGCATGTATGCCTTAAAACCAAAAAATCAAAGGTGAGTTACCTTTGGTTTATTCCCTGTCCAAGATTCATGTGGTGTAATTCCATCAAGAGCTTTAGTGGGTGACCTATTCAACAAGTAGACTATAATGTGATAAGCTTCTACCCAATATGTATTATGAAATTTTACATCCTCAACCATGCTAAGAAACATTTCCATAATGACTTTGTTACACCATTTTGCAACTCCATTTTTCTAAGGTGAATATGGAGCTATCAATTGTTGATTGATTCCATTTGCATTGAGATAGGTTGAGAGTTATTTACTGGTGTATTCCACCCCGTGATCTAAGTAAAGGGTTGTGATTTTTATACCAGTTTCATTTTTAACCATGGCCATGAATTATTTGAAGACTTGAAAAGCCTAATTATTATTCTTCAATAAATATACACACATTTTTCATGAGTAATCATCAACAAAAAGTTGAAAGTATTTGTACCCTCTAAGACTAGGAGAAAAATGTCTATAAAGATCAATGTGTACTAAGTCTAACTTAACAAGTGATAGATACTCAGTCTTTCTAAAGGGAACTCTTATTTGTTTTCCTGCTAAGAAATTAGTACATATATCAAAAGATTGCTTGAGTTTGGGAAGACCACGAACCATATCTTGTTTGCTCAATTTTACTAAATAACCATAACTCAAGTGACCATATATTTTGTGCCATAAATTTCTTAGTTTTGTATCTTTGACCACAAGTGCTTGATGATAATGTTGAACAAAAACAAATTGAAACATTTTGCCAATGTTGGAAGCTTTGGCAATCACTTTAAAATTCCTAGACTTATCTTTGATGTGGAATTTTTTTTGACAATTATGGGTTAAAATTCAACCATGAGGTTGTGTTCTAGTATCTTATTAATAGATAATAGATTTTTTATAATTCTTGGAACATAGAGAACATTTGAAATTGTGTAATTTTTATTTCTAAGTTGAATTTTGATTTCACCACTACCTTATACTATATATGAGGTATCATCTCCAAGTGAAATATTTCCCTTTCATTCTATTTTTGTCAAAGTAAAAAACCATTCTTTTCTTCCTATCATGTGTCTAGTTGCCCCTAAATCAACATACCAGATTACAATTGGTTGATTAGTATACTCATGTGTTTGAGTAGCTAAAACATAGTCCTTATGTGAAGAATCATAGTCTTCATCAACATTGCCATGTTGGTTAGGCTTTGAATTTTTTTGTTTCCATTCGTGTTATTCTTGAGGTTGTTTCTTTTATATTTGCGGTGATTTTTTGAAAGAGGGTTGCATACTTGATGAACCATTTTAAAATGTGTTATACTAATAATGTTTTAAGTCATGTCCCTGCCTTCCATAAATTGGACATGATTTTAAAGACCATGAATTATTCTCTTGTGGATTTTGTTGATTATTTTGGTTGGGATATTGCTTTGAACCCTTCATGGGTTTCTTCCCCTTTTGATTTTATATGAGGGCATGCTCTTCATTTGCTTCCTTTGAATTATACAAAGCTTCCTCTTCTTGTAGAAAATTTTCCAATCCCTCAAAGGTTGGTTTTTATCCTATGACATAAAAAGTGGTCATAAAGATCCTATATGTAGGGGTAGTGATTTAAGGACTATAGGGACCAAAGAATAATCTATCACCAATTCACCCAAAGATTGAAGAAAACCCCATAATGTTGCAACACTTATAAGGAATGCTTCTACTTTTCCATCTAATTTGAGTTTGAGAGCATGCAATTGGCTCTAAAGATACATGATTTGATTTTGATTTTTATCTTGATAGATTGTTTTAAGCATATGTCAAGCATATTTTACAGTCGTATCACTATAGATATGAGGTTAAACCTCATATAAAACTCCAAACATGATTATTAACTTAGCCTTTTTATTAGCTTTGTCTTATTTTTATTGTTGATGAACATTTATGGCATGTCTGAGCCATGTGCCTTCTACCATTGACCAAATATCTTCAAAATCAAAATATGTTTGTACTTTTATTTTCCATGCATCATAATTGTCACCAAAAAGCAATTGTGTGTTAGGGAGCACAAAACATGGTCCTAAACTAGGTATTGTGAATATCAAGTTGTGTATGACAAAGCATAAATGTCTTGTTTAAGTGTGGAAATGGAAGAGTGTTTACAAAATTTAAGTGACAAAAAATGCAAAAACACGTAAAAAATAGAATAAATCACACACCAACACACAAAATGATGTCAAACTCTATAAAAAATGCATCCAATAATGAAATGGAAAATGAGAAAATGGGATATCAATTTTAATTGAAGAGGCATCTGAGGAGTACAATATTCCCATGGTCTATGACACCTAGAAGTAATATATAATGGGCATGACATAGAGGTCTAGGGGAGGCCCCCAAATCCAAACATAATTTGAAGCCTTTTTATCCCTTAAAAATGCTCAAAATTCACCAATTCTAACAAAAAATTGACCTCCCTAAGAGACGTCAGTTAGCACCTATAATAAGGAGAATTATAAGGATGATATATTGTAGAAAAAGGCACTCAATATGCTCATGTATTTAAACATGGGAAATTTTGGGGACATTTATCTATGCATTCATCATCTATAGTGTAGCCTTCCTTGAGATTTTTGTAAATTTTTTGTGCCTAGCACTTCATGTTGAATAGAAAATATTTGAGCAGGCCTTGGTGTAATAGTTTATCTAATTGAAGATTCCCAATGTTCTAGAAGGTAGCTTGTAGAGCATAATAAAATCTAGTGCAATTCATCAAAAGGATGATAGAATATAGACTTTTGAAAAAATAACTAAAGAAACTCCTTTCACCCAAAAATAAATTCTAACCTGAACTTGGGGGGGGGCGCTTTTCCTTGTCCTATTGGTTTTTTTTTTTTTTTTTTTTTTTGTGTTTAGTTGAAATTAAATATATTATTGGAGCCATGGAAGGGGCTAGTCATGGTAATTTGATTCAAGCCCTTTGATTTACTTGGAGCAAAATTTGGCTTTACCAATATAAAAAAAATTGATCTGTCTATGGATTCAAAATGATATTAATATTGTCAATCTTAAAAAGAATGGATCAATATATAATATTAATTCTAGATCTGAAAAATAATATAAATTTTCATCCCTTATCCTTCTTCTTCTAATATGCAAATTTTAATAATCATAAATTTTAATACAATTATGGCTAAAATTTTGCAAAACAAAAAAAAATCCTATAAGACAACTCTTCTCCTTTCATAAAATTGGTCAGAATTTTGGTAATGTTTCAGCTTGGGATGGTAGAAATTGGAGCAATGTGATGCATCCAAGGATCACATGAATCTTAACTCTCCATCTCCACCGAATCTCCAATTCTTTGAAAACCTCCTTAGGAATTTCATTCCTACTTTGATACCAAATGAAGTAGAATGAAACTGCATTATTTTATAATCACTCCAAGATGTGCTTATTTATACATTACAAAGTGAGATTAAATATCGTAATCTATAGGTGATAAATATTAAAATATACCTAATTATGTTAGGCATACCTAACCTATGTTAAATGTCAAACAAAGGTTTAAATTACCTTCAGACATTTATTACAAATAATCTAGGATTAATTAATTATTCTAAAAGATTTGTTGACATGTACCCATGTCCCTTATATTGTGGCCCCTTGGCCTATTTTGTGTGCCTAATGTATTTTTTGTGTATTCTTTCTTGTATGCATCATGACCATGACACATGCATTTACTTTTTACACACACCAATTTTCAATGGCATGAGGGACCTCTTGCATCTAGTCTTCCTACCCAGGTGTTATGATGGAAAATATGCCCCATCCCATAGGTAGTTACCCAATTTTAATCAAATTTGATATTATATACATTTTTACATATATCTTGACACCTTTCTAAAATTATATACATGACATACATCTTATATTCTAATGCTATGTATGCACACTATAGTGGATTATTACACAATTATCATAAATTCTCTAGATAACATACATTTTATAGATTTTTTTTAAGGATATTTATTATACATTTTCAATAACTCACCTCAAAATATGGGGCATTCATAGGGGTTTGTGACAAAGATCAGGATCCTATATTGTACTTATAGTACATTTTATAGCACACAAGCTTAGTTACAAAAAATTAGATAGGTAAACATAGTCAGAAAAGAGTGACCTAGAAAGTAGTACAACTACATAGAATTTAAACCAAAAGGACACTAGCACTCAAATGGTGACACTAGTGAAACATGGTGATACTATCCATTAGCCTTAGTTTTAGAACAACCTAGATTGGGTAGAACAATAACCCAAATTGGATAGAATAGTACAGTAGGTACATTACATGTTTACATAGATTTAATTACATATTTATTAAGTATACTTAATTTTGCTCAGATTCATATCATTTTTCTCAGATTGGAGGCATCATGTGTGGCATGACCATTCCCATATTTAGTTCAGATACCTAGATAAATTTTATTATAACTTAGTCAAGAATCCATGTACTCATATATTAGATTTGGGGGCATGTGCATAACACATTATTTATATTTTCTCAATTATACACCAGTTGATCATATGGAATGATAAATTCCATGTCATTTTATATGTTATATATAACTGATATCATATTCTAGATTACATACCAGTGTCATGCCTTAATCTATTTGTAGTGGTTGACATTCCCATATGGGATAGAGATGCTTAATGTAGCTGAGTGGATGTAGAGCTAATGTACACAATTAACTATACCTAGTTAGACATTTATAATACTTCATGTAGTTTAATTTTATATGCATCTACTAAACATGGGTGGGTAATCATGGAGTCATTGCCTAATTGATTTCTTAATCCACCTACATGATAGGGTTGGACACATTATCAGTCATATCCAAGCTATTCATAGGTCATGATACACTAAGTAGGGGTGGGAAATGATGGATTAAAAACTAGTTTGACTTCTTAAGCCACCCATAATTAAGGATTGAGCAAGCCATCAATGTAATCCAAGATATTCACCAATTGATGACTAATTACATGCACACACATAGGTAGTCACTAGGTTCATGCATTAGTTTGCATACCTATTATGGTGTAATCATTCCTTTCCTCTTTCCCATCTCTTTACTCAATTTTACCTATTTAATTAGTTTATATTTTATTTTGGATATCTCTTAAGTAAGGACTAATTTATTAACATTTCATTTTTAAGGCATGTAATAGAGCATGCTTCACATACTCATACCCATATTCACATACTCAGATCCAACTTCACTAGCGTCACCTTATAGGTAAGTCTTGGTACACTTCTTTTTCCTTTATCTAGTCATTTCACTTTTATACAATTATAGAATAAAGGGGGTAGAATGTAATCACTAAAAAATGGTATTTGAGTGCTAAGAGTGCTAATTAAGACTACATATCACTAGCTTATCCCTATACCTAACTTAGAGCCCATCCTGACACTTATCCTACTTCTATGTGACCCACATGCATCCCTAGTCAACTCCAAAGTAGATCCAAACCCTCATCTCCCAATCCTAACCCTTCATGCATAGTGTTATTCTAGCTGGACATTAATGCCATAATAAGGACACTAGTGTCCCGAAAATGGTGATAATGTCTTTTGACTTATATTTTACCAAATGGATATATTTTCAAAACTAAATCCTCTTAAGGTCATCCTAGACCATATTTTATTTCCCACACAATAAATAAAATAATAAATAATAAATAATAAATATAAATATAAATATAAATATAAATATATATATATATATATATATATATATATATATTATAGCCCTATAACCACTAGATGGAAATTAGATGCAAAATACACATTCGAACATAGAAAAAGTTGAACATAATTAAAGTTATCAATCTCAATTCTAACCTACTTCTACATACTACCATCTATAATAGTTCTAAGCTCATATCTAGATTTTGAATCTCAAGCACATTAAAAGCATTCAAGGTCACAATCATACTAGCATTATTTTTACTTACACCAACACTTAGGTGAGGAGATCTACATTGGGATTGATCCCTCCTTGGATTATTAGTATGTAGACAACTTTCTTCATAGTTGAGTGTTGAGAATGTCCAACTTACCCTACTAACAAACACACTTTTCATCTCATGCTTTAGTTGTATGGAGGATTAGGGTTTACATTATCAATTAATCATTATAGTTGAAGTAAAGGGTTCCATAAATCATGTGTAGAATAATAGATCCTACAGATCTAGATACAAGTTCACTAAGAATACTGAGACATTCCTACACAAATGATAGTACCACTAATATCAGGGAACTACAATCACTTTTCCAATAATGGAACTACTATTCAATTATGGCACTATTATCTAAGAGTGGTTCTGACATAGGGATTTAGTTTATGACACTCAAGACATGTTCCATCTCACTTTATAGCAATCAAATCATTTGTATCAAGTGTTTTCTAATTAAGTCTTTACTTGCACTATTTATTACTATTTTTAGAAAAGTCAAAGATATTCAATTCTATAACAAATTAGTGTTTGTATTTATTGTATATTATTTCCCTGATTTAGTCAACTTAACTCTTTAAAAAATATAGGATTTATAATTATTAAGTCCAAAAAGGTTGAAACACATGTTATTGTGATAAAAAATTAAATCTACGATGTCAACAATTTGGTATTTTGGATAATATATAATCCTACCAACATTTTCCAATATTTTATACCTTTATCTCATCCTTGAGATAACTCTAATTATAGACATATACTAAAATTTATTTAATTTTAATAAATTAACTAATTTTTCTTATCAATTTCTTTGAATCATGATAGATTCGCCTTCCTTGGGTAGATGTTTCCCATATTTTTTCATCATTGTTATGGATAAATGATGGTTATGGATATAAGGAGGGTATACTTATAACCTTCTTCTAATGGAACAATAGAATTACAAGCCTAATTTATAAAAATATATCAATGAGGGTTTATTATGTTAAAAAATACTTTATCACATGAATATAATGATACCCCAACTCATCCAATTGACCTTGAACCATATATTTGCTTGAAACTTGAAGTTATGACAAAACATGGTTTTTTGGATAACTAGGACTAAAATCCTATTAAACTATAATTTGAGGAATAAAAATAAATTATATTGTTTATAAATTTTTTTCCAACTCAATTAATGTTATCCCAACTCAATACACCCATTTCTACCTTCATTCAATCTTGAAATGCAAGAAAATTCAAAAAATATGATTTTTCTAGCAATTCAACTAGACTTGTAGATTAATTTTTTACAATATTTATTTATATATTTCATAAAAAAACTTTAAAACCAATTTAATATATTAAAAAAAACCTATTACTATTATATACAAAGTTTCATAATTTTTCAAGGGTTCATTTTTGTTTTATGGAGGTTTTTGTGTCAAACCCCTGGTTATTAGGCCTATAGGCCTACACACTAGCTGAGATCCTTCAAAAAGGATTAATTTTAAATTTAGTTATTATTTTTTAAAAATTAAACCTATAAAATGTGTGACTGAACACCTTTTTCTACCTCAAATTTTTTTAATCTTTGAATAATCTCTAAAAGTAGATAAAATAATTTAATTCTTGACTATACTTGTAGGTTTCCTAACTACAAAAAGTCTATATTGTAATTTAAGATAAAAAATATGGACAAGATATATTGTAATAAACCAAAAAATATCATAAAAAATTATCAATCACCTAAAATGAGTAACAATATTACCTTTTTAATATCCATTGCATAAAACTAGCTTTCTATTATATTTGAAGAAGAAAACATAACATAATTTTGAGTTACACAATCCTATTTTTTTTTCATATTCTATTCTTATTCAAAATCTTGGTATTTCCTTGTCTAATTAGATATATTATACATGTTTCCTCATTTTATATCATACCTTCTCTTCTATCTTATCTTGTTCTTGTTACAAAACTCCTATATTCTCTTCAATGATCTTAACAAACTAAAGAACTCAACTCAAAGATTTACCTTGGTTGAGTTTTGACAAGGTTTGGAATGAGTTGAGGAATCATATACACTTAAAAATATACTAATAAATTTATTTCCCTTTAAAATATGTATCGATCCTTTATAACTCATTATAAATTAATAAAGAACACCAAAATTCCTAGAACAAGTTCAAAATTTTGAATTTCCTAATTTTGGCATGAAAACAATAAATACACCAAAATGAATAATTATTAAAAATATAAATATTATATAACCCATAAAATGATCACCTAATATTATATAACCGTAAACACCACCAAAATTAGATAATAATTGACAAAAATGAATCTCCTAGATAAATTTTAGTTCATATATTAGTTCAGATACCTAGATAAATTTTATTATAACTTAGTCAAGAATCCATGTACTCATATATTAGATTTGGGGGCATGTGCATAACACATTATTTATATTTTCTCAATTATACACCAGTTGATCATATGGAATGATAAATTCCATGTCATTTTATATGTTATATATAACTGATATCATATTCTAGATTACATACCAGTGTCATGCCTTAATCTATTTGTAGTGGTTGACATTCCCATATGGGATAGAGATGCTTAATGTAGCTGAGTGGATGTAGAGCTAATGTACACAATTAACTATACCTAGTTAGACATTTATAATACTTCATGTAGTTTAATTTTATATGCATCTACTAAACATGGGTGGGTAATCATGGAGTCATTGCCTAATTGATTTCTTAATCCACCTACATGATAGGGTTGGACACATTATCAGTCATATCCAAGCTATTCATAGGTCATGATACACTAAGTAGGGGTGGGAAATGATGGATTAAAAACTAGTTTGACTTCTTAAGCCACCCATAATTAAGGATTGAGCAAGCCATCAATGTAATCCAAGATATTCACCAATTGATGACTAATTACATGCACACACATAGGTAGTCACTAGGTTCATGCATTAGTTTGCATACCTATTGTGGTGTAATCATTCCTTTCCTCTTTCCCATCTCTTTACTCAATTTTACCTATTTAATTAGTTTATATTTTATTTTGGATATCTCTTAAGTAAGGACTAATTTATTAACATTTCATTTTTAAGGCATGTAATAGAGCATGCTTCACATACTCATACCCATATTCACATACTCAGATCCAACTTCACTAGCGTCACCTTATAGGTAAGTCTTGGTACACTTCTTTTTCCTTTATCTAGTCATTTCACTTTTATACAATTATAGAATAAAGGGGGTAGAATGTAATCACTAAAAAATGGTATTTGAGTGCTAAGAGTGCTAATTAAGACTACATATCACTAGCTTATCCCTATACCTAACTTAGAGCCCATCCTGACACTTATCCTACTTCTATGTGACCCACATGCATCCCTAGTCAACTCCAAAGTAGATCCAAACCCTCATCTCCCAATCCTAACCCTTCATGCATAGTGTTATTCTAGCTGGACATTAATGCCATAATAAGGACACTAGTGTCCCGAAAATGGTGATAATGTCTTTTGACTTATATTTTACCAAATGGATATATTTTCAAAACTAAATCCTCTTAAGGTCATCCTAGACCATATTTTATTTCCCACACAATAAATAAAATAATAAATAATAAATATAAATATAAATATAAATATAAATATATATATATATATATATATATATATATATATATATTATAGCCCTATAACCACTAGATGGAAATTAGATGCAAAATACACATTCGAACATAGAAAAAGTTGAACATAATTAAAGTTATCAATCTCAATTCTAACCTACTTCTACATACTACCATCTATAATAGTTCTAAGCTCATATCTAGATTTTGAATCTCAAGCACATTAAAAGCATTCAAGGTCACAATCATACTAGCATTATTTTTACTTACACCAACACTTAGGTGAGGAGATCTACATTGGGATTGATCCCTCCTTGGATTATTAGTATGTAGACAACTTTCTTCATAGTTGAGTGTTGAGAATGTCCAACTTACCCTACTAACAAACACACTTTTCATCTCATGCTTTAGTTGTATGGAGGATTAGGGTTTACATTATCAATTAATCATTATAGTTGAAGTAAAGGGTTCCATAAATCATGTGTAGAATAATAGATCCTACAGATCTAGATACAAGTTCACTAAGAATACTGAGACATTCCTGCACAAATGATAGTACCACTAATATCAGGGAACTACAATCACTTTTCCAATAATGGAACTACTATTCAATTATGGCACTATTATCTAAGAGTGGTTCTGACATAGGGATTTAGTTTATGACACTCAAGACATGTTCCATCTCACTTTATAGCAATCAAATCATTTGTATCAAGTGTTTTCTAATTAAGTCTTTACTTGCACTATTTATTACTATTTTTAGAAAAGTCAAAGATATTCAATTCTATAACAAATTAGTGTTTGTATTTATTGTATATTATTTCCCTGATTTAGTCAACTTAACTCTTTAAAAAATATAGGATTTATAATTATTAAGTCCAAAAAGGTTGAAACACATGTTATTGTGATAAAAAATTAAATCTACGATGTCAACAATTTGGTATTTTGGATAATATATAATCCTACCAACATTTTCCAATATTTTATACCTTTATCTCATCCTTGAGATAACTCTAATTATAGACATATACTAAAATTTATTTAATTTTAATAAATTAACTAATTTTTCTTATCAATTTCTTTGAATCATGATAGATTCGCCTTCCTTGGGTAGATGTTTCCCATATTTTTTCATCATTGTTATGGATAAATGATGGTTATGGATATAAGGAGGGTATACTTATAACCTTCTTCTAATGGAACAATAGAATTACAAGCCTAATTTATAAAAATATATCAATGAGGGTTTATTATGTTAAAAAATACTTTATCACATGAATATAATGATACCCCAACTCATCCAATTGACCTTGAACCATATATTTGCTTGAAACTTGAAGTTATGACAAAACATGGTTTTTTGGATAACTAGGACTAAAATCCTATTAAACTATAATTTGAGGAATAAAAATAAATTATATTGTTTATAAATTTTTTTCCAACTCAATTAATGTTATCCCAACTCAATACACCCATTTCTACCTTCATTCAATCTTGAAATGCAAGAAAATTCAAAAAATATGATTTTTCTAGCAATTCAACTAGACTTGTAGATTAATTTTTTACAATATTTATTTCTATATTTCATAAAAAAACTTTAAAACCAATTTAATATATTAAAAAAAACCTATTACTATTATATACAAAGTTTCATAATTTTTCAAGGGTTCATTTTTGTTTTATGGAGGTTTTTGTGTCAAACCCCTGGTTATTAGGCCTATAGGCCTACACACTAGCTGAGATCCTTCAAAAAGGATTAATTTTAAATTTAGTTATTATTTTTTAAAAATTAAACCTATAAAATGTGTGACTGAACACCTTTTTCTACCTCAAATTTTTTTAATCTTTGAATAATCTCTAAAAGTAGATAAAATAATTTAATTCTTGACTATACTTGTAGGTTTCCTAACTACAAAAAGTCTATATTGTAATTTAAGATAAAAAATATGGACAAGATATATTGTAATAAACCAAAAAATATCATAAAAAATTATCAATCACCTAAAATGAGTAACAATATTACCTTTTTAATATCCATTGCATAAAACTAGCTTTCTATTATATTTGAAGAAGAAAACATAACATAATTTTGAGTTACACAATCCTATTTTTTTTTCATATTCTATTCTTATTCAAAATCTTGGTATTTCCTTGTCTAATTAGATATATTATACATGTTTCCTCATTTTATATCATACCTTCTCTTCTATCTTATCTTGTTCTTGTTACAAAACTCCTATATTCTCTTCAATGATCTTAACAAACTAAAGAACTCAACTCAAAGATTTACCTTGGTTGAGTTTTGACAAGGTTTGGAATGAGTTGAGGAATCATATACACTTAAAAATATACTAATAAATTTATTTCCCTTTAAAATATGTATCGATCCTTTATAACTCATTATAAATTAATAAAGAACACCAAAATTCCTAGAACAAGTTCAAAATTTTGAATTTCCTAATTTTGGCATGAAAACAATAAATACACCAAAATGAATAATTATTAAAAATATAAATATTATATAACCCATAAAATGATCACCTAATATTATATAACCGTAAACACCACCAAAATTAGATAATAATTGACAAAAATGAATCTCCTAAGGTGATTCACCTGCATCAATCTCCCTGGGAATAAGATTTGTTCATGAGTTCCTGCTCATGAGGAAGTCAACATTGTTGCTATGCTTATATATTTATTAATATTGAATTCATGTTTAATATTCAAGTGGATATTTTAAAAATTTGAATAATTAATGAAATTAATCTTTTTCTCTATTCTTATTCATCACCTTCATGTCTAGAATAACTTCTATCTCATCTAGTTGAGTTTTGGGAAATTGCTACTCCTAATTCATCTTCATTTTATAGTGCCTTTAATATATTTTCATATCATTTGAAATTTTAATTTTTTTACACATTGAAAATGGATTAAATCACAATGTCAAATAGGATTTATGACTCATAAGCATTGTCATAAACTTTCCTTATGACCTTGCAAGGTCCAATTTTATTCAATTTTTGTTTATTATACTCTCCCTTAGGAAATATATCTTTCATAGGATGTTTCAATACCAAATAAAATATATAAAAATTCATTTATTTTATTCTCATATAAAAATTTATCTTATACTTTCCTATACTCAATTTTAGCTTTTGTTTGACCTACTCATTATACTCTTGCATAACTATAACAAAGTCCTATCCTTTTGCATTTCGTTTCTCTTGCTTCCCAAGTTCCTCATCTCATAAACTCATATTATATGGATTAAATACATAATATGTAATGTATATTAACATATAATTATATTTTTATAATAATTTTATGTAAATTATTCTTGATTTAGTACTTGATCCCACTATTTTGGATGATCACTCACCAGGCATCTAAGTATGTTTCCTAGACTTATGATAACAACTTTTGTTTGACCATCAGTATGAGGATGGTATTATGAACTAAATAAGGTAATTCCTAATTTATTCCAAATTTTCCTCCGAAAATTCCCCAAAATTTTTTTATCCTATCAAACACAATGCTTCTAGGAATCCCATGTAATCTTACTACCTCACTAAAAACCAAGTTTGAAATATTAGTGGCATCACTTGTTTTTTTTACAATATAATATGTGTGACATATTATAATAAATATAAATTTAATAAAATATGGATTAATTACCTAATTGTATCCTTGGAATCCCAAGTACAAAATACATGCTTATTGAATCCCATGGCCTATTTTGGAATAGGCAGTAGATGGTATAGGCTTGCATTATAACTTTTCCATTTAACATGTAAAATTATGCATTTATACACAAAATTATTCACATCATATTATATTCTTGGACAATATTAATGTGAACTCAATTGATCAAGTGTATTTATTTGCCCAAAATGTCCTACTAAATTGCCATTATGTTTCTCCTTTAGCAAATTATCTCTCATCAATGTTTTGGGTAAGGATAGTTCATTGAATTTAAATAATAGTCCTTCATGTATCATGTAGTCCATCCATGTAATCATATCCATGCTTATAATATTCTCACAAGCTTAATAGGCCTCCTTTAAATTAGAATCTTATTTACATATATATTTAAATTAATCATCTCCCATAACATTCACTTGAAATTCATGCATACTCATATTTATTCTACTTAATGAATCTTATACATTTTTAGATTTCCCACTATTATGATTAAAATAAAAATAAAATATTTGAAAAAATAATCCATTTCATGTGTATTTCACTTAGTTTAATTTGACTATTAATAAATTTCAAAGCATGGTTATTTATATAGAGTACAAACTCTTTAGACAATAATTAGTACCTCCATTTCTTCAAAGCTAGAACAATAGAATAGAAATATTCATCATAAGATAAGTATTTATTCTTTGCTTCATTGATATTATCACTAAAATAGTCAATAATCCTTCCTTCTTGACTCAAAATAGCTCCTATTATAATCCCACTAGAATCACATTCTACTTAGAAAATCATTTTAAATTCAGGTAAGGATAAAATAGGTTGATTTTTAATCTTTTTCTTTAAGAGCTGAAAACTTTTCTTAGGTTATTTTGTCCAATGAAAGTTATGCTTGTTCCCTTTTATTATTTTAACTATTAGATCACAATTTCCACTAAAATTCTTAAAGAATTTCCTATATAAGTTAGCCAAACCATGAAATCTTCTTACCTTAAATGCACTCCTTGTATTAGGCCACTCTATTATGGATTTTACCTTTTATTTGTCCATATTAAACTCCTCTTGTGAAATGAAAAACCCAAAATAGACTAATTTTATCTTAATGAAGGTGCACTTCTTGAGATTGATTAGAAAATTCTCTTCTTTTAAATTATTTAAGACCATTCTAATATTATTAAGATGCTATTAATTTGAATGAATATAAATCATAATATAATCTAGGTAAATAATGATAAAATTAGCTATCAAATCTTTAAATACCTCATTCATAAGCCTCATGAAGGTGATTGGAGCATTAGTCAGCACAAATGGAATTACAAGACTTTAATATATCCCATCATTGGTATTAAAGGTTGTATTCCATTCATCTCCATCTTTGATCCTTATTTGATGATAACCACTTTTCAAATCTATCTTGGAAAAGTATCGTGCACCACTTAGACAATACATGAGATCATCAACTCTAGGCAATGGATATTTTTACCTAATTGTGATCTTGTTTATAACTATAGAGTTCATACACATTCTCAATCCTTAATCCTTATTAGTTTTTAAGAATACTGGTATAGAACATGGACTTAAGCTATACTTAATCAGACCTTTTTCCAATATTTCCTACACTTGTATTTTATCTCCTCATTTTCTTTTGGTGTCATTATGTGTAGACTAGCTCTTGAAATGAAGTTGATATTATGGTTTATTCTTCTAATAGGAGGTAGTGAATTAGGTATCTAATTTACTAATATATACATAAATAATTTAGTAAGTACTAAATATCTAAGGGTAGATGAGTCAAATTAGTGGCTATAATAATTATATTAGGCTTGGTAACTAGTACAAAACCTAATTCTTCATATTTAACCAACTATAAGAACTCTTTACAACTTATTAGTGACACCTTACTATTGTATTATACTAATTAAATTTATCACATCTCAAAGGTATTAATGTATCTTTATTACCATCTTTCTTAAAAGTATATGTATTGACATCCATAGGTATGATGTCACACAACACCTCATCTCTATAACTATCTATCTAAAATTCAACCTTGAATTGCTCATTAACAAAGAATTGATGTCTTTTTTTTAGCCATGAAACATTCTAATATATTACTCTCTTCTAGCCTAGTTTTTCAAATTTATCAAAAGAAACTAAATTTTCCATACTACCACTATCAATGATCAATTTACAAAACTAACCCTTGGATTTGCATGTGGTTCTAAATAAGGTATTTCTTTGAGTTAGTTCTTTTAGCTCTTTTTTTGGATTGAAAAATATTATTTCCATGAGTAAAGGCTCTCCTACATCATGTTTATCCACATTTGATGCTGGTCCAAAACTATCCTCTATAGCTTGAGTAATTTGATTTCTACCCTTAGTCCTAGCATGACTTATTCAATGATTTTCTAGGAACTCATATGATTTGTGGGTTGCATACTTATTACACCTAAAACACTTGCCCTAAAATCCTCTTCATATTCTTCTTGTGTATGATATTCTTCCTCTAAATGAGTAACCTCCTCTTTTAGTTTTGGTTTGACCTTGAAATTTGATTGCTTCCTAATTGTGGATTTGTAACTAATTTCTACCTCCATGATGTCCTCTATCTCTAAATGTGTTATCTCTTCACCTAGAATGTTTTAGTTTCTTTAGAGATTGTTTTTAAAATTCCTTAGTTATAAACTAGTATGATTACTCAATTGATCTTGGGGATAAAATATTCATTTCATCCTATATATTAAACCCTATACCATTGATATACCTTGAAACCTTTTTTGCATCCTCCTCTATATGACCTATTCTGATTGTTAACCTATAGAACTCCTATGTATAGTATTTCATTATCATATTCATTTAATATAGGTTTTGAAGCTTCTTAAATAGATTATTTTGATAATTTTTTGTCACAAACTTACCTTTAAATTTGGCTACCATTATGTCCCAACTCTTGATCTTATGTTTGTATTTTATTCTTCTTTCATCTTGAGCTCCATCCCATCAAAGGGATGCGTGGTCCCTCAATATTATACTAGAAAACTTCACCTTATTTTCACAATTTATTCCTTCATACTCAAAATAATTATCCATTGTATTGATGTAATGAAAACTTTATTCCACATTCAAGTTACCTTCATATACTGGAACTTATAATTTAAGCTTTGATAATATTCCTATAACTATTTTTAGGAGACCTTATTCCATTCTCTCTTCTTCTTTTTGCTCTACCAATTCTTATGGTGTTTCTTCCTCTCTTTCAATCACATCACCTATATCAACACCTATTATTTGGGACACTTATATTAATTCTAAGTGTGACTATATATCTACTATCTCTTCTATCAAATCATCTCTTGGTTGTCTTCTTTGACTTGATCTAGAATCAACTCTAGCTACTATTCTAAGAGTCATTTTTGTACATTCTTGAAAAATTATTTTTCACAACTTTATCTAAACTTTTATTAAGTAAATATTTATCATTAGGTCACTTATGAAACACAACCTAACCTTGTATGATACCATAAATGATGGTGATGGATATAAAGAGAGTCTACTTGTACCCTTATAATAGAGTAATAGGCTTACAAGACTGATTTAAAAAAATAAAGTAACAAGGGTTTATTATGTTTTAAAAAACATTATAAAATACATTATCCCAACTTATCCAACCAACCTTTAACCATTCATTTTATTGAAACTTCAAGCTATGACAAAATCAGATTTTATGGATAACTAGGATGACAAGCCTATTAAACTATAATTTGAGTTAGAAAAAGGAGTTTGAATATTCATAAAACTATTTACACCTAAATTAATTTTATATGAACTAAATACACCCATTTATACCTTAATTAAATCTTTAAATGCATTAAAATTTAAAAATAAGGTTTTTCTAGACCTTCAACTAGGTCTATTGATTGAGTTTTTACAATATTTATTTTTATAGGTGATAAAAAACTTAAAACCACTTGAATATATTAAAAAAAACATATTAATTATATTGAAAAAGTTTCATAATTTTTCAAATGTTCATTTTATTTTTGTGAAGGATTTTTTATCTCAAAACTTAGCTATTAGGCCTACAGGCCTACACACTGGCCAAGAGCCTTTAAAAAGGCTTAATTTGAAATTTAGTGATTCCTTTTCAAAAATTAAATTTTAAAATCTATCCACCAAAAATTTACTTCCTAAAATAATTTTAGGCTTTGAAAAATCTCTAAAAGTAGAGAACGCAACTTATTTCTTGATTGTAGTTGTAGGTTTCCTGATTGCAGAAAGTCTATATTATAATTTAAGATAACAAATTTAGATAAGAGATATTATAGTAAAAATAAGATTATAAACAATGTATAAACAACTTAAAATGAGTAAAAACCCTTTTTAGTATCCATTTCATAAAACAATCTTTCTATTATGTTTGAAGGAGAAAACATAACATAATTTTGAGTCACACAATACTTTTTTATTCCAGATTCTCTTCTTGTTCAAAATCTTGGCATTTATTTATTTCCTTATCCATATTCTCCTTGTTTCCTCTTATTATATTGTATGTTATCTTCCACCTTCTCTCCTTTTTCTTTGGAAGAATCCAATATTATATCCAACTATCTTTACAAACTAATGAACTCAACTCCAAGATTGAACTTGGTTGAGTTTTGAAAAGGTTGGGAATGATATAAGGAATTATATACACTTAATACATATACTAACACCCTTATGTACCCTTAAAATATGGATTAAGTATTTATAACCCATTATAAATGAAGATAGAACACCAAAAGTCTTAGAATAATTTAAAAAAAATTAATTTCGTGGTTTTGAAAGAAAATAAGAAATACACCAAAATAACTAATTCTTGAAAATCTAACTATTAGATCAGCTAGGACTATATAACCCTACACAACACCAAAATTATATAAACAATAAAAAAATGAATATAATAATGTGATACACATACATCCAAAAAGTAGCCTAATTTAGTAGGATCACTTTTACTTCCCCAATTTTTCTATCTAAGGCCATGTTCTCCTTGGCTAGCATCACTATATATCTATAAAAGAGGATTTTTTTTATATGTTAAAGTAATTTTCATGGTCCTTGATTTTCTCCCCCATATTTTCCATTTGTGTGATCAGGTAAGTGCCATAATCCTTTATATGCTCTTAGATTACTATCATTAGGCCAACATATAGGAACTAGCTCCACACATATAATTTAAACATTAGGATGATGTTGTACTCCTTGTATTCCAACCACTAGGTTTGAGGATTTAATTACATAATTATAATTCTGTCTACCTTCAAAGTTATATGATCAATTTATAATAAGTTTTCTTTGATATATATTTATGTATCTATTGCATGTGTCATGAGAGAGGGGGCATTAGAAATGCTTCCAATGGATCTAAGTTTTTGTATTTGATCAAATGTTTCTTGTATTTAAGTTGCCTAATATATTTTAGAGTGATAACATGAGGTATATACATATTTTCTTATCTAGGTAGCTAAGAAATTTCCTTCCAATAAAGTGTGAACACTTCATGTAAATTTTTTTGTCAAGTGTTGGTACTCAAATAATTTTTTAATTTTTTTTTAGAAATATAGTTTGATTTATATCTCATTTGATCTATCCATTAATAATTCTGATCCATTTTATTTTAATTAATATAATTTATTATCTGTGTTTATTCCTTCATTTCACTTGATTTGTGATGACCATCTGCAATAGTATTATCATCTAATTTCCATTCACAAACATAAAAAAATATTGACCTCGTTAACTCAAACATCCTATTTTCACCTTATGACTTGAAATACACTTTATTCAATGGCCAACACTTGATCATATAGTCTTTAATTGATTCTTTACTAAAATTTGGTTCACTGAACATAATCTCTATAGAGTTGTCCTCAATATATATATATATATATATATATATATATATATATATATATACTTTCCTTTTAAATTGGTCTTTTCTAGACCAATAAGGTTTTTCAAGGTAATTTCACAATAATGACACAAAGCTTTGTGCATATATATATATATATATATATATATATATATATATATATATATATATATATATATATATATATATATATATATATATATATATATATATATATATATATATATATATATATATATTCTTTTTAAATTGGTCTTTTCAAGACCAATAAGGTTTTTGAAGGTAATTTCAAAATAATGACACAAAGCTTTGTGCAAGTTTAGAACTTAAACTAGTTTACCAATTTCCACTTACTCTAGATCAAATTAACCTTCTCAAAAAAATTTAGCCTGTGTGAGCTTGATAACGACTAACCACTACAATTTTACAATAGTTTTAAGAGGTTCAAAATGTTTGTGACATAAGCCTGACAAATTTATGCTTTCAATAATAAATCAAAATGTACATTAATATTTTTTCTGAGCTCTTACACCTATTCCTTCCTTTCTAAATCTATTAGAAATAAATTTCTTGCAGGAAACTATTCCAAGCCAAAACATACATTTAGGAGAATATTATAAAAGGAAGACATTAATTTGTACATTTAACTAACCCACAAATCCTTCATGTTCCAACTTATCATAATGAAAATCAAATTTTTGATCCTATCCACTCAGGTTTTTAACCAGATAATACATGCCTTAACTTTTTTTTTTTCAATTATGAGTTTTTTCATGATACAATACGAATCCTGAAGGTTTTGTTTGATACAAGTATATTGGCTTGAACCTGTCTAGCTCTAGAATGATCTAGAGATAAGTCTCAATATTTGATCTAACAAATATTTTAAAATTAAAATTTTATTACTAGAGTTACATGGCCTTTGTTCCTAAAATTTCAAAATACTTCATAGACTTCTCATACCTCTATTTTTTCTTATGCATAAAATCTGAGCACAACAGCTAAATTACAATGACTTGTTCATTCTACATAAGATATATATTCAAAATTTTAATTTCAACATATTTGATATATTAATATAATCTACCAATGTCCAAACTAAAATTATTCATACCTTAAATTCTTTTGACCATTTTCTCTTCACCTTATCGAACCTCTAATTTATTATAACTCTTGATTTGTGTTTTATAACATTATAGAGTTTGTTTGATTTTAAATATTGAAGGCAGAGACAAAAATGAATATCTATATTCAACTTTTACAATGAAACATCCATGAGTGGTTTAAATTAAACTTTTATTTTTTACCTCAAAAATAAAAAAATGTTATTTTTTTACAAACCTCGATAGATTTCACTCTTTATAGACATCTCAAGCAATTTTTAATATTATGCAATGAGAACCCACTCAAAATGGTGCTCAACTTGGTCATAATCAAGATAACCACTTATTAAAATATCATCATTAGAATAATATTCTTGATAAAATTTTATAAAACTTGACTCAAATGATCCTAATTACTTCAATCAAATCAAAATAAAGGCAATGTGATAACATTATACATCAAATCATTCAAATCACCATTTCATTGCTTAATAGAATCATTTACCAATAACTACATTCATCAAATTGTTTCACATAAAATTCTATCATAAAATATGTAATATTTCACTATTTAATAATGATAATGAAACAAATATGATACCTTTGTATCTCATCTCTCTAAAGACCAATTCGATTCCTTACTTTGTGACATGTCTTATCTCTCCATCTTTATTATATCTAAGAATTCCTTCAATATATAAGATTCTTCCATTTTTTAATTATTATTCAATCTTTATATATAGTCTTACAATAACCTATAAAAATATACATGCCTAAAGGCCTTCTTACACACTTATTCACTCTTCTACCATTACTCCACCGCTCACTCCTAAGACTTATGCTTGTTTATTTTCTTTTTTTAACCACTATTAACATGATAAGAGACTTATCTCAACATAAACATTTAGTCTTGGATGAGGATGCCTCCAAGATTTTCTCATCCTAGTCTTAACCTTGCTTTCTTTGGCCTTTATCCAATGTAAGAATGTGGTCTCATAGATAAGTCTTTAGGTAAAAATACATAGTTACAATAGTCTAATTCCAACATAAGTGAAGAATTTAAAGCTTCTTATTTAACCTTATGAAACCTCTTAAGACACCCTTAAGACATAAAAAAAAAAACTTATTACATTTCAATTTGATAAGTATTGACACATTTTAAAATATTGTTCTCCTGATGCTTCTGCATCAAACTCTTTAAGAGGGAAAGTTTTGGAGCTCCTACTCAAATGAGTTGTCATCTTTTTTATTTCTTCCAATTATTTTTATATTTCTTCTTTTTACTTATTTTTATGAACCCAAGTGGCTCAGTCTTCATTTTATCTCCTTTAATGATGTCTAGTATATAAAACTTCATCTCTTCTTCTTCAAAACATGTACATGTAAAACTAAATAAATATTTAAATTAAAAAACTTGAGGCATAATTGTCTCTCCACCAAAATAATCTTCAATTAAGAGATTCATTAATTATATGGAAACTTATTTGATATCTTCCTCATCTCCTAAAAGGCTTAGATCTTCTGAATCTAGCATGATTTGTTTCCAAATCCTATCTTCATCTTCACTAGACTCTATCATGTCTTGAGTTAGAACTAATTTGTTTTCAAATTGTGTCATTAGAGACATATCTTCTTATTTCATACTAGGTTATATAAGCACTGTGATGGATGCTTCATTCTTGAATTCATTATTCATGAACCCTTTTAGCAATTCAATTGTTTGATTATACAATTCATCTTCATAAATAGACATATCATTACATTCTTCATCAGAAATAGCATTAAAAATAAAATTTTGAGGCAGTTTAACTTATTCAAATTCTCATTTATTCAATTTAACTTCATTCATGCCTTTAATAAGTCATTCATCTTCTTGAATATCTTCTTCTCTAAACATCTTTCCTCTTTCTAGATAACAAATCTCTACATCACCACATATAGTGGTCTAGTAAACATTTTCTTCAATGTAATGATGTTCATGATTATCTCCTTTCATGATTTAAGTTTTATGCCCTCAATATGGGCTTTTCCTTCATCTTCCTTTGTTATTACATACACACATGACAAGAAATAATTAGATTTAAACATTTCAAGCTTGTTTGCCTCTTTCTTTTCCTTAGATTTCTTGGCTATGGTTATCAACTATTTTCTTAATTGAATAGCTTTTTTTGTCTTATTCTTCTTTAAAAAATCTCTCTAATAGGCCAATATACTATCTTATTGACTCTTCCAACAAATTTTTATCTTTATTCCTCCAAGTCTTTCTCTAAACTTGTTATGATCACTTTCATCTCAACTATCTCTCTCTCCATAGGTATCTCTCCTTTATTAACATCTTCACTCTTCATCCTTTTTTGGAATCCTTCCTAAACTAAGCCCTCCATATTATCTATTATCTTTTATCTTTTATCTTTTCATTAGGCCTACTTGGACCTATTTCCCTTAGCAAGTTTGTTTCACCCTACTATTTAGTACCTCACCAAGGTTCTTCTTCTCTTACCTAGTCTTTTAGTGATCTACTAGTCCTTACCTTGGACTTGTTCACTTTCTCTAAGATCTTCTCGAGATTATTTTGAGATATCAATAGATATTTCTCTCTTCCAAGCCTATATGGATTTAGGGCTTTACCAATATACCTTTACCTTCTCATAAACTTATCTTCCTCTCACGTTTCTCAAATAGTTGCTACTATAAATCACTATTTTCCCTACAACTTTCTTAGTAACTAAAATATACAATAAATAATTAAAATGAATTCATACCTTTAAAAAAATTCCTTCTTCCAACTGTCTAACTACAACAAATGCAATGTATGCCAGGCTTCCTAAATTCCTTCACTATCAAACCTCCTCCAAGTTGTTTCACTAATCATCTATCAGTTGCATCATTTCAAAATCTGGTTCCATACTAAAAGCATAAAATATAAACACAACTATAACTAACAAACTTCTTGAAAATATGATATTAAGAGCTTATACTAGCTTTGAAACCAAAATTTGATGACCATATTCACTAGTATTGTCATCTAATTTCCATTCACAAGCATAAACTGATCTTGATCTCATTAACTAAAACATCTAATTTTCACAGTATGACTTGTAATAAATTTTATTCAATGGCCAACACTTGATCATATAGTTCTTAATTGATTCTTTAATAAAATTTGGTTCATTGAACATTATCTATATAGAGTTGTCCTATATATATATATATATATATATATATATATAAACACAAACACACACACACACACACACACACACACACACACACACACACACACACACACACACACACACACACACACACACACACACACACACACACACACACAATTTATTTTTAAATTTATCTTTTCAAGACCAATAAGGTCTTTCAAGGCAATATCATATGAATGATATAAATCTTTGTGCAAGTTTGAAACTTTAACTAGTTTACCAAATTACACTTACTCTAGACCAAATTGACCTTCTCACAAAAATTCAACCTATGTGAGCTTGATAATGACTTACAACTTCAATTTTGCAATAGTTTTAAGTAGTGTAAAATTTTGTGACATAATCCTAGTAAATTTATGCTTTCTGTTGGTTGAATATTTTGTCAATCAGCGTACTAATAAATAAAATAGGTCTAATCATCCAAAGTAGGAAGATTGGTCAGCCAAATGTGTAGGTTTACCACATCAAAAGGGGACTAATCTCTCCTCTCATCGAGGGGAGATTCCCTATATATATATATATATATATATATATATATATATATATATATATATATAGAAAATAATACTCAAGGGTAGGATAAACCATCCATCTCTCTTTTTTCAGAGATGATGCATGAAAATCAAAGGATAAATCTTATGGATAATGACAGAAAGCACTCCTCTTCTTTCAAAAGTACCATTCAACAAACCACAAGAATCTTCCTGGTAGTAATTGAAAAATGTAACCAAGGTTGTAGTAACCAACAAATTAAGATGTAGCACAAAGTCTCCACCTAAATTGCCCAAGAGTGAGATACAAAGGACAATGAGGGCACAAAGTCATCCCAAGGTCCTTTACATACAAACAAAAAGAAAACACACTAAAGGCAATTGTGGGGGCGCAAAGTCTCTCCACAGTTGGCTTCAGGATGCCTTCCTGACTACTTTCACTAATTCTGCTTATTGAATATAAGGAACAAAAAATATATTAAGGAAAAAGACATAAGAAAAATTTCCCCAACAACAAAGATATCATAGCATAAAGTCCTAAAAGTCACTTGCTTTCTTATTCCAATAACAAAATATGATCAATAATCTAAGCTCAAAATCTCATTAATGCCTTTCAATTTCGACAGAGTTTTGTTTCTAATAATCAGAGAAAGAGATCCCTCTCCTCTCAATAAAAGAGAGTCCCTTATATAGCCTCTTCAAGAAGGACTTGGGAATAGTAACACATCATGTTGCATTGAATTTTGTTAAGAAGACATGCTGGAATTTAGGGGCATTTACCCATTTGCTTTTCTCAATGTAGAGAAATGGGTCATGCTATTGAAAATTTGCATCTTTCAATATCCACCTGGTGGTCTACTTCTATAAACATATCTGATGCATAAATATTTGTGGTCATTCCTCCTTTTTTGTTTATATGAATCGGGTCTTTGATTCAGTTTGATGCTTTGTTCCTTAGTCACTTCCTGCAAGTCTTTTGAGAACCTTGCAGAAGATGGCACTTGGAAGCTTTCACTACATTTGATACTATCTCAATAGATGAAACATGGCAGCTTCTATTGTGACTTTGAAGATGACATGTGGTAGCATAGCGGGATTTCTATTTCTTTAGACTTTTCTTTCAGAGGAAAAAGTCTGAAGGAATTCTTTCAAACAATTTGTTTAAAGGAATTGTCTCTTTGTCACTTTTGCTAGGGGAATTTTTATGAAGGAAATCCCTTTGTTCTTTTGGCCTTTGAATTGGTCCACTTTCCCCCTTCTTGCCCTTCGTAAGGGCTATTTGAGCTCTAAATTAGCCTTTCAAGTTTTTGCAATGGTTCACTTCAGCTTTTGAGTGTCCTCTAGAAGGGTTGTTTGTCCCTTGGAAATTTGCCTTAGTCAATTTTATGTGAATCTCAAATTGTGACACATAATAACATCTATTGTGAAATAGGTAAGGACACGTAGCAGCATCCATTGAACTTGTATAAGCTTTGGATGCCTTTTGAGTGTCTTGTAAAGGATGACACTTGGTATCTTCCACTATATTTTTGAAACACTATAAAACCATGTGGATGATGCCACTTGGTGTGTTCCACTTAACTTATAGAGGACATGTGGTAGCATCTATTGCTCTTAGGAACAAATTGAAATGAGGCTTGGAAGATGAAACTTGGCAGCATTCACTGAGTTCTATCAGGTTTTTATTTCCTTAGTCACTTTTGCCACAAAAATTCCCTTTATAAGGGCACTTGTGTCTTTGACACTTTGGGCGCTCCTTTAAACTTGTCACTTGAACCGACCAATTGAACCAACTTTGGTTCAATGGTTCAATGGTTCATTCCCTTGTTTCTATTGACCACTTAAAAAAAGATTCTTTGAAACAAGCCTTGTTAAACCCGTTGAACCTTGAACTTGTCCTGAAAATGACTAAGTGTCAAAAACTTGTTATTTTGATTGAACCTACCTATAGAATCCTTTGAACCTATTGAAACATTAGTCTATCACTTCCTTGTTCTTTCTAAGCTCTTTGATCTTCATCACATTGGTTTAACCTTTGAACCTGTGAACTTGTTAAACCCTTTGGTTCAAGGTTCAACAGTTCAATCGGTTCATTCTTTTTATTTGGCTAAGTCCTGATTTTTTGAACCAAATGCATTGAACCATTTGGTCATTGAACCTATTGAACCATTGAACCCATTGAACCTTTGAACCAAAGTGGTTCAATGGTTCAACAATTCAATGGTTCAAGCCTTCTCTTTGATAAGTGTTTTGAAGCCATTGAACCTTGAAGTAGTTGAACTTTGAACCTTGACAAATGAACTTAACTCTTGCTACTGATGTTGAACCTTTAAACCCATTAAACACATTAAACCAAAATGGTTCAAGGTTCAATGGTTCAATCCTTGCTTAGAAGCTTGCCGATGAACTCTTTTGGTTGAACCTTGTCATTGAAACAACTTTGAAATCACCTAAGTGTTGAGAGCTTGCTTCTTTCTTATAGAGTCCATAGAAATCAACCTGTAAAGCCCATAGAACTTGGCTTGTAGAGTTAGTAAATTTTCTTCCTGCAGAGTCTGTAGATTCAACCCTGCAGAGTCCATAGATTCAACCTTGCAGAGTCCATAGATTCAAGCCTGTAGAGTTCATAGATTTTTGAGAAGCTTGAAAAATGAGGAATTTGAATGCTCAAAACAAATTTTGAGAAGGGAAGAGATTATTTTGGTCTATTGAACCAAAATAGTTCACATGTTGTCCCAAAAATGAGAAGTCTATTTTTGGGGACAATAGCTGGCTCTAGTTGGGGAACTTCTATCAATTGTAAAAAAGAATTGAAGGGAGTAGAATCTAGAATGTCCAGTGTTTTCATGTGTACCATTAGGTTATGGAGTCATATTATCCAAAAATGGAAGGCATCAAAAATGGAAATAAACAAAACAAAATAGAATAAAAAACTATACAAATATACATATGTATAGATGAAATGATTTGATACTTCAAGAGTTGAAGTGTTTCAAATGCTGCCCACTGTGAGGCAGAGAAAAGAGTGTCATCTTGATATTTTAGTATAAAGCTATTTTCACCATTGTGTTGATGAATTATAAATGGGCCTCTCGAAAGGGAGTCAAATTTTCCATGCATCCCTTTTGGTTCTCTCCTTTTGTCCCACAGCAGGACTTGATCCCCAATCTGGAAATCACAATTTTTGGCCTTCTAGTCAAAGAGTTTCTTTACCAAACTTTGATGAGCAGCAATTTAGACCACCACCATGGTTATCTATTCATCCAGCTTAGTCAAGCACATGATTCTCTTATCAAGAGAGCTTTCATAGGTTTGATCTTCAATTGTCTTTGCCAATTTCAAGGCTAACAATTCTAAGGTGATTGGTATCTCAGCATTGATACCATAAAGAAGTTGAAAAGGAGACATACCAATTGCCATCTTTGGTGTGATTCTATCTACCCATAGAGCATCAACCAATGCTTTATGCCATGTCCTTTGATTCTCATATACTAGCTTCTTGATGATAGTTACTAGGTTCTTATTACTTGATTTAGCTTGTCCATTCCCTTGTGGAAAATAATCAGAAGAATGGGAGAGTGTAATTATATAATGGAAATAGAATTGTGTAATCTCCTGGGAAGTGAAACAAGTTGCATTGTTAGTAACAATTTTGGTTAGAACTCCAAACCTAGAAATGATATTCTCCTTAAGAAAATTGCATACAACTTCTGATGTAGCATGCTTAGTTGGGATTGCTTCTACCCACTTGGTGAAATAGTCAGTTGTTTTAATGACATAATCATGTCCAAAACATGAATATGGGTTTATAGTCCCAATAAAATCAATCCCCCATTGTTGGAAAGGTTCTTCTATGATCACTAGATTGAGAGGTAGGGTAGCTAACTTGGGTCTTCCAACAAATTACTAGTAGAGTTCACATTTTCTCACCCACTTATATGCATCTTGGAAAAGAGTTGGCCAGTAATACCTAGCTCACAAAATCTTGTGAGTAGTTATAAGAGCAAAAAATTTTCCTCCACGGGCTAGATTGTGGAAAGATTTCAAAATTTTGCTTTATTTCTCTTTGTCTACACAGCAAAGGAATACTCCATCTATGCTTCTCTTGTACAAGCCATTGTCCTAAAGGACAAAATTGGTAGCTTTCAACTTGATAGTCCTCCTTTATTTATAAGACAAATTAGTAGGACATTCACCATAAATAAGGAAATGAGCAATACTTGAATACCACTCATTAGTAGTGGAGACAAAAAAGACTATTGGTGTGTCTTCCACTTCAGCTTCTACATGCTGTGTATCTTCTAGCTCATTGTCAATAATTAATTAGAATAGGCCTTTTAACCTTACCAGCTTTGTTGGCTTGATGTCTAGATCAAAATTTTAGATCTTTGCAATCCAATTGCCTCTTTTTGTCCCAAACTCCTGTTGAGTTAATATGGACTTGACTGTAGTGTTAGGAACTAAGGTATTAGTGTGTGAATTCAAGATATAGAAGTAGAAATGTTTGACTGCTTTCACCACTTCATAAGCATGCTTCTCTACATTTGAATACTTCATCTCATGGATTTTGAGATGGCAACTCATGAAAGAAATATGAGAATCCATACCTTCCTTATCCTATTGAATAAGAATTGTTAAAAGCATGTGTTTAAAAGCATAGCTGTATATGATGAAATCTTTGTTGTAATTTGGACAAACCATGGTAGGGGCATGGGCAATGGTAGTCTCAATATCTTAAAATGCTGACTTGCCTTCTTTAGTCTAGCTGAAGGTGGTCTTCCCTTTCATCATGTTCACAATGTTTCTAGTCTTCTCAACAAATTTGGGAATGAACCTTTGTAAGAAATTCACCTTTCTGAAGAAAGAGTGAACAAAAATTTTACTTGTAGGAAAATTAAGCTCTTGAATAGACTTGACTCTATCTGAGTCAATATTTATTCCTTTTTTAGACACAATTTGTTTGAGGAGTTTCCCCTCTATTACTCCAAAAATAGACTTCTTAGGGTTCAAGGAAATACCATTCTAGTAGCAGTGCTCCAACATTTGTTGTGAGTGGCATACATGATCAGAACGGTGCTTTAGAAAAATGGTTAAGTCATGAAGGTATACCACTATGAATTTACCCATTTCTTCTTTGAAATCTAGGTCCATTACTCTCTGAAAGATGGCACCATCATTTATCAATCCAAAAGGCATTCTTCTATATGCAAATGTACCCCAAGGTGTGGTGAATGCAGTTTTGTGTTGGTCTTCTTTATCAACTTCAACTTGATTATATCTTGAGAAGCCATCTAGCATTGATAACATCTCTAAACCTATCACTGTTTGAAGCAATTGATCCATAATTGGCAAAGGGTAATTATCTTTCAAAGATGACTTATTTAGAATCTTAAAACCTACACAAATGTGAATTTTTCCATTCTTCTTCCTTACAGGAACTATGTTTGCAATCCATGTGGAATGATGGATTGGGAAGATGATTCTAGCATTTAACATTTTTTGTATCTCAGATAGAATAGTACCTGATATTTTTAGATTGTATTGTCTAGATTTTTGCTTATAGGGCATTGAGTCAGCCTTGAGAGGAATGTCATGGTAGATTTCATCAGGTTTGAGAGACTTTAGGTCATCATAAGAATATGCTAAGACATCCATGTATTGATGGATTAAATTGGTGAACTTGAATCTTTCTTCAGGGGTGCAACACTTACCAATGTTAACCAACTTGGGATTTTCTTTAGTAGTCAGATTTACTTGATCGAATCCTTGAGAGAAACTTGAATTTGTTTATTATTGTTTGATGAATCTATCATGCTTGTCAAATAGTTTCTCAAGAGAAATCAAGCCTTTGGGAATTTTATTTCCTTTCAGCTGTAAGAATTCTTCATTTATATCTAAACTAGATTCAGAGCCTGATTCATACTATTGAGATTCACTGCCTTCAAAACGTAGTTGTTTGAAATTGTCTTTTCATTCTAGAAAGGCAATGATTTGATGATCATCATTGTATACTTGCCAATGATCAGCATTGTTAGGAACACTTGGTCTATAAACTAGCTAAATAGTATACCTATTTTGTTTGAAATATGAGTGAGGAACTAAGAGAGTTCTTCAAATAACAAGTGCATCAACTCTATCATTAGATTCCCTAGGTATGGCAGAAATGTTGAAAGCATCAAAGCTTTCAATTTGGTCCCAAACTAGGTTGCGGTAGTGGCATAATATTTCATTCTTGGTTTGGTATAGATTTCTCACTTGATAAACCACTAATTCAGCATCCCCTTTGACATGAAGAAACTTGATGCCTTTGTTTTGAGTAGCCTTCAATCCAAGCAATAGAGATTCATATTCAGCTGTATTGTTAGTGTTGCTAAATTGTAATTTGTAAGATGAAGGAAACATATCTCCTTGAGGAGATATCAACACAATCTCGACTCCCAAATTGGTAAAGGAACATCTACCATCAAATTCTAGAGTCCATACCTCATCAGATACTAATTTTTCTTTGGATTTTCCTTCATTAGAGAGGGAAGATCCTTTTTCATTTATATTGCAACCTATTAGTTCTTTTGCTATTCTAGTTGAACTAGTTTCTAGGTTGACACTTTCAAGAATTCTATCAGATGCTTCATGCACTTCATCTATAAATAGAAAGTAGATACCCATACCTGAAGATTCAAAAAGAATTTAAGCTTCAAGCACTAATGTTTGAGTGATAATATATTTTGATTCCTTTTTAGGAAGCAGCCTCTGCATGGTGCCTTTGACAGGGATCCTTGCTTCAGATAGGTCCATGTTCAATTCTCCACCAACATCCTTGCAAAAATTTTGCCCAAGTAGTATACCGTAAGATGCTAGAACATCAGCCACCAGAACTGTCATCTTGATTCTTTTGTCTGGAAAGGCTACAAATGCAAATTGGGCATCCTTGATTTATCCCAGCAATGGCACTTACTTGTCCTCCATAGAGAAACATCTTCTAAATGTCTTGATTAATGTGAGATCAAGAGATTCAGCTACTTTAGTAGGCATGACATTGTCAGATGTGCCTAAGTCTATAATATAATTACTTAGCTTGTGACCATTTATTAACAAGGAAACATAAAAAGGTTCTATTTTCCCAGAAGCAATTGGAGGAGTAATGACAAGATTATTTGGAATGGGCATGTTCTTTGGGGAATTAGGAGTTAATTTCTTAACCTCTTGTCTGGCAGGGATGGTTTGGTTTTTGACACATTGGACTAACTTATCTGATTGATCAAGATTGGATTACAAATATTCAAATTTAGACATTTGTATTTTTGTCTTTTTGACATGATCGATTATGTCAAATGGCTGAATTGAGCTAGGTGTAGAGGAAGGTATTTCAACCTTCTAAGTTTTAGGAGGGATGGGAGGAGGGCTAGTTTGCAAAATTGAAGTAGAAGGTGAAGGTGAAATTGATGTACTTACCTTTTGGGTGATCACCAAATCCTTTGATTGGAAAGATAGAGTGGTTCCACATTTAGCAATTGTAATTGCTGGTTGAGGTTGCTCCTCTGTCTTCCCTTTATTAGCTTGCTAGATTGATTGGTTCTTGGACCTAGTAAACACTGCATATGAACCATCAAAATCTTCTCCTTTACTTTTGGGTTCATCCTAGTAGTTCAAGAAACTAATGTGGGGGTCGCTAGTTAATTCTTCTTGATTTTCTACAAGGAGATCAACATCATTTTCTTGATTCAATTTAGGCTGGAAAGAGAACTTTGATTCTACTTCAAGATATCCCATTGCTAAATTGGTTAGAGGAGCTTCCAGGGAAAGTTTCCCTTATGGGGGAGGAAGGTGATTTTATTGCCCTTGATTCTTGGTAGCATTGCCCTGATATGACTGATTTGGAAATGTCCTTCTTGGCATATCTCTATATGAAGGAGCAGAAGACATTCCTTGTGCCATTTGATTTTTGAGATCAAGTAACTCATTTTCCAACTTTTACACCATTGGATCTATGGTGCCTATAGATGAATATTCAGAAGATAATAAAGGTCTATTTCTATTTGGATCTTTTCTTATCTTCCCTACTAAGATGAGATCATCTTCTACCTCAGTGGCCATAAGTTGAGTTGCAGTAAGATCTATTTGACCAGCATGTCTCAAAAGAAAACTTACCTTAGGTAACTGAGAATTAATGAGGAAGCATTTGAGATTCTCAGCTGTAAGTCGAGCAATTATAGGAATTATGTTAGTCAATTTTTCAAACTTGGATATGAATTCCCTCATTGGTTCATGAGGCTCCTTTTTCATCTATGTGAGTTTGAGCCAAAAGTGCATGTGCATCTTCTGTAGGTTTGAATTTGGATTCAAACTTAGATTTGAGGGTATTCCAATCAGTTATTAACCGAGCCTGTAGATGATAAAACTAATCTGTAGCAACACCTTGTAATGTTTCTAAAAATAGATTGACTGTGACATCTTCAAATTCTACTCCAATTATGCCACAGGCTATGCTGAAGGCTGCAATGTGTTCATCAGGATGAACTTTCCCATCACCATAGAATTTGGAGAAATTCTTCCTTGAACTGCATGGGAGCTCATGTAGAGGTGGAGTAAGATTGAGAGGACCAAAATAATTACCCTAGGGGCCTTGAGCTGCCATTATAGGATTATGAAAATGAGGAATAAAAAATCTTAGAGGGGTAATTATGGGCAAAGCTTTATCAACAACAGAAGTAGATACTTTTTTTGGCAATGGAGAATTGACTTTAGTAGGAGGAAAGCTCTTGGTTCATTGGAGGTGAAATGGTAAAGGAAATAGATCAAAATTACTTTGCTATACCAACTCAAATATAGGGTCAACAATACCTTTATCGTTTTGGTTTCATGTATACCTTGAATATGCCAGATTGGGAAACAAAAATGGAAAAGAATTGACCTTGCTTTACTTTGAAGATTGAGGCTTTAAACTATGTGTTCTTTCCCAGTTAGTGTGGAGGTGAATGGTAAGGTTATAATAATAATGGGTAAAACATAGAAATGGAATGGAGTCTATAATGGATAATGGTAGAGACTGATTCCATCTGAAACTTAAGGTTTCAGAATGCACATAACTATATCTCCAGCGAAGTCACCAAAAACTATTGGTTGAATATTTTGTCAATCAACGTACTAATAAACAAAATAGGTCTGATCATCTAAAGTAGGAAGATTGGTCAGCCAAATGTGTAGGTTTACCACATCAAAAGGGGACTAATCTCTCCTCTCATTAATGGGAGGTTCCCTATATATATATATATAATAATAATAATAATAATAATAATACTCAAGGGTAGGATAAACCATCCATCTCTCTTTTTTCAAAGATGATGCATGCAAATCAAAGGAGAAATCTTAGGGATAATGACAAAAAGCACTCTTCTTTCAGAAATTCCATTCAATAAACCACAAGAGTCTTCCTGGTAGTAATTGCAAAATGTAACCAAGGTCATAGTAACTAGCAAATTGAGATGTAACACAAAGTCTCCACCTGAATTTCCCAAGAGTGAGATACAAAGGACAATGAGGGCACAAAGTCATCCCAAGGTCCTTTACATAAAAACAAAAAGAAATCACACTAAAGGAAATTATGGGGGCACAAAGTCTCTCCACAGTTGGCTTCAAGACACCTTCCTGACTACTTTCACTAATTTTGCTTATTGAATTAAAGGAATAGAAAATATAAAAAGGAAAATATATAAGAGTAAATTAACTATGCTGATCATTCTTTTTATTTGGCTAAGTCCTTCTGATCTTTTTGAACCAAATGCATTGAACCATTTGGTTGTTGAACTTGTTGAACCATTGAACCCATTGAACCTTTGAACCAAAGTGGTTTAATGGTTCAATGGTTTAATGGTTCAAGCCTTTTTCTCTTTGATAAGTGTTTTGAAGTCATTGAACTTTAAAGTGGTTGAAATTTAAACCTTGAAAAATGCACTTAACTCTTGTTGCTGATGTTGAACCTTTAAACCCATTGAACTAGTTGAACCAAAATGGTTCAAGGTTCAATGGTTCAATCCTTACTTAGAAGCTTGACGATGAACTCTTTTAGTTGAACCTTGTCATTGAACCAACTTTGAAATCACCTAAGTGTTGAGATCTTGCTTCTTTCCTATAGAGTCCATAGAAATCAATCTGTGAAGCCCGTAGAACTTGGCCTGCAGAGTCCATAGATTTTCTTCCTGCAGAGTCTGTAGAGTCAACCCTGCAGAGTCCGTAGATTCAACCCTATAGAGTCCATAGATTCAAGCTTGTAGATTTTGTATATTTTTGAGAAGCTTGAAAAATGAGGAATTTTAATTCTTAGAACAAATTTTGAGAAGGGAAGAGATTATTTTGGTTTGTTGAACCAAAATAGTTCACATGTTGTCCCAAAAATGAGAAGTCTATTTTTGGGGACAACACTTTCAATAAGAAATAAAAATGTATATTTATATTCTATCCAATATTTTACACCTATTCCTTCCTTTCTCAATCTATTAGAAACAAATTTCTTGCATGAAACTATTCCAAGTGAAAACATACATTCAGGAGGATATTATAAAAAAAAACCATTAAGTTTTACATTTAACCAATCCATAGATCCTTTAGGTTCCAACTTATCATAATGACAACAAGTTTTTTGATCTTGTCCACTGAGGTTTTTGACCAAATAATACATGCCTTAAATTTTTTTTGCAATTATGAGCTTTGTCAAGAGACTATACAAATCTTGATGGTTTTGTTTGTTGCAAGTATAATGGCTCAAACCTATCTAGCTCTAGAATTATCTAGAAACAAGTTTGAATCTTTGATATAACAAATATTTTAAAATTAAAACTATACTAATAGAGTTACATGGTCTTTGTTCCCCAAATTTCAAAATACTTCACAAGCTTCTCATACCTCTAATTTTTCCTATGCACAAAATATGGGTGCAACAACTAAATTACAATAACTTGTTCATTCTATTCATTCTTCACAAGATATATATTCAAAATTTTATTATTCAACACATTCAAAAGATTACTATAGTCTACCAACATCCAAACCAAAATTATTCATACCTTAAATTCTTTTGACCATTTTCTCTTCACCTTATCAAACCTCTAATTTCTTGTAACTCTTGATTTGTGTTCTATACCATTATAAAGATTATTTGATTCTGAATATTCAAGGCAGAGATAAAAATGAATATAAATATTTAAATTTTACAATGAAACATCCATTGACAAATTATTTAAATTGAACATTTATTTTTTGTCTCAAAAATAAAAGAAAATGTTATTGCATTTTTTTACAAACCTCGACATATTTCACTCTTTATAGACATCTCGAACAATTTTTAATATTCTAAAATGAGAACCCACTCAAAATGGTGCTCAACTTGGTCATAATCCAAAAAACCACTTAATAAAATATCATCATCAATATAAAATTCTTGATAGAATTTTATAAAACTTGACTCAAACAATCCCAATTACCTCAATCAAATTGAAACAAAGGCAATGTGATAACATTGTACATCAAATCATTCAAATCACCATTTCATTTCTTAATATAATCATTTACCAATAGTCATATTCATCGACTTGTTTCATAGACAATTCTATCATAAAATATGTAATCTTTCATTATTTAATAATGATAATGAAACAAATATGATACTTTTGGATGTCACCTCTCTAAGGAACAATTTGATTCCGTGATTTTTGACATGTCTTATATCTCCATCTTTATTATATTTTAGAATTCATCCAATATATAATATCCCCCTTTTTTAATTATTCTTAAATATTTATATGAAGTCCTACAATAACCTTTTACAAATATACATGACTAAAGGCCTTCTTACACACGTGTTTATTCTTTTACCATTACTCCACCACTCACTCCTAAGACTTATACTTGTTTATTTTCCTTGTTTAACCCCTATAAACATGATATGAGGCTTATCTCGATGTAAAAATTTAGTCTTGGATGAGCATGCCTCCAATATTTTATCATCCCAATCTTAACCTTTCTTTCTTTGGCCTTTATGCAACATAAGAATGTGGTCTCATAGATAAGTCTTTAGGTAAAACTACATAGTTACAATAATCTAATTCCAGCACAAGTGAAGCATTTAAAGCTTCTTATTTAACCTTTTGAAATCTCCTACGACACCCTTAAGACCTTATAGAACTTATTACATTTCAATTTGACAACTATTGACATGTTTTAAAATATTTTTCTCTTGATGCTCCTACATCAATTTGGCACCTAAAAATGTGTCCTATCATTCATATATTTCATTATTATCTCTATGATGCCAAATTTTTAACATATTTTTTGATTATGTAGTACCCACCATCCACCCATTTTCTTATGTTAGATTGTATTAAACTAATCCACTTAATTTTTCATTCTATGAAAAATAAACACAATACTAATATGTTTTATTCAATCTTCTCTCTCACTTTTATCTATCCATTTCTTCCACAAATGTGTCTTTTCATTGTTTGCAATTTCTATGTCTATAACAAAAATTTACAATTATTTTATTTATAAATTTTCACATTATCTTATTGTGGTATCCTATATTATTTCACACTCCCATATTTTTATTTCTTATATTTTCTATATATACAGAAAGAATACCTAATAATTTGTTCATATTTTGGCTCATGTTATTACCATCATATGTAATTTCTTACTACACACTCATACTTTAATTCTACACATGATCCATTTCTTCCTTATTTATTATCTCTATTTTATATGTATTTTAAGGTTTTGAATTATTTTTCTCTTTATTACACACACACACACACACACACACACACACACATCCATTTTAAAATATTTTATAATGTTTTTATTTTTATCATCACTTCTTTTCTTACTTCCTTTTATTCTTATTTTTTCCAATAGGTTATTTTGGTAGCATCAGAAACCCATGGATTGAGATAGTTATTTTAAGGATACTATAGTGGGCCTATTAAAATTTCCTATCTAGGAGGATAGTGCCAACCTAATGAGGAGGTGACATGATTTATGAGCAGAAACCTTGGTGTCTAGTATAGGGAACCTTAGTAGCTTCTACAAAAATTCACCTAGGTGGAAAGATAGTGTAACCTTGTTAGTTTTTCAAATTTGTGTTTACTACCCTTCACTATAGTTTCCTATGGTGTAGGGTTTTAATTGATCTCCATTGACAAACCCATGTCTTAATGTGCCTACCGATATTCACTTTTTGATTGCTCAAGAGTATAAAATATTCTCCACTATGTAGGTTCTAAACCATCTTATTTTTTTATATTACATGCATTTTTATATTTTATACCATAGATCAAGACCTTATTCCAAATATAAAATTATTTCACTTTTATATGTCTATCATTCTAAGATTTTTTTACTCTTCCATTTGATTTTACACTGCTAAGAATATCTTTTCATCCATTTCTACTAGTTCTATCAATATTTTATACATGGAATATTTATCATTCATTCTAAATGTTACCATAAGTCTAAAACTTTATAATATGTACTTCTTTGACATTATTAATTATAATCCATATACTAATTGAAAGTGAAAATATTTAGTCAATCATTTTTAAGTAGTGTGGTAAGCCATAATAATGGTGGTATCTTGGTATCCCAATATCCAATCTCTCTATTACATACTTTTCTTAGTACTTTTTCAAAATCCTTATTGAATGCATAAAAAATGCCATTTTATTGATGATATTAAGGAGTGATTCTACAATTTTGGATTATGAAGTGTTTAAGTAATTCCGTAATTGTGTGATTGATGAAATGTTGACCCTGATTACTTGTTATGGTCAATGGGCATCTAAATATTTTAATTATGTTTTCATACAAAATTTTGTGGTAGTCTTGGTAGTACAATATTTTTTTGAACAATTTTTTAACATATTATTAGGTATTCAATACCAATAATAATGAAATTATCATTGTTTTTACTTTGCACATGTTTTATGCAACTGATAAAATCAATTAACCATTTATCAAATGGAGCCAATTATAGAACAAAGAACATAGGCATCCTATATCTAACATTTGGTTTACCCACTCTCTAGTATATATCTTAATTTATTGTGTATTTATGCACATCCTTGAAAATTTATGGTCACCATAAGCATGCTAGTAATATTTTATTTCATACAGCTTCTCTAGGGTTGTTCCCTCTTACAATCCATCATGGGATTCCTTAAGATAGTATGCTACTCATGCAGTAATTCCACTCTCTACAAAACCTTGTCTCTCCCTTTATTATATAATGATCAATCAATCAACATAAAATTAAATGCTTAAATCATCAATCTCTTCTTATGTAATGTACTCTACTCTTATGGAAACTCTCTATAAGATAGAAATTAGGTACTATTAATGTGTATTTGGGGACTGCTTCCACACAAAATAGATGATATCTTATAAACACACCATCAATTGGTCTCATATTTTTCACTATAGTTATTCTTGATAGGTAGCCAGGCCTTTTTTTTATTTCTCATGTTTCAAAATACTTGAAATAATATAGGACAATTATATATTCTTCCTTTAATTATTGAATTATTTATAAAGTACTTAAGTATCTCATGATTCATAAATAATATGAATTTAGTTTCCAATAAGTAATGCTTAAATTTTTTCACTAATTAAAACATAATGAGTGCATCCCTTTCTATAGTGGGATAATTCCTTTCCACTTTTTTCAGTTTTGTACTAGCAAATCAAATTGGTTGGTCTATATTTCCATAGTGTTTCAAGAATACTACTCTTGTTGTAATTCCATAGGTATAAAAATCTATGATCTTACTCTTAAATGTATCAAATAACTCTTGATATTGTCTTGACCAATCTAGTGGTTGGTTACGTGACTTACTCAATAATTATTCTATAGTTTCACTTATCATTGCATAATTTCTTATGAACCTTTGGTGATATTTGGTATACGCTAGTATATTTTTAACCTCCTATGTTTTGGGTGGTGGTATGTTCATGATTATATAATTTTTAAGTGGATCTACAATCAACCCTTATTTACATAATATGTGTCCAAATAAAGTATCAAAAAGTATAGAAAAAGATGTATTTCTTGATATTTAGATAAATGTTCAATTATCTACATCTTTGTAACATCATCCAAAGTGCCTAAATGATATTTTATTAAATTGTATACCATATAATCATCAACATAAATATCCAATAACTCATGTATGAAATACCTAAATGCATTCACCATTATCCAGTTGAACATAGTTAGTGTATTATTCAATACAAAGGGTATCACTATATACATAAAGGATCCCTATTATATAAAAAAATGTAGTTTTTCATCTATTCTATGGTTCTATTATTTTTTTATTAGATAGGTTAAAATTTGGGTTGGAGGGACCCATACCCATTACAATAACAAACTAAAATATATTCAAGAAAAAGTAACACAAAAAAAAGTGGGGTAAGAGCTAACCTAATGGGTTAGCCTAAACGGCACTAAAAATCAGCCACCTGATAGCCAAAAAACTAGAAGGAAACTAAGCAAAAAAGGAAGTGAAAAACTATTCTAATTCTGAGTAAGTGACCAGCTATTTTGTCATTGCACTATCACCTTTATTTATTTTTCCCCTTATTCGGTTCTTGATGAATTGGTCCTCATCCTTATCCATTCACTTACTTTTGAGCACCAAGTGGAGGGTCTCTTTTTTATCTACCATAGAATTCGGGTGGCTTACTCCTCTTTGCCTTTCTAGGTTGAATTACCTTTAGGGGTGTGAGCCAAGTGGTCCTTACCATCATTTTTATCTATTTTTTCAGGGTAGATGGATTTTCTAAGCCTCTCAAATTCCTTAGCTATTTATCCATAGAGGAGTTTCTATATCACAATTTTTGTGTAAATGTTTTGAAGAGAATCATCAATTACCTCTTTAAATTGAACCCCCAAAGTTGCCTATCCTTTGGAAGAAAGTGGTTGAACAAAAGAAGGGATACCCAAGTTGGGTTTGGGTTTTTTCATGTACACAAGCATTCAAATCCCCTAAACCTTGTTCCTACTATTCCTCTTCAGAACCCATCTAAGATACATGCTCTCCCTCTTCCTCTGAGTCCTCCTTTTCACTATTGATGTCTATGGCCTTGGAGATAATCTTTGACCAGACTATCTCCCCCCATTTAATGAGTAAGAGAATAAGGCCCTGATGGATTAAATCTACCATCGATTTCTTCTTAAAGTTTGAAAAAAACACCTCTAATAATTATAATAATAAAAAAATAATACTGATATAATGACCCTTAAAATGGTTTAGGAGAAAGAAGTGATGCAAATAAATAATAGTGTCTTTTCCTTCAAGATTAATATATCTCATAATTTAAAGACATACCTCCAGCCATTTCCTTGATAAGTTAGGATGTGTAAACCCTTTGTGGGTGGAGTAATTTAGTTTGTGCTTTTCATTTTTGAATAAAACATTCATGAGTTCTTCCTTGCATCTCTTATCTTTGAATGCCTTAACTTCATGACATTTCATGCCTATGGTATCACCTATAATCTCCTTAGTGATCTGAATGTTCAAACCATTCATTATCACCTTGTGATTATTCCAAACATAGGTAAAATCTTTAGAGAGCACTATGTCATACCCCACCAGGAATTATTTGAATGGATCTAACCCCCCTTTAACCATTTTATTCCAAACATGCTCATTATTTTTAACATCGGTGCACGAAATCAGCTCAAAGTAATCTCTGTCCCCTCACATTTTATTAGACTACAACTTTATTTTGAAACAAGTGACAAAAGCATTTTATGGAAGGGATAAAAGACAAATAAGGGAAATAAAACCTAACATGATCATGATATAAATCATTAGGACCTACCACTCATGTAAGGCCTTGGTAATAGGAGATTTACACATGTGAAAATCACTATGCATAACCCATAATCTACTCATCATAAGTTTAACCATCATGACTTTATATGATATGCCATTTTTCCATATCAATAATATAGATGACATAATCTAGGAATGTGATCTCATTCCAAGTGACATTCATTTATAAGGAATCTGATGTTAGCCAAATAATCTACTCCCTTGTTGCCTTCTTTGTATACATGCTCAATAAGGACCTCTTTGAAGTAGCTCAATAGGTTTTTAGCATCACTGATGATCCTAAAAATGTTCCATGAAGGTGGATAAATCCCTTTAAGGCATTTTATGATGTTCATTGAGTCCCCTTGTGTATGGATGAAATCATAGCCAAGACTAATCACCTCCTCAATACCCCACAGTGTTATAGTTGCTTCAAAGATGTGATTAGTTTGGATTCTTAGTGGCCCCACATATGTCACTCTAATATTTCTTGAAGAGTCTCTAATCAATCCACCTTTCCCTATTAGCCTATATTACCCTTTGTTACACCATCAAAATTGAGTTTAACCCACTAGGGAATGGGAGGTGACCACTTAACTTGAGACCTATCCACTCCTTTAACTTGGGAATTACTAGGGGTGAAAAGATTGAGTTAGGTCATAATATTGAAAAATAGAGGAAAACTAGGTTGGTCAAATGAAGAAGCATAGGTTGACCAATTTTATTGCATAAAATAAAAAACCCTTTTAAAGGTGGAGGTAGGGTGAGGCTGGGAATTTTTGAATATGCAAGAATTTCTAGCTTTCCATAGGCCCCAAAAAATATGGGGAGGACCAGGTTTCACCAAAAAGGAAATAATGGGAGCTCCCAAGGGGGCTTCCATTGTGTAATTAATTTTAGGATTGAACCAATGATAACCCAATAAAATTTAGAAATGCTAAAGAAAATCTAAAAGATGGATGAAGCAAAAGGGTAAGAGAGAAATAAATGTTCCATGGTCTTAGCTACCTGTTTACAAGTGATCATCTATTAGGAATGCTTATACCTCTTTTAATTAGATTATACATAGTTAAAATCTTATTTTGGGCTTCCAAAAAAAAACACTAATTTTTTAATGAGGTTTTTAAGCTAGAGGGACTTCCAGTTGAATTCTTCTTCCTTCTAGTCCCAAAGGGAGGAGAAACCATACTTCATAGAATAAAAATCACTGGGATCATGTTTCTAGACAAGAGAATCCTCCTTTTAAAAGTGGATGATATGAATATTTTGGATATAATCATTAATATCTTGAAGCATGTAGGTTTTTTATTAATCCAAATAAATATTAGTCAAAACTTTCCAACACTTCCTCATGTTCCTTATTTCCCAATAATCTGACACCTTGTGACCATAGTTTTCCTTAAAGAAAGAGATCAGGTCTAGGTCTTGGAAAGTGGATTCTATAGTGGCCTCAAACCATGGGTCATGAAAGAAGTTAATAAGGTTTCTTCTACCAACATTCCTCTTGATTCCTTTCCATAGTAGATCCTTGCCCACCTGCAATGCTTTCTAAAAATTAGAGCCATTATTGGGGTTGGATTTCAAGAGGAAGCAATGGCCTTCTCCAGAATGAAGATATTTAGATATAATGATTTTGGTCCACTAATTTTCCTCTTTGACCACCCTCTATACTTGATTTGATAGAAGAGCTTGATTCATGGATTTAATACTTCTTAACCCTAGACCTCCATTTGTAGTAGGGTGACAAACTTGATTCTAGGAGATAAGTAAAAACCTAAATATATGTTCTAAGCCTCACTAAAGGAATGTTTACTAAATGTGATTTATTTGATTAGTGATTCTACTTGGAATATCAAAGAGAAACATAAATTAAATGGGGATTTGAATGGAACTATTTAGATGTTGGACTTTTCTAGCTTGAGATAGAAGGTTGCCTTTCCACCTTGTCAGCTTTTTTTTGAATCCTATTAATGAGGGGGGTCCATAATTTGGATTTTAAAGGAGAATCAAAGAGTGGGGTGCATAGATACACATACAAAAGTTTCCTTATGATGTAACCTATAATGTTAGAAATTTTAAATTGAAGAGCCAAGGGGGTGTTGATGAAAAAGAGGGAACTCTTAGAGAAGTTTGTATTCTGACCAGAGACCACTTTGTAAAACTTGAGAGTTTTTTTAAAAAACCTAGCTTCTAAAATTAAAGACTCCCCCATCATCGTCATGTCATCAAAAAATTACTGATGAGTGATTATACTGGTATTAGGGGAAGTAATTATTCCCTTAATGATATTTGAAGTTTTGGCCTTGATAATTAGAAAACTCAAAACTTCTGCCAAAATGATGAACAAGTTTGGGGAGAGGGGATCCCCCTGCCTTAACCCTCTCCTAATTGAAAATAAATCCCTAGGGACACCATTTATAATAATTAAAAACAAAGGGTTAAAAATACAAGAAGCAATTAATTATTTGATCAAGAGATTTAAACAAGATCTATTCATAATTTTATCAAAGAATTACCAAGAAACTTGGTCATAGGCCTTATTCATATCAAGGTTGAGAAACATACCTTGAAAATTTGAGTGAGACATAGAATGAATGGTTTCATGAACCATTATAATCCCATCTAAAATATATCTTCTAGACACAAAATCACCCTGTTATTCCATTATTATTTTGATGAGCAGGAGTCAAAGTTTGAGCGAAAGGCCTTTGGTGTAGATTTTATAAAATGTAGTGTAAAAGCTGATGGGTCTAAATTCTTATGCCTTAAAATCTCCCAATTTATTAGGGATGAGAACCAAGAAAGTATTATTGAAGTCTTGGAGTAAGGTACCCACTTTGAAAAATTACACAACCACTAGGAAAACCTTTTGACAGATGATGTCCCAAAAGACCTGGAAGAAGAATGGGGGAAAACCATCTAGTCCAGGGTCTTTTTACCCTTCTAATGAAAAACAATCACTCAGATCTCCTCATCTAAAGGAGGGGTAAGAATGGAAGTGATATATTCATAAGAAATAACCTTATTAAATAGATTATCCATTTGATCCTTGAGACCCTCATCCTAGGGGGAGATAAAACAAGCAAGGATTTAAAGTAATTATTTAAATGATTTGTAATGTCCTCCTCCTTTCTGAATTAGGTACCATCCTCTCTTTGGACTTCCATGATGAGTTTATTTTGTCAATTCGTAAAATAAAAAATGTGAAATAATTTTTTATTTTTATCCCACTCTTTTAGCCATAACTTTCTAAATTTTTACCTCTAGTACATTTCTTCCTTTTCTTCAATATTTTGGTGCCTATTCAGGAGTTCCTTCTCCTTTGAAATAAGATCAGTAGTGTAACCTAAAACTAAAATTTCTAGTTCAACTTTATGTATCTCCTCATATATTATATTATTTTGGATGAAAATATTACCAAACACTTCTTTGTTTTAGATTTTAATAATTTTTTTAACATGTCTTAATTTCATAGCTAGAGTGAACATGGCTGATCCTTGGATAGGAAAGCTCCACCACTCCTTTATGTGTCCTTCTAAGGTCTAGTTGGATAACCACATTTTTTCAAAATAAAAAAGAGTGACCTTAGCTTTAGAGACCCTATCACTTTGAAACACTAGAGGGTTATGATCAAACCCAATCTTGGGGAGAGATGAGAGAAGATAGGAGGAAGTATGGATCCAATTTAAAGGTATTAAGAACATGTCTAGTCTTACATGGATAAAGTTGTCTCCTAGCCTTCTATTTGACCATGTATATTGATTGCCTTTAAGATCCATGTCATAAATGATAGCATTAGTAATGAATTTATTCAAATATATCATGTTGTCATAGTGGTGATAGATTCCTCATTACTTCTCCCCTAGTGATAGTGGGGAATTAAAATCTCTAGTGATTAGCCAGATCATGTTGTTAAAGTGATTCTTGAAATTAATTAAATTATCCCATAAATTATTTCTCTTGGTTCTAGTGTTTGGGGCATAAACATTTGTAAGAATCTATTTTTTCTTATCTTGAATATCTAAGGAGTCCAATATATGATATTATGTGATAAGAAGGGGGTCACCATCTAAGACTGCAGGGTCCCAAAAGTTTCTAGGCCACTTGATGCTCCTCTAGCACTACTACAACTTCAATATGAATTTCCCCAAATATTAGACTTGATCTTCAAGAACTTTTTAGCTGACATCTTGGTTTCTTGTATCAAAAGGATATCTATTTTATGTTTCAAAATTAAATTTATATATAATATCTATTTAGTGGTGTTGCTTAGAACCCTGATATTTTAGGAGAGTACTTTCATCTCATATTGTTTTGGTAATGTTTGAGGGTCAACTACATGCCCTTAGCAACCTATCTATTAGTTTTTTCTCACTCAGAGCTCTAGGATGAGGGTCTTCCTATTGATTTTGGTTCACAACCAACATCTTCTTTCTTCTTACCCTTTTTATTATGGGCCTTTCCAAATTTCCTCATCTTGATCTTTGGGTAAACCAAAACTTTCACCTTCAATGACCGAGGAACATTGACCTTCTAACAAGTTGAGACATTTAAGATCACACCTGAGAAACACCAAAGAAGACTTAACTGGAATGGTTCTATTATAACTTGATGATGTCTTAAAAATACATTAATGAAAGAGTATATTTATCTTCCCACAACATTTCCCACTATTTATTCATTGAATGGTGTTGGGAAGGGATCATGTAGACATGCCTTATTCAATCACTTATAATTAACATAAATGTGTATCTCATCAATTTTATTATTATGAATCACCATGGGAATTATCCACTCAATACATTCCACATGGGTTATGATTCTTCTAGATGATATTTTATCCAATTCAATCTTGACTTTTGATTTAACATTAGGATTTAGTTTGTATGGTCATTTATATAAGAGTTTAATATCCTTTTTTAATTGGGTTTTAATATTACCCAAATCTTCTTTGATTTATTTTAACTTATTAAATGTTCTTTAAAATAGATCCTCAAATTCCATTAGTAACTCTAGTATCTTCTCCACCTCTTCTTCTACCTAGTAGTCACCTACTTTTACCATATTTGGATTTCCTTTTATGGCTATATTCTTTTCTCTAATTTTAAGATGTTGGTATAAGTATTGTATTTTATCTTTCATAGTATCAAAGATTTGTCTCTCTCCTTAATGTATATTTTTATGTTTTCTAATTTATCTTCCTTGTCCTCTTCTTCTTTTGTAATTTTTTTGAAGTATTCCATATTCTCAAATTATTTTATGTGTATTCTTCTTCATCATTTTTAGTAATTCACTTATAATTGTACCAATTTGCTCCCAAGAATCCATGTGTCCTAACCTTGTTTATTATATTTTTAATCTATAAAATTGTTGATTTGCATTAGGTTATTCCTTAAACAAAAATGTTTTTAGTTTCCAAAGTGCATGACAAACTCTAGTATCTAAATATCAGAAGTTGAAAGTTTTACAAAAAACCATTTTTAGGTTTACCCATTTATTGGTTCCTTTCTACATCTCTTGATGTAGGTATCATGTTTTTGGGAATGCATCTAATGTATAATAAAATAATTATGGCCATATGCATTTATCAATTTCTAGTCTTGCCATCCATGCCTTTTCACATTATCAATATGTAGTCTTGGATTGTTTTTTCTTGCATAACTTCTTATATGTTAAAAATAAGTATTTGATTTTAACATCCTCATTTTTATTATTATGAAAAAGGTTTTATAGGTACAAATGGTTTATTTACGAGTGTGACAACATCTTTAGGTATTAGTAGTGAGTGTATCAAAAATGGATTTCATCCTTATTTATTCTTGTGGAAATAATTTCATTATTTATTGAAAATAATCAACTATCCCAATGATGGTAAATTTTGGAAGTTTCTTATGTGAATCTCATTTTATAAAGTGAGATATTCTTCTTTATGGTGATGGATTTTGTATTGTGATGGTTATTTTACCTTTCCAAGATGTTTTTATTATATACATTATTTTTTTTAATGTGGTTTCTATATCATAGTTAATAAAATCTTAAATTTCATCCCTTCATTGTGTTTGTCTTTATTATTCTACTATAAGTTCTCCCTCATCATTGGGTTTGGAGTCATTTTCTATTTTTATAATTTTATTTAGAATATACATGCCAATGAGATCATTAAATTCACTATCCTCTTATTTTATGTATAGTTCTTTTGACCATGTCACTTCCATTCCTACCTCAAGGAAGAAATGGACTACTAGGCCTTCTATTTCAAATGTGATTTCTTATTCCTAGATATATAATGATCCATTAAAATCCACAAACCATTCTAGGTTCAACAATGTTGGATATCTAGTATCATACATATCTATCACATCAAAGTCTACCTTTTTTTTTATCAACATAAAATCAACTTCAACATTCTACAAAGTCCCTATTGGAGAGAATAAAGTACTAACAACCATGGAAATGTCACATGCTACTACATGAAACTATGTTTCCTTAGGAACTTTCATGTGCTCTAAGATAATATATTGGTATTTATGCCAATGTCTAAGAATTTTTATTTATTTCTTGACCATTGATTTTAACATTTAGTAGAATGATAGTATTTTTCTATTTCATGTTTATTATACATACATTATTTCTATTTCTATTTTGGTTTTCCCTCACTCTCTACACTCGATGTTCTTTATCTTGATTGTTAAAATATTTATAGAATTGAGTGAGTTTATTTAATAGGTCTCCATAACCTTGTCTTTGTCTAAATAGGTTAGCTTAAGATGATCCTTTTTCCTTTTTTGTTTTTATATTTAATATTTTATCTATAATTGAATCATGTTAATTAATATTAGTTTTTTCTCTTTATACATTTATGTCTGATTTTGTATTAGAGTCAATAGGTTTTTCTCCTTTTACCAGTATTCATCCCATTTTTGGTGGTTACCATTACTGTTGGTTATGAATCATTATTCATAGTATGAAGAGTGTCATACTATGGCCTCTATTTTTTTTTTATTATGGTTTATTGACATTTTTTAATTTATTCCAACATGGTTATTCGATGGGATGAACTTTCCTCTTCTTTTATTATTTTCTCTTCTTATATTCCATGGAAAATTTCATTACACTACCCTTTCATATCCTTTCCTTTTTACACTTTTCTAAAATGTTTAACCCATTTCCTAGGGGGAAATTCTATTAACACTTTAGTTTTTTTTCCACCAATTTTATAGAATTATGTCACTTTAGGACACAATAATGAGTCATGTATTCTTAATTAGTGGTAGAATCCACATTATATTTGTGGTTATTCATTAAATTTTTTATAAATGTACCCAAAATTTATGAATTTATAACATGTTGGTGGGGTTTTCTCCTAACTATAACATTAGTTATAATTATGATTGTATGATTTATCTCTTGGTAATTTCCCCTTCTATAGTATCCTTGTCTATAGTTGCTTGTATACCTCATCTACATCCTCCTTGATTGTTATAGTGAAGTTTTTGGGTATTTTGAGTTTAATGTTTTTCAATTATAGGATGTGCTTGATACTATTGACCATGTTCTGATATACTATCATTATTCATGGGTAGTTGTAGTAATAAAATTTTCTATACTATTATTGATCTTCTTTAATTGGTATGATGTATATCTATGATTGCATATAAAGTAGGGTAGTTTTGAAAGATGATCCATAATTAATGCAGTACATTACTTGATTTTTAGGTGCTATCACTTCAAACATTGGGCATAAGTGTTGTGGATGTTGATCATATACTCAACAAATTTTGAAATAAATCCTCTCACCGTATATACTTTCTTGTACTGGTGGAATCATCCCTATTGGTAATTGTGTTGATCTTATTGTCATTGATATCTTCTCCATATCAATGTGGAGGCATTTTATCCTAGAATTTAATTTCACACAATATGTTTTGCACTAAATTATTTCCCATGATGGAATTTGCTTACTATGTGGTTTCCCATATTTATCTCTCTTAATTTATATCTTATATTTTAACCTCAATTTTTGTAACTCCAACTACACTATTTTAACATTGTATTTTAATGAGGCATCTATATCTCATCTCAAATACTAATCTTCTAACTATGATACCATTTATAATGTTTTTTTAAATGTGTTAAAATTTTTCCATTCACTATTTCTTATTTATAGGATCATGTGATTTATTCACTATTGATTTAAACCATTAATCATAGTATTTTATAGTTTCCTTATCCATTTGAATCAACTCTCTCATTTTGATAACACTTTCCATCAATATATCTAGGTAGTAACAATAAACCTTAAAACATTTTTGGACATCAGCCCATGCAGTGGCATGTCTAGAGTGAGTCTTCATGTACCATTTAAGTTCATCATACCTTAATATTCTAACAAAATTAAATATCATTATGATTTCATTCATTATATAAAGTAACACCACTATTATTCCTCACACTTTTACCCAATTTCTTACAAATTCCCTTATTTTCTCAATCTCTTCCTTATCACTTTGGTATTATTTTGGTACTTCATATCTAATAAATGCATATCTTTATACAAAGGATGGATGTACACATTTATTATGAAGTGATATAGGGGATGGTGACTGGTCTAAAGGGTTCATTTCCTCTCTAGTTATATTAAGGTTGGGGTTTTTTTTTGGGTGATTGCATCACTTAGAATGTCTTATTCTACATATTCTATCTCTAATTGAACTTGTTCGCCAATGTTTTCATTAACTAATATTCATTATATTAAACTATATTCATCCTTATCTCTATGCTATATTTGTATGTTATGAATACTACAACTTATCTTTGAATCGTCTTTCTCTTAAAGGTTTAAATGTCTTTCCACATCTATCCATTATTATATATTATCTATAAAATTCTACTCTAAAATATTCACTATCTGAATTTCCTTCTATTTGATAAAATTTCCTATCTTGGTTCTAATATATAATTAGAATTTCCTATCTTAATAAATTTCTCCTCACTTCTTCTTCCACTACTTTCTATGCCTCATCCACTATGGGCTCAAATATTCATGATCAGATGGTCTTTTATGCCTAGGGTTTTTAATAGTTTGGGTTTACCCAATAATGTGGCTAAATATGTTTAATCCTTGTAGCATATCATTCATGAATTTTTTTGGTATGGTATTACATTTGTATCATTATCTTTGTCTATGATTTATAGTAGTTTAAATGTTAACTCATATGTTTATGGTAGAGGGATAATATTAAGATTTAAAATATTATGGTTTACATTGGTAGAGGCTAGATCAATTTTTTAGGTTATCTTACTTTATAACATTATTTATTCCCTTTCCTTAGTCTTTGTTTACTTCTTAAATTTTGACTAAATTATCTCATCCTCTATCTAATTGTTCATCTCTTCATTCACAATTTTATCTTCACTATCTTTAACTTATCCTCTTACTATAATCCTCTTCTCATTAATTAACATTTTTAGTTTATACCTACTCTCCTATCCCCATACATCTTATTTAACATCCAACAACTATTTAGATTATATTTTTTAATGGTCACATATTTTGAGGATCCTCCTTATTTTTGGACACCATCCCTTAGGTGCCTATCTTCTAAAGGAAATGTTTACCTTCTTTCACTAACCCTCAATCAATACAAACTTGTAAATGAGGAGTGTTACTTTGTTAAAAAAATGGTGCCTAAAACCTTAAAAAAAATTAGATTTATTAGAATTGAATCTTATCCAATATTATATATCCCAAACAATGATAGATGAATTGAGGTTAGTCTTGAACCAATAGTAAATACCCCAATTTATAGGTGTATAAATTTTTTGGAGAGCCTTAAGCTTTTATGTAGTCCATTGAATATGTATTTTAATTTGAATATGACAATCTTACATATGCGTAGATTTATATAGTATCTAAGGCCACAACATTTGTTCAAATTTAACCCATAATTCTTCTTCTTATTTTCTAAATAATGTTTTCATTATTTAAGGTAAGGTTTCACCTATAATTTTAACTTTAGTGTGATTTTTTAAGTGTTTATTCTTACCATGCTACTATTTTTTTAATGCAAGATTATAGAACTCAAAATTATACATTCCCCCAAACATTAGTCAACTAAAATCCATGCATCGCCACCAAATGTTGACATAAAATATGAAGCTATTGGCTACAAATAACTTATGTTTCTAAATATTAACTTTAGTTAGACTAATATGATGTAAGGTTTAACATTGTTTAGAATCCTTAAAATTCACTAAAGAAGTAATACATATATTCATATAAATCAAATAGTACACAGTACATAATAATTCATACTCTAACTTCTATTTATTTATTTATATCTTAAATTTTGAATATAATGTTTAATATTTCTATTTACACTATACCATCTTAAAAAATTACACATTTCAGTCTACTCTATAACATCCTATAATTAATCTATGTGTCTTATTTATTCTATATTCTATTATATTATGACGTTTCACTATAAATAATAACTAAATTCAAATAAACTCAATATTCATGTGTATGTGAGACATTTCCTTT
>JARHVA010003657.1:105000-357500 GCA_037957365.1 Torreya grandis | reverse complement strand
CTTCGATGCAGTGGATAAGATTAACTAATTAGGTTTTTATGACACTATATTGAATATTTTTATTGCTTCCTTTTAATCCTCTATAGGTTTAGCCTTATATATTAGTTTTATATGAAACTTAGAATTATATGTAGTCAATGTGTTTGTTAATACTTAAGCTTATTCAATGTAATAAGCTGAATTTATTGATCTTGAAAAACATATCATAAGTCATAAAAAAATTAAACTTATTGAAGATGGTGAACTCATCTAATGCGGCAAGTAAACTTTTCTTAAATATAAATTGAACATCTTTATCTGCCATTGGGTTTGTTATTTTGTCCAACATTATATTGTACATCAAAATATATACACTGATAGGCTCATTATTTCTTTTATTTATCTTAGAAATTTATTCCTATGACATATTTTTAGTGATATTAATTTAGAAATTTTTGATAAACTAATAATTTAGAGGTTTGAATTATTTCACTGATCCTATTGGTAGATAATAGAACCATCTCAAATCATATTCCTTTAGGATTCTTGGAAATATTATTTTCAAAATTTTATCATTGGAAGCATAATCAAGGTGTGATGCATATAAATATCAAATATTCTACTTACGATCACCATTGAAATCATATAGCATGAATATTTTTGCCAAAAAAATGGTTGGAAAAGGGTGAAAATATATCTTAGGTGAAAAAATATCATGCAATATATCTTGTGAATTAATAACATGGGTTGATTTTAAAGCATATTTCTCAATATTTTTAATCTTAGCTTCCAAAATTTCAATTAATTAGAGAGGAGTTTACACAATATATGCAATTGGATTAATATTAGATGTTTGATAAGTTACCAAATGGGATGTAAAAACTAAGTGTGTTGATGTAGGTATTAAAACTACTAACTAAGCTGAAGTATTGATTGTTCCCATGGAGGATGTAGAAATATGTGTTTGATCCTCAAGGTAAAAGGGATTGAAAACATACCCCATGCCCCAACTAGAGTATGAATCAATGGAGTGATCTAGGGGAGGGATACTTGGATTTATGGTTGATAGGTATATCTTTTAGCCTTAATAGTTAGATCAATAGATGAAAATGGTTGTTCAATAATGCTTTTAAATTTTTTAGTTTATAACATAGTACTGATGATATTCTCAAAATCTTTAGTATTTCATGAATATACTCTTAAAAATAGTAATATATTTAACTTGCTCTTGATCCATTTTCCCATGTTCATTATTCTCATGTGTTTTAGTGTTTTCATGATCATAGTGATCCTCTATGAGAACATTTTTAGTATTTTGATCATTCTCATCATTGACATTATCATTATTGGAATAAATTGACAGGTCATAGGATTTATACATTTTAGGTGGCATAAGAGGAATCTCAATATACTCAATAATTACACCACTTATTGTAGTACCATGCCTAGGTTACATAAAAACAATAAAACCATATATGAATATTTATTGTAATCTAAACCCTAAAAGGCTAGAAACCTTAGGGAAATCTAGGGTTTACATAAGAAGACTTAGATTAGTTTTACCAAATGTTTAACCATTTTTTAATATGTTAAGTTTTAGGGGGGATATCCTAATCAAGTACAAACTAAGCTATTCTAAAATCAATCCAAGTAAATGAATTCAAATTTTTAATATTCTAATAAATATATTGATTCTAGGAATATGCTAAATATATAAAATTACAATGCCAAAAAATATTATGAAATTTTAAATAATGATAAAAAATAAATATCTTATTAAATGATGCATATGAATATATGATAGGTAAAGGTACAGAATAAGATATACTATTTTTCTACCTTTATTTTTCAAATTGTAGAAAGTAGATTTTTGTCAACCTGGATACTAACACAAATATCTAGACACTATCATCAATGATTCTATATTTATTTTGACAATTTTTTGGCTCAATATACATAATATTTGTTTTAAAAATCACCTATGCCTATTAAGTTTCACTATCACCTGGTAGGTTGTGCGAAGGTTCTAAGAATCAATATTTTTCTTAAAACCTTAGTTTATCTTATTAGGGAATATCACCTTGAAAAATAGGGGTTAGTGTGATCTAGTAAAGTCAATATGACCTCAATGACACTTCTATCAAATATCAATACCTACATATCCATAAAATCTAAATAGGTCCTCATATTGATGTATTTCTCAACCTTATGTGGGCTTGTGTGTGAAAAATTGTGTAATTTTCTATATGCATGTATATGTATTGATCTATATTGTAACTTGAAAATGACTAATGATGGGATGCTATTTGAATCATTCAATCCTGTAAGAATATCTCCCTATGACTAATTTATAAATAGGGAAGAATAGGTTAATATATCTTAGTTGTGAAAGTAATTTTTAGTAATGTAGTGTGAGCATGAGAGATGCTTACTTGGTATTCTCTAGATGTATAATAAACAACTTTTGATTTGAATTTATTCCATAATTTTTGAAATCATATCACATGAAAGTTAAAAATTATAAATATGTTTAACCATATATGTTAAAATATTTAAATTTTATCATTAGGAAGGTAAGGACACTACCATTAGATTGGGGACACTAGTGTTTATGCTAGTGTCCTAATATGGATACTAGTTCCCTATAGGTTAAACAGTTTCTAAGGATTTATAGATATATATGTGGGATGTAAATTAAGTTTTATGTATACTATAGTATATAGGTGATATATTCCATCATAATGTTATGGTTAGACTATAGGTCAAGAAATTTAATGAGATGGTGAAGATCAGCCTTTTGACAATGGGAAGGTCATGAATTGAAGGGTTGAGCCATGACTAGTATTTATCAACTGTAAAATATTAGTATTGCATATAAAAACATATTTTAGTATTTATAGTAACTTTGTTACCGATAAATACTTAATATAGGAAATATAAAAGTGTTTACATGAACAACATTCATGACCCAAATTTGATCCATATGTACTTAAAAAGTCATATAGAATGGCATCATCTATCTATAAATATAGTCAATCTAATAAATCTACTCAATTTCACCCATATAATCTAACAAAAAATGTCATATAATCTCTCATTTTTTCCTCAAAATCATGTATAATTCCCCGCATATGCCTTGTATATTGCTCACTTTATCTAATCTAAGTCACATAATCTATCCCAAATATGCACTATGTATCTATTATATCCTAAATATCTAAGACAATCCTAATTTATTCCCCCTTTTTGAGGAGGGATGAAACTTGGGAATAATCATCTCAAAATAAAAAAGTTATGTATACCATGTGTTATATAAAAAATGTAATTTTGTAAAAACATGTATTAAACATTGTAAAACACGCCATAATATGAATATTTGATCATTCAAGTATGTATGAAACATGTCATCAAAGTAAATTAACATAAAATTTTCATGCTAAGAATATATAACAATAAGACGCATAGTAATAAGCATAACAATAAAAAAATATTATGACATAATCCAACCAATGCTTGATAAAAAAATCATACAAAAACACACAATAGAAACATGTGTGATATAAATCATCGCACCAAGATCAATATTTTTTTATAAATGTAACCACACATATACATAAAAAATTTATGATCATGAAGCAACCAAGTACTCAATACATGACATAAACCTAACTCAACTCTGACTTGACTCAAACCTAAAATAGACAACATGACCATGACATAGATTAGAGGAACCTCTTACACAAATAACACACAACATGACAACAATGGTTAATGAAATCATATAATCATATAATGTAATGCACATAAATGATCACACATTTAATAATCAACATATATCAAGCACACATGTAGCAATAAATGTTAATCTATACAATAAATCAATGTCTTCATCTAGTATATAAAAGTAAATAATCTAAAGGAAATATCACCCTAAAAGTATACATAAGTGAGATTCATGTATAAGCAACATAATATGATCTATGGATCAATATATAAAGATAAAACCTAAAAAGTGTACCAAGATTCACCCAATATAGTCATGCCCCTAATGTAGAGAGGTAGCCCTTGGGTGTAATGAATCTCACACTTATGTATGTCCTTCATCCCACTCATGTATACCATTAAAATATTTTTCATATAAATTATATATGTAATTATCCATGTATACGATAAATAATATCAATCAATCATGTGTAATAGAAAAAACATGTCATGCATAGGTCCTAGTTTTTAAGTTTTTGATTTTTTATTATTTTATGTAATTTTAAAGTTTTAAAATGAATAATTTTCCTATTAATAAATTTACCATCAATATTATTCTCACATGTAGGACCTATATTGATAAGCATGAATGCCACATGATATGGCTAATAATGTATAATTGTATAAATCAGAGAAGTGATCATGTAATATAAAATAACTATAATTTTCATCATTGTCAAAATGATCATGTATACATTGTGTATATGTAGTATCCATAGTGATTGGTGTAATTCATTATATGCTATAATAATGCATCAATTTTCATTCTAGAACATGCAGATAAAATTGTAAAAATATCTTAAGATGTGATGGAATAGGTAATACCTAATGAAATAAAATGAACCTATGATGTAATGGATATAAAATTGGCATTTGGCATTTACGGTAGTTAAATTACCTATATCTAATTTTAATTTGAAGGAAAAAATAATACATATGGTATAATATGCTATTGTGGAGGTGGTAAATAAAATTTATCCATATTAATAGGGTACTCATATGATACAATAAGAACCATAAAGATTCAATTTTTATAGATATATTTCAAACATAGATGTACCAAAGATAGTAATACATGTATCCTATATATCAATGGAAATTTTAATAGAATGTCGAATACCCCAATATTGGGAATAAATAATAGATAGATATTAATGAATACAAGACTTATCATGTGTGGTAGCATAATGCACCAAATATGTTTTTATCTCTTTTCTTGACATCCTTTTACCATAGTAGTGTTATACATCAAATATATATATGTACCCAAGACTAGTAAGAAATGTCATAGTAAATATGTTTTCACTTGAACCATTATCCACCAAAACACTATGTTAGGATGTTATTCAATGAAAACATGTAGGAACATAGGTGTATTGGTAGAATCATCATTTATACTAGGATAAAATATTATTTAAAATAAACAAATATATATAAATTTTTTATATCTTAATTTATAGGATATTATTCCTATTTATTCCCAATTAACTCCCAACCTCTATTTTATTCTACATAAAACTCTTTAAAATAGACTAGTTACCTTATGTACTTAGGTGTCATAAAAAATAACCCAAATAACATCAAATAACTAATTACAAAATGTACTACAATTTACTAACATTATGAAATATCCAAAATTCACCTTAAAATATTATCATGTCAAAACTTTAAGCATAAAAAAGTCACTAAAAAAATCTAAAATTTTAAAATTTATGTTATTTTATTAATATAAATATTTTCAATTTTAAATATACTTTACATTACATTATAGTTTCTTAAAATTATACATAATTTATCTATCAAGTATTGACATACATGATAGAGATAATATAATTCATGAATAGGAGGGATTCCTAACGTAAAACCCCCCCTACTAGGTGAACATATTATTAAGTTATAAAGCTTAAAGGGGTCCTAGGCTAAGTATAATGTACTCTCATTATTTAAAAAGAACCTAGGTTTTTAATTTTAATTCCTCTAATGTCATAAGGGTCTCATATAGGTCACTAAAATAAAAATAACATTGCTTTATAATATAAAGGTGTTTACACTACGTCCTTCAAGGTTCAAATAGAAAAGCAGCCACTTATGTTTTAATGGGTAACTTAAAATATAGTTCTCTAGGAAAAAGCTCAACTTCCCATGAAAAAATACACACACATAATAACAATTAATTTTAAAATAAATTTGGTTAATAATAATAAGGATAAATTAAGGTGAATAGGAATTTTCATAAAACAATGGAGAAAGACTTAGCCACCATTGGACAAAATACAATATTGACCATTGGATTGGAAAAACCCTAAAATCTACCTAGTCATCTTTATAAATGAATATAAAAACCTACCTAAGTCTAAAAATTTTCATTTTGTCACATTTAAAAAAAAGGTGAAGATGAGAGGAAGGCTTTCATGCCTTATATCACACCTTCATTATCCAATAGTTTCTACCATGACCATCAATTTAGTTTTAAAACTAATTTAGATCTATATGTTAAGTTATTTCACCTTTCCATTTATTTTTTTAGGTTCAAGTTAAACATAGGTTTGGGGAAGAAGCACAAATGGTAAATTACATATTTGTTTTAACCCTAAAATTAAATCTAAGTACTTGGAGTTAACCTTAGTTATTATTAAAGGGGTATATATAAATGAAATGGCATAAGGGTGATAATTAGTTTCATAGCAATATAATTATTTTCTAAACTTAGATATAAGCACACACTATATTTATTATGTTAAGATAGTATAAATATGGAAATTTCAACTATGTTAGATGTAAAAATGACAAATAAGTGATTTAATTATATTTTTCTGATGTCAATGTAGTTCTAAATCTAAAATAAATATAATGCATGCTAGAAGAAGATTCTAGAATAGTCATCAGATTCTAGGTTTTGACACTTCTAGCTCTTTGGATAATAACATTAGCCTAGGATAGTTGCATTGATGCTACTATATGGGGTGGATTCTAGTATCATATATGGAATACCTATTATAACATGATGAAATCACCAAGATTTTTCTAGGTTTTATTTTGCCTTTTCTCTGGTGCATTCAGATTTGGGTCATGCATAGTTGCTCCTTTTGAAATGGGAAAAAAACCTAGCTTTCCATCTTCATGGTGACCTTGGGGAAAAATAGGTTAGTTGGCACATGATTTTGAAATAATCTTAAAGACCCCACTATTATAAGGTGCTACTTACATAACCAATACTCTATAATATGACCTTAGACTCATGTAGTTGTCCTTTACATGTTGTCTTGTGTGCGAATCATAATATATGTGAAAATCAAGTACAATAGTGATATAGCTTGTAACTTAGTAAATAAATATCTTGGGATTCTCCTTTAGTAACTTAAACCTATAGATGTGTAGTCCTTATGACTGATATGTAAATAGGAATAAATAAGGAAGCTTTATTCAATTGAATTCTCTTTTGTTAGAATGGTAGGTCTTGTAGGTTTGCCTAGGTGAGGAATGAATGAGGGGTGATATTGTATTTATATAAATCCCTTTATATTAATAAATCACATTAAATAACTTAAGATTACCATTATGATATGTTTCATTTTCTTATTAAATGACTTTAGGGCACTAAACACTTGTATTGGGACAAGATAGTAGCATCAACATTACTATTTTCCCTAAACATTAGAGTTTAGGTAATAGAAAAGTAGGTACATGATCAAAATTTGTAGATATGGAAAATAAGTACATTTTAATAATTTTGGAAAATATATAATATAAGTTTCATCAACATAATATTGATAGAACAAAGAGATATAGGCCAAAGGGCATAAAGATAGAGTAGATGTTTGACTTGTAGAAGTGGGAAAGGTAAATAATTAATAGGAATAACTAAGGCCTATGTTTTCTAAGTGTATAAGACTAAGATGATATATAATAATAAAATATCATCAAAATTCCCCCCCCCCTTTAATCTAGTAATTAAAATTCTAGTTTAAAGGAAAAGCAATGCATACTTGGGTGTGTGTGCACACCTTGTCTTTGTATGTTCCCAACATGAGTACTTTGATGGTGACTTACTTGAAACCAAGAGTATGTTATAGTATAAAGTAATTGAATATAATATAGGTTTAAAGTATTCAAAATAGATTATAATTGAAAGATAAATGTTTATTATTACACCTATGTGTCGATATAACCACCTTTCTTACTAACAAGCTATTTTTAAAATTATGTATCATTGTAAAGATTTGAAACTAAGATTAATAAAAATATATATAAAACCTTAAAGTGAATATATCCAAGTATATAGATATATATATGTATATAGAGATAGAAGTAAATTGGAAGGAACATGCCTCCATATTTGGAGTAAAAGTGAATTACCACCTAGCATTTGAGATTAGCTCAATCATGTAACCCAATGATACTTATAACCTCGTGAGGCTAGATGATCAATTTAAACCTAAAAATTTGGAAAGATTGAGTTATTTGGTCACTTAAACCATACCAAAAGTTAACCATCTACTATAGTATATTATCTCAATAATAGTTCCTAAAATTCCATGGGATATTAGTACAAAAATGTTTGTGATATGGTAATAATCCATAAAAGAGTTTTGGATTCTAAAATTGAATTGGATTTTGTAATATTATGCACATGCTTCATATAATATGGGACTTAGATATGTATAATGTTTATATGTCTATATAATATTACTAATGTATAAAATTATGTAACTATGAATCTAAATCATATAACTATGTGCTTTGGCCAATTTGGAAAACTATATAAGTTTGGAGGTCATGTTTCCAAATCATGCACCCAATATATATAGATAGACATAAAAAATTATATAAGTAAAAATGTGGATTATATGTTTCCAAAACATATCCCCACTTTAAGTTGGAGATGTTTAATACTGAATAGGTGTAGGGAACATGATTACAAAACATGCCCCCACTAAATATAAAAAATGATATAAACATCATGTATTTAATGATTTTGGATAAAATTCTTCCAAAGTATGCCCCTAGTAAATTTAGAAACTATGTTAAGTGTGGAAAATATGCCTCTATGACATGCCCCCACTAATATACCCCCAATTTGAGGTGAGGGAAAGATAGGAACTATTAGTAACTCACCTCAAAAAGAAAAGACAACTATATAATATGTGAATGTAACCATGTATTAGATAGAAGTAACATATCTAGGTAGATATAAAATTAAAGCACATAGAACAATGTGATCACATGAAAGCCTAATATTCATTATAAAGATCATTGAAATTTATAGATAGCAAAAGGATAATCTCAACAATAAACACACACACACACAAGATAACTTTAAATCAATTCAAAGATAATGGTCCAAGGAGACCACAAACAAGAAGCATGATCAAATTCCATATAATCAAAGGGACATCAATTAGTCAAATATCCATAAAAGGCAAATATGATATATTCAAATGTCCATTTAAAAACAATGAAATATGCAAATGGAAATGAAATCATATAAAAGCACGGGGATGAAATAAATGGAGTATATTAAAATGATAAAACAATGAATAAAATATCAATGAAATACACTCAAGGATTTGCATAAACTAAAACATAAAAAACAAGCATAGACATGTCATAGTAGCCCATGGATATAATGTGTTAGGAAAAGATGTCAAGTGTAAAGCATATCTAGTACCCTATGTAACATATAATCATGGTTAATAGGAATGTGCAGGTACATATGTAAGATAAAACATGACAATGTCATGTGACCATAGAATCATATAACCTATGTGTATTAAGATCAAATAATCAAATTCCCTAAATGTCCATATGATAAAAGTAGAGGGAAAGCCCAACATCCAAAATAGGAATGTATCATGTGTCTATGTATGAATGCATCACACTCAAGTAAAAGTGTGACACATATGAATGTATGAGTAAGGGAGTATGTTTTCCATCAATATGGAACTAACACATTGATACCAAGGAGAAAATAAAACATGTAGGTGCCAAAAATGTTTTTTAGTTTTTTGTATGTTTTTTTTATTTTTTTGGTATTTTTTGAATATTTGAAGAGGAAATATAATTATATTATTCCATTTAATATATGGTAATAAATATATCCCCACTATGAATCTAGTTTAATACACCATTTATTAATCCAATGATCATATGTAAAATAGGACTTGATAGTTGTGAAATAATAATATGAGTAGTAGGAGTAGGGTTCTTGGAACCCATCATTGAGTGCTATGTGGTTTATGTGGCATATAAATATTATGTTTATCTTTAGGTTCTCTAGATATATAAACATGTTGTGTAGTATAATATTGGTATTACATGGAATCAACTCTATGTCTCTGATGTAATTGTCTCTTGATTACTAGTCACTTAGTAAAGGGGATTGCCTATTGCTTACACTTTTATGGTGAATTAACCTTAGTAGGATTGATAGCTAGTTGTCTAGGTATAAGTTTATTCTATTCAATTGGATGTTCATATATACTTTTAAAAACTATAATTACCCAATTGGAATGAATGTATTTAACACCCTCATGCATTATGTAAGGTACTGATCAAAGAGTGTGTATCTAAGGTATTTGAATAACATATCAGAGATGCATGTTGAAGGGATAACTAAGAAGATAGTAACCACATGTCTCAAACCAACTTATAAATATAAGTCAATCTCATCCATAACCTTCTAGGAGGTTTCATTGAATTTTCTAACTAATTTAGTATAGGCATGTAAATCATGATGAGCATAACCCAAGTGCATAAGTAATGCCATGGTGGAAACATTTTCACTTGCACCATTATAACTCATACCACTACACATGGGGTTTTTATCAATATATACTCAAATGAATACATAATGAGTATCTGAGTCATCATCCTTAATTTGACTATCATCAAAGAAAATAAAATATTATTGAACCATATGAGGTATATATATTGTGTGAGTACCAATAACCCCATCTAATGGGTGTCTATAATGTGAAGGAAGAGGATGTGCATTATATACCATTTAAACTTTTGGTTATTTCTTATAATGGTATTGTAAAGGATTGTTAAATATTTTCTATTTATGGTGATCGCTAAGATGTGAGCCTGATTCCTTTGGAGGATCCTCAAATGTAAGATTTTGGTCCTTGATAATATCTTATATCTTGTGTTTCAAGTTAAAACATCTAAATGTAGAATATCATGGTATTTTATGATAATCACAATAATAATTCACATCATATCCTTTAGCTAAAGGTTGACTCATATCAACCTTTATAGGATGAGAGAGAGATATAAGTTGACACTCTAGTAATCATAGGAGTAATGTAGTTGGGTCTCAGGTAAACATGTAAACTATCTCCTTGGTGCATTAGATAAGGAAAGATAATTAGGTTGATATGAAACTATGTTAATAATGGTGGTAGTTTCATTTTTAGGATTAGTAGGTTTTATCTTATAACTTGGTTTGATTATGAATTTTGTACTAAATGTAAATATAATTGGTGTGTTTGCTATATAATTTAACTTATTCAATGAGATCAAATTCATTTCATGGTCTCGTAAAACATGAAATAAGTCATCAAAAGATTTTAACTTCTTAAAAAAATGGACTCATATAAAGGAGGAAGAAATTTTTTCTCTAATATATCTTTCAACTATTTGTCTTCAATAAGATTGGTCATTTTAACTAGAGTTATCTTATATCTCAAGACATATTCATTCATAGGTTCATTGGTTACTTGTTTGATTTTAGAAATTTGGGCATAGGAAACCTTTTCAAAATTATTAATGGAAAAGTGTGATAAGCAATAATCTACAAGAGGTTTGAATGCTTTTATAGATTATAGAGATAAATCATAGAACCACCTCAAAGAGTAGTCCTTGAGGCTTCTTGGAAATAATTTGGTCAAAAGTTTATCATTGGAATAAAAGTCAAGGCATTCCACATAAAATTATAAAATATGTTAAAGATCACCCTAAACACCATAAAATGTGAATTTAGGTGCATAAAATCCACTAGTAAAGGTTTCAAAGAGATTTCAAGTGTAAGAGGGTTATGCAACACAACTTGCGAATCTATAGCATGAGGGGATTTTTGGAGCATTTTTTTCATTGCTTATAATCTTGTTTGGTAATATATTTATAACTTCAAGGAATGATTGAACTATAGGCCTAATGGGATTTAGATTAGATAGTTGAGTAGTGACCAAAGGGAATGAAAACATGTTTTAATTATTAATAGGCATTGAAACTAGTATTTGTGTTGACACAACTAGTAGTTCCATGATAGATGTATCAATAGTAGTTTCAGGGAATAAAGGTTTAAACACATACCTATAACCTTACTATATTTATTTGTTTTCAACATGTTTAAGGGAGGGATGTTTTCACTATAGTTTTGTATTTTTTCCTTAGAGTATAGTTTTTAATATCTCATCAATATTTTTGGGTTTTGTTGAATGTGCTCACAAAATAATGAATTTACATGCACTTGATCATGGTTTATTTTATCATTTTCATGGTTTTCATTGTCTAAATCTTCTTCCATGATAACCCTAGTGTTATTACTATAAATTTAACACTTGAGGAGGTTGTTTCAAGACTCCTCACATAGGGGATAAAATGGAGACACCTCTAGGCTATGGGTGGCCTAATCAATGAGTTGAATCTCTAGATATAATAATATACCTTGATGGTTCACCTTGAAACAACAAAATAAGCTTATTTATTGTAAGAGAAAAGAGTAAGAGATAACTAAAAAACCTAACTAAGGAGCTGATGCACCAAATTTGTTGACCACTACCACACACTTGTAAATGCACAATGATAATAAGAACTAGCCTATTCATACACTACTCCTAATATACTCCTATTACATTAGTATTTTAATATGATGGTGGTTGATGATTATTAGGATAGGAGGGATAATTATCAAGAGTTGTAAAGAAACTAATGGAATATTTCCTCACTCAACCTTAAAAATACTACTTAAACACTCCATATGACATGCAAGAGTGAGTTAAAACTACATATAGTTGAGATAATGATACAACATGTCAAGGATAACTTAATCAACACTAGAAAAGATCAATAATTCATGCACAAACACTAGAATACAATCATAAGAGAAGGTAAAACATGTTTATCTATTGTTTTAATGGCCTAAAAAAGGATCAGGGATTCACCATACTCAAGTGAAGGATACTTATAATACCAAAATTAGGAGAAGGAGAGAGAATATAGGAAATATAAATCCTATAAAAAGTGTCACCTCATGATAAATTAAGTTACAAACCTAACACCCCAACAAGAAATAGACATGAACTCGCTCCTCAATATGTGTTCACTTGGTTAGATGTGATCTTCTCAAGTTGATGTAGGAGTTTTGTCTTTCTTGATGATTCATCCTTGAGATCTTGAAACTATCCCTTAAGAGTGGTTATGAAGTGACAAGTCATCTTCTTGGAATCTAACTACTTTTCTTTACATTAAAAACATGTTCAATACTTATAATTAATCATTTTTCTACCTCATTTTTGCTTCATATTTCTCACATTTGGTCTCCTTAAGAAAAATTCCTCGTAGCCCTATTTTGACACAAATATCATTGGTTTTAATGGTATAAAACACTAAAAAGAAAATTAAAATCATATATGAGTACATTTTATCTTGATCCAACTTCACCCAAAATTTAATGGCTCAATTCCTAGTGCAGACCTACTAACCCAACACCCATGTTTCCCAATTAGTCTTAATTAGGCCTAAAACAAGACTAATGTATTATATTTTATACAATACCACTTTAAAACCAATAAAATATTATGGGGTACATTAAATAAGTTTGGATGAATTTTTTTCATTCAATTCTATGAAATGGAACTTAAGTTATATAAATTGTAAGTTTTTAGCCATAGGTTGGAAAAACAGGCCTGAGTAGGCCAAGAGTAAATAAAAATTAATGGGGAGAGTTTTATGTCACTTAAAACCAATAAAATACATATATTAGGTCTTCCAAAACTTCCAAAACTTCCATCAACACCTATAACAATGGGTTGTACATGATCAATCCCAATGAACTCCCACCAAGTAAAAAACTAGAATCATGTGTGCATTTAAGACTATGTCATACGCTATAGGTTTCCTTTATCATTTTGATAAAATTAAAAAACTATTAATCACCTTAAAATATCGATAATTTATCCTAGTTTCCTATAATATAAATTTAAACCATAATTTAAATGAGCTCATTGCATATTCTATTGAATTCTTGAAAAAAGGCTTATAGTTTTTTAATAGGCCTGTAGGTCTTCTTTGGGTTTGATGCTTGTTAAGGTCCAATAAAGGGTTTTTATTTCAAATATTTTCATTTTTATAATATAAATATATCTTATTAAAATATCATCACATATCTCACATTTCATTTGTTCTTCAATCCATCATATTCTATGCAAGGTTTGCCTTTCTTGAATGAGACCTATGGACTTATAGGTATGCAGACTTGTAGGTCTACATTCCCCTTAGTTTAAGTGATTTATGACATTTATTGGTTTTATAAGACTTTTAATATCATTTTTGAGATTTTATAACAATTTTTAAAATAAAAAAATTCCTTGAAACATCTCAAATGTTTCCACATACCTAGTTTTGTTTGTAAACACTAAACTGATGTTTATAGGTTTATCTCTTGGAAGTTCACCTCAAGGATTATATTAGGAGTTTGGTACTTTGATATTTGTTATATGAGAGTTTAATATGTATATATTTAATTAATACAATTCATATTTCACCTATACCATCTCTCAAATTCTCCATGATGTTTTCTCATGCAACTATCTCTTTTGTCTTGAAAGGTTGCGAGTTCACATTTGGATTATATATGCATTAAGTTTATAAATTAGGAGTATTGTGTGACTTTTTAGAGTGAATTTTTAATTTTTATTATTATATTATGTATTTTATGGTTATTTATCATATTTTATAGTGTCTTATCTAGCTTTTTCATCTTGTACTGAGTTATCCTATGTGATGCTTTATCCCACATTAGCCAGCTTAGCTAGTTTAGTATTTTGCCTTACTTATATATGAAATTTGCTTCATTTATAATATAATTATTTGATATGATTAATTTATAAATATATATTATCTAAATTCTTTTTGAATTTCATACCTGTAGCTTCCTTTATGATGTTTTGTTACTAACACTTCAAATTCTAGGGTTGGAATGCCTTTACCATTCCTAACATGGTACTAGAACCCTAAAGAAGTTACAACCATCCACTAGTTTTCAATTAATAATATTCTATTTAAATTTTATCTTGTCTATAATTCCTTTATTACTGATTGGAAGCATATAATAGACGCATGATAGAAGATCTTGGTGCCCTTTGGTTCTTCTTTTTAAATTTTTTGAAGAATTTGAAGCTTTTTTGATTTCTTGCTCGTAGAGATTTGTAGTTACTAAGGAGAAGAAAGGATATAGAGATATGATAAGGTGTATTTTTCCATTGGCATATCATATTTGAGAGAGTTTGGAGAAAAGGCATTGAATATTTTAATCTTGGTGCTAAAGGATTTTTTTATCTAAACATTATTTTTCTTTTTGTTATTTTTTGTCATTTACAGATCCAAAGCATTAGAGTTTTAGTTGAAGAGATTGGCACCATATTTTAATAAAATATCTATGTTTAGATATAAACCTGTAAATTTTTTTAGGGTAGAGAGTTTCATTTAAAGAGATTTGGTAGAGATGCATCTTAAATCTAAACTTGGCATACTAGATTTATACAAATCTAATTGAAGCATTGGAGAAGTTTGAAGACAAAATTTCTGTTGTTTTTTATATTTTTTGTTCTAAGTTTTATATTTTTTATCAAATATTCCTATAAGATAATCATTTAAATTACCATAATTTTCATCCTTTTCTTTAATTGAGTATTGAAATAGCTTTGCTGCATCAAACTTGTCATTATCTATTTTAGACTTGGTTTTTTGGTCTTTTTCATCTGACAAGGAAACAAATTAATATAAAATCTAAGATATGTTGAGTTTTATACTTATACATAAGGTGTTGGACTAAATAATAAGCATTGGATTTACTAGGAATTGGATTTGGTAGATTGATGTTTTTTTCTAGCTTAATGCTTCCTTTTTAAAGATTTGCAAGTGGCATCATCTTACATGCTAAGGCATCCTAATCTATTTTTTATCATCTACATTAAATTATTTTGTTTTGGCATTTAAATTGGTATATATAAGGATAGATAACCAACTTGAGTTGAGGAGAGAGGAGGTATACTTTTAAAGGCATTGACTAGACTTTGGTTAGGTATTAGAAAAGAGTAGAGCATTGTTTTTAATTTAAACTACTATGTTATGTTTTAGATTTTCCAAGGAAGAAGAAAATGATATAATTTTACATATTCTTAGGGATATATGAGACCAAAAACAATAGTATTTTCCTTTATTTCCTCTCAAAACCAACTTTTAATTAAATGTTTGGTTCTAAAAGGCTAAATTTTTGCATTAAGAAGTCCAACTCACTTGCATGCATATAGGGGTCATCTAGCTAGTTATTTTTCACTTTAGTTGGATTTTTTATGTTAGTGGAGAAATTATAGTTCTAACTAATGGTTGGACAACTATTTTTTCTTTCATTTTGGTCACTAAAACTAGTTTGTAGTGTTTTTAATTATTTTGACCCATTTTTATGGGAAATCATAACACTTGTAACTTTTGAACTGTAAGTTAGATTTGAGTTCTATTTTTTTCAAAATTGCATTTTTTTTTAATTATATATCCATTTATGTCATTAAATATTATAAACACACTATTTTATAAAGTGCCAAAAATGGGGGGGTTCCCTATAATATAATTTTTTGAAGGGTTATCTCAGTGCTAGTTTTTATGCACCCTTTGCATTCTTTTTGCTCTTGGTGACTAGATAGCATGGCTTATAACTCTATTTTCAACCATTATGAGACTCTAAGTACACATAATTACCACACATAGAGACCTTGCATGAAAAAAGTCATAAATCACAAAGGATTATGGTCCCTAATGAATGAAACACAACTATAGTTCACACATGAATTTGAAAAATTTCACCATTAGTTTAAGTTTAATGAAGTATGGGCTTGATTGGGGCATATGTGAGTGATAGTCTCTTATTTAATTTTATGGGTGTTATTCTCCATTCAAAATGTGGACTAAGTTAAAAGGGTTGTTTGGGAAAGTAGATCACTTGAGAGTGATACAACTTGAAGTGGAGTTTACTTCACTAAATCTAGATGACTTTTCTTCCATTTAGATTACCTCACAAATTTTAAGAATTTATTGACACAATTTAATGGGATTGGATGAGATAAAAAATATATAAGAGTGTGTATACTTAATCTTATCTAAACTGAAAGGATCATTCTGAATATTTTCTTCTCCCTTTTTCTCTAGTATGTACGCATTAGGTACTGCTTTCAAAATGATAGATTTAGATTTTTTTGTGAGACTCACTAAGAAGGAATAAAAAATATCTCACCTTGAGTTTTTCATCTCTCGAAAAGAATTTGTGATCTCACATCCTAATTCTAAGGGAAAATCTAAGGGTAAGAAGAAAAACACTCTTCCTCCACCTCAAAATTCACCTAATCCCACCAACACTTCTACATCTAAACCCAAACCATCTTCCAAATACAAGAATAAGTCTAACCTATCTTGATCCTATTGTGGAGGGAATGAATGTTAAGAGTTTAGGTGTTTTAGAAGAATGCAATTCTTAGAGGATGACATTAGGAAACACAAGATATCTATCTCCACTCCTTTTCCATCTCATGAGTATGGGAAAGAACTTAATGTTGTTAGGAGATCATAATTACGAGATCATAATTAACTATTTAAGATAGTTGGGTTTTAGATTTTCATGCTTCACACCATATGAATTCTACCAAGGATTCTTTTATATCTCTTGGTCTAAGTTCCAATTCCAACATTGAAGTTGGATATTCTTCCTTCATTTCTATTAAGATTAAGGGTGACATACATCTAGGTGGTGGATACATCAATGATGCACTATATGTTACATACATCACCACCAATATACTTTTAGTGTATTAGATTTTCCATTCTGGTCAGGGTAAGATAGTGACTTTTACACCATAGGATGCTAAATTTAGATCTTTATTAGAGCCACACACACTCATTTCATAAGGTGTTATTGATCATAGTTATCGACATTATTATTTTGAGGGTTTTGATGATATTCCTCTTTTAATGACATGTTTAGTTTCTCATGTAGATTTTGAGAGTTGACTTTGGCATGAGAGATTTGGACACCTAAACTATAGATATTTAAAGGAGTTGAGCACTCATAGTATGTTAGAAGGTCTTCGTATAGTTTCATTTCTTGATGGAGTTTTCCATATTTTTCATTAAGTAAACACAAATAGGATCCATTTCCTAAGGGCATGTCCATGAGATCTTATTCACCATTTGAGCTTGTGCACAGTGATTTGATGGTCTTTCCTACTCCTTTCAATGGATCTAAGTATACACTTACCTTCATTAACAATTTATTGAGGCATAATTTGATTTATTTACTCAAATAAAAGAGTGATATCTTTTCTCACATCAAATTATCTAAGGCTTTAGATGATAAATAGTAATTGAGTTGAATCAAGGAGCTTCATATAGATAATGGGAGGGAGTACTTTAGTTGAGAGTTCATTGGATTTTTATCAGCCTATGGTATTGTTTACCAGTATTCTGTTTCACATTCTCCATAATAGAATGTCTTAGTAGGGAGGAAGGAACAAACTTTGAAGGAGATGGCTAATTGCATGATGCATTCATGGGATTTACCTCCTATCTATTAGGTAGAAGTAGTTAATTGTGTGAACTACATTTAGAACCACACACCACATTGAGCACTTGAACATATAACTCTTGACGAGGCTTGGTCTAGAACCAAGCCTAATGTCTCATTTTTTTGAGTCTCTAGGAAACTTTATTGGATGTTTGTACCAAATAAGAAAAGGAAAGCATTGGACAAGACAAACAAACATTGGAATTTTTTAGGGTATGACAACAACATGAGAGTTTATCATCTTTTCGATCTTGATACTCATGATGTTTATTTTCTAACTCGTTTATAATTTGATGAGAGTTTAACATCTCATAATTATTCATCTTCTTCCATTCCTTAGTCTTCTTCTTTCCATGATTCACCTCCTCTCAAGTATTAAATTTTTGAGGATTTAGTTTAGGAGATTCCAAAGGAGGTTATAAAGGATGAGGATCTTGTTCACACTGATGTTGCCACTATGCCTAGGTGGGCTCATACTAAAATTATTGAGGAAGCATCATTCATACATGATATTCCACCTACTCAAAATCATTGTGCACATTATACATGTATTGGAATTTTGTGTCAGGTATTCTCTAGGGATCCATAGACTTTTTCATAGGCTCATGGGATACAAGAGTGTGATGATGTGATGATAGATGATTATTATTCATTGATGAAGAACCACACTTGATATTTGGTCATTGTTCCTAAGGGAAGAATGTTGGTTAGGTAAAAATGGATTTACCACACCAAAAATGCAATTGATGGGTCTATTGATAAGTATAATGCTAGTCTTATTGCAAAGGGATTCTCACAAGTTGAAGATATTGAATACTCTAAGACTTTTATGCCTGTTACCAAGATGGATTCTATTTACCTTGTAATTTCTCTTACTACATCATAGGGTTGGCTAGTATATTAGATGGATGTTAAGAGTGATTTATTGCATGGATATTTACCTGTGGAAATATTTATGGAAAAACTTGTTGGGTTTGTTCATGATTATTATCTTGTTTGTCAACTTAGGAGGTATTTTTATGGTCTCAAATGGGCCCCTCAAACTTGGAATGAGAATATGTATTCATTTATTATCTCCACTAATTTGGTTCACTACCACTATGACCCCATACTATATATTTAGCATATTTGGGAGGACATTGTTATTATAGTCTTGTATGTTGAAAATCTACTTCTCATAGGTAACTCTTCATCTTAGATTTAAACTATCTAGTAGGAAATTTTAGCATAGTTTGACATGACAAATATTGATCTTATACATTTCTTCCTTGGTCTATAGATTCAATAGTTAGATATAGGGATCTATTTGAGTTAGAAAAAGTACACACTTGATCTACTTTAGTGTTCTAGCATGGATGATTGCAATCCAAGTCCTCCTTTTCATTCTAGAGTGACTCTCACTACCTCTTGTACTACTCCACTTTGTGATCCTACATTTTATAGGTAGATGGTTGGGATTCTTATGTATTTGTACCATACTCACGCTAACATTTCATTTACAATTAGGCTTGTATTTAAGTTTACACATGACCCTCATGACAATCATTAGTAGGCTACCAAGATAAATTTGAGACATATATGAGGCACTACTCATTTTTTATTACATTACACTAGGGTTTTGACTTAGTTTATTGGATATAATGATTTAGATTGGGTAGGTTTACTTGATGACAAGCTTTCCAATTTTAGCTACATATTTTTTCTTGGTTATTCACCTATGCTTGGTTGTGAAAGAAGAAAATTTCTATTGTACTTTCATCTATATAGGATAAGTATAGGGAAATAATTATAATGAGTCAATAGGTTATTTGGATTCATCATTTGTTGATAGAGTTTGTCTCACAAAATATTCACCCATTATACTTTGGTGTGACAACTAGAGTGAAATTCATATATCTCACAACCAAGTTGATCATCAATAGACCAAGAATATTAAGGTAAATATGCACTTAATTTATCAAAACATTCAAGATGATGTTCTTAGCTTGGAGTACATTCCAAATTAATAGTATGTTATAGACATCTTCATGAAGCCTTTTGCATAACCTCATTTCCTTGAGTTATGTGGCATGCTTGGGGTTTCAAAACTTATTCCTAAGGGGTAATCATGGGGACATATTCCATCTTAATTTCATGGATACAAATTGTACATATATCCCTTATTAGGTTTAGTTATTAGGACTCATATAGTGGATATGTCACTATTTCTTTTTTGAATTTTGTTAGCCCCTAGCTTCACTTGGGGGGGTGGGTTAGAGTATGTATTTCATGTGTATTTATCATGTTTTCTATTGTCTTAGCTAGATTTTTTTTTATCTTTTACTGAGTTTTTCCTATGTGAGGATTTATCCCACATTGACCAGCTTAGCTAGTTTAGTATTTTGCCTTGCCTATATATGCAAGTGCCTTCATTTGTACTAGCATGATTTGATATGCTTCATTTTTAAATATATATGATATATATTATTTTTGCATTTCATATATGTAACTTCCTTTGGATATTTTGTTTCCAAAACTTCATTTAATAGGGTTAGAGTGAATTTACCATTCCTAACAATTATATTTTGACATTGCTACCCTTTTTCTTTCTCTAGTCCTATTACCTGCTTGTTTATACTTGAAATCTTGTGAGGGTGTTCAAACTAATGTTGTTGATGGACTACCACTTATACTCCTCCATTAAAGATAGTATGGAGTGAATTTATCAAACTTATATATGATTCTTAAATTTGTATCGGTTACTAATATCAAAAATAAACCAATGTTCCTATTGGTTTCTTAAGGAAAAAATTTAGAAGAAACATTACTCCTTTTAGATTCAACAGGACTAAAACCTCCTACCATAAGATCTTGATCAAAACAAAATTTAGATGAATTGTATCACTTATTTGGTATATTAACCACTCTTAAATAATGAAAAATGGATCATAAGAAATTTAGGTCTCAAATATTCACTCCAACACCATGTATATTTATTTTTTATGCACCTTTGATAACCACCTACTAAGAATTTTATGCACATGCAACATGCTTTACTAATCTCCTTGAAATTTGATCCTATTAATGATTTTAAGATAGATGAGGAAGATATAAGAGGATTGGTGGATGTGATTATATTTTTTCCATTTCAAAAAAAACATTTTCCATGCTCAAGGATGTCATAACTTCAAAAACCCTGTCTACCACCTTTAAACACAACAAAACACAACACTTTTTGCTACATTAGCTGCTCACACATTCAAAATAATGGTGGAATAGGATGTGAAGTGAATACTCAGACCCTTTATGATCTAAAAAAACCATAGATTTTCATCCATTAACATGCAAACTTGTTAAGATAATAAAAACCCTACCTATGGGGTTTTAGGAGGGTTTTGGGATGTTTATTTTGTTAACAATTGTTCTTAAAGCATAACCCTTAAAACCAAGAAAAAAATCCTAGAATTAAATAAAGGGATATATACACCCCAATAACACTAGATCCAACTCTCTTTTCTCTTCATGAAATAAACACTTGAAAATGGCCTTCACTAGCTTACAAAGAGCTTGATGGAGGAGATGAACCATTTTGTTTAAATCTTATTTACAGTTATCAATGCTTATAAAATCATGATTTGGCACTAAAAACATTAGAGGACCTAGCGCCATCCATTTCTTACCTGATCTAACCATCTCTATGTTTAAAATTTTCTTTATAATCCTTTGGTAAGTGTATTTATATGTTATATTTTACCTTCTTGACCTTTAGGAGGTCTCCCCACTTATTAGATGTTGAAAATAACATAGACGAACATGTGAAAAGAATAAAACACCATGACATATCTTGGAAACATGTTAGAGACCTTAAAATGTACTTGATACTTTTAATTTACAATGACAACCATTACCTTAATTTCTTCAAAACTACCTTAACATTTTCTAAACATGAAATAGAAATGTTTTCATCTTACCATATCTAGTCTCTAAAATATATCAGATAGCATAAGACATACTGCCACCTTATAAGGTTAATAGACCAATATTTCACCATGGATTAACTTATATTAACCTTTAAAAAGTAAACTTAAACTTTGATAAGGTACTTTAACTTATACAAATACATAAATAAGACCTTAATGGAGGGTATTGATGACAATTGTTTTGATTCATTATTTTAGACCTTGAAAGAGACCTATTGTCATTCAAAACATGCACATGTGGATACTTGATAGTGCAAGGAAGCTTTGTGTTGGTGTGCTAGGCACAAAGATATTATGTAGGGTGTCAGAGGATTTGGTGCTAGGTGCAAAAGTATTATCACTTATCTGTGTGCAAGAGCATCGATTGTCTCACCATAATGATGAAAATGTCCCCAAGGTGTAGGACCCTTATGCTCCTTAGGATGACTCTTCAGACTAGGTCATATTATTTATATTCTATTTGTACCTAATTTATGATTGATGCACAGACCTAAAGAGTAGAAAGGTAACCTACAACTAGTATAAACCTAAGATCATGAGGTAAAAGAGAGGGAAAAGGTAAGAGAGTGCTGAAAATGAAAAGATGATGTTACTAGAATAGAGTGAACACTCATACTACCATAATCACACTATAACACTTGAGAATAAGACATTCCACAAAAATTCTACCAAGGACACTCTAAATGCATAAGTTCTTCACATGGAGGCATGTGAATATAATACTGCACTAAGAGGGATAATAAATGGTACATAGGTAGATTCAACATAGACCTAAGTGCACATAAGATATGACCTACAAGTGATTTTTGAGTTCAATAAAGAGGTACAAGAAATGGACAACAAAGAGAGGGGTGAACATTACCCATAGCCAAAGTTCAACAAATGCAAATAGTACACAGATCATCAAAAGAATACAAATAGGTAAACTTAATTCTCATTAATATGCAAGACTTAGCCAATTTAAGTGTTATTAGAGGGAAAAATTTTACAATGTGAGGTTACTAAAAAAATTTCAACCATTTTACAATGAAAGAACCAAGATTTTATAGAAGATTAAGCTATTTTTGTAATTAATGTTCCACTTGGGCGATGGGTAAAGCATTTAATCCATGTGTGATGTTATGGCCATTATTTTTGAAGTATATCTGATGATTAGAATTGGGTTGATGGTAGGATCACTTTTGGATACACGTGCATTTTAGAATGGAATATTTTACTTTTAGTGTTAGAGGATGGCATGTACTTAAGATCCAAGGTCAAATAACCATTTTTGCATTAAATTATCCTGATAGTACCTCAAACCTTGCTTAACCATCTCCAACATCCTTTTTTTTTATGACACTTGACAAGTGGCACTTCTTCATTGATTTTGGGCATGGTTTTGTATAAATTTCACATGTCACTTATGCAAGTTATTGATGGAGTCCCATTTAGTTTCTTTATAATAGGAGTGAAAATGTGACACATGGAGGGCTAGCAATTGCTCTAGGAAGCTAAGAACTTCTTATGCTAGGACAAGTGCTAGATTTCTATATAGCATTGATAGAAGAAAATTTTCATGTTGTATATCTCAAATACATGGATGTGAGACCCTATGCATAGGCATGAATATATATTAGATAGGCATGAAAATGGACTTAAAGGAGAGCTCATATGAAGATGAAGATCTTGGTTACATTTTTAGAGGTTTGTAGGTGCTTCTTACTCTATTTATTATACCTAATTGCTTTTGAACATGGGGGAATGCATTCTTAGATTTGTGCAGCCCTTTTCTTACCCCTTGACCTATGCACCCAATATCCTTGCATGTGAGTGTGCATCAGGACACTTCTTTGAGTATGAACCATTTTTTTACTCCTACATAGACCTGCACCTCTAGTTTGGACTTGGGTGTATATGAGAAGTGTTTACATGTTCTTCTTCATGAAGTTTTAAGGACTTTATAGGTGTATTGGTATTTTTTAGGGGTTTGGGAGGCATTACATCAATTGAGGGGTGACTTAAAAAGTCAACACTTTTGGAAACCTTTGTGGGCCACTTGCATGCTAAGAGGGAAACTAGTAACCTTTGAGTAATCTATTGGGCAAAGAGTTTTTGGGACTTATAAATTTTCCACTTGTGAATGCATTATCTACATGTCTTGGCCTTATAGTGAGTTGATGTTCATATTTTAAAATAGATAACTATGCCAAAGTTCTTAGAGGAAATAAACTAAGCTAAAAACACTATACACAAGTACTTGGAGGGATTTAAACTAATCTAAAACAAGGGTACATAAGGTGCACCTTAGGGAAAGAAAAAAAACTAATATACTTATTTATAATTGAATACAAAGAGTTAATGGAGATAGTGATTGAGATGACTCCAATTGATTATGATAAGTAACTCTTCTCCATTCATTATTGAAAGCTAGAAGGCATTGGATGGCTTGTAACTAGTGATGGTATATGTACCACTCCATATTACATCAAACTTAGTGTGTATTCCATATTTTACTCTATTTGAATTATATTTGAGCACTAATTCTATTTTTTAAAACTTTCTCGTGTTGTCCCTTTTGTCAATGACAATCTTGGTTTGTGCCTATTGGAGTTCCATGGTGTGTACAGCTTGCACTCAATCCTCTTTGAGCTCAACAAGCTCTACCAATATTACTTCAAGGGGATCATTTTTGAGAAAATATAATTGATGTGTAAGCTCCAAGGAAGGAAACTCAAGGGATGTTGGTAATCTGGATTCCTTTCTATAGACTAACATGAATGGTGAGTTTTCTAACACTCTTTTGGGTGTGATCTATTTATCCCAAAGAGAGATTCAGAGATTAGTATACCAAACTCATTGATTATCTTTTAGAGTCCTCTTTATGATGTGAATTAGATTCTTATTCATGGAATTAGCTAGACCATTATCTTGGGGGTAGTAGTTTTATGAAACATACAAATAGATGTTGTGCTTGATTGCCCACTCAGTGATTTTGCTCCCAAAGAAGGCTAGTACATTATTAAAGATAATGGTGGTTGGAACACCAAATCTCATTATAATCCCTTTATATAAACTCAATATGGATGTCTCATTATCCTCTTTGAGCAAAACCGCCTCTATCCACCTTGTGAAATAATTAGTGGTTGTAAGGATCCACTTGTGCCCATCACTTGATGGTAGGTTAATCATGCATATGAAATCTAGACCCAATTGTGAAAAGGGATGATCAGCTTAGATCAAGCATAGTGGTAAGGTTTCAAACCTTTATTTGTATATGAATAAGGTATACCTCTTGAAATTTTACATGTAATCATGTGAATCATTAAATAGAGTTGGCTAGTAATAGCCAGTTTGCAAAATTTTCATAGTAGTTGTTTTGGGAGAATAATGGCCTCCTTAAAGGCCATCATGGAATTCTTATATAATTCTACTTGATTGATCTAGTTCCATTTACCTATGAAGAACTCTATTTAGATATTTCTAGAAAAGTACTCCCTCAACTAGTATATAGGGAGTAGACCACAAGAAAAAATTCTTGTGCCTAGTTTTATCAAGGTCAAGGGGATATTAATTGTGATGAAAGATGGTTCTCATGTCTTATGCCCAATTGGTAAAAACTCCTTCATTACAATGATCATCCTCATGTGACACTAATACTATATTGTCCTCTAGCTTTACCACATCTACCATCTCCTCATAGAGTTCCTTCCCTTGTACTAGCTTGGTGACTTGGATGTCTAAATCATATTACATTAATTTTGTTATCCATCTAGCCCTTTTCTTTCCAACATCCTTGTTGAGGGGGAACTCCTTGATAGTTACATGTGTTAGCATGAGTTGGATTTTGTTGATGGAGAGAAAGTGCTTGAATTTATTTAACAATCTCACAATTATGAGTGTGTGCTTCTCGATAAAGTAGTAGTACAACTCATAATCCTTCAGTGCTTGGTCAAAAAAGCTAACTAGTTACTCTATTTGTTCTTTGTTTTGATACATCAAGATGGCTGAGATACCTTCAGCTCTAGTGAATATGTAAAGGATAAAATCCTTACCATAATCTAGGTTGATCAAGGTGGGTGCTTATGTGATGGTACACTTAAGGACCTCAAAGTTTTCACTAACCTTGTGTATCCAACTAAACACAACATTATTACTTAACATCATAGTGAGGGGTTTGACCAAGATGGAAAATCCTTGCATAAACCTTCTCACAAAGTTGATTCTCCCTAAAAAATCTAGAGACTCTTCTTGTGGATTGCAAGGGCAGGGATGAGATAGCTTTGACTCACTCTGGATCAATCATGAGTCCTTCCTTAAAATAATGTGCCCAAGGAGGGCACCTTCATGTAATATGAAGATGCATTTGTTAAGGTTTAAATAAATTTTGAACTCTCAACACCTCTGAAGGACTCACTCTAGGTGATCCAAATGATCCTCTATGTGCTTAGAGAAAATAGATATATCATCATGGTAAAACAAGATGATATTATTGATGAGATCTTTGAATTCCATATCCATATCTCCCTAGAAGGTTATGCCTATATTTATTAGGTTTAAAGGAATGCATTGATATGCATAGGTTCACCACTTAGTGGTAAATGTGGTCTTATATCAGTCACACTCTTACACTTGAATCTAGTCTGAACTAAAATAACCATCCAACAATGAAAATATCTTCATGTCTATGACTGTTTGCAATATTTACTCCATGGGTAAAACAGGATAGTGGTCTTTAAGGTAAGCCTTATTTAGGTCCTGAAAGTCCATGTATAAATGTATCTACCCAGTCTTCTTTTGCACTAGTACCAAATTGATGACCTACAAGGAGTGTTTGATTGGAAGTATTATACTAGCCTCAATGATCTTTGAGAGCTCATTGTGTAATAATGGCTCTAGCTTTAGATTAACAGGTCTCTAAATTTGGTGAATGGGTTATAAACCAGGGTCTAGCTTAATTATGTATTGCAAAATACCTAGATTGAAACCTTTGATATCCTTATAGCTCCATGTAAATATATCATCATATCTCCTACTGAGTTGAATGAATCCTTGAATTTTTGGCATAGAATAATCCTTACTAGCTTTAAGATCTTTTCCTTCTAAAATGTTTATAGGTGAAAATATATATTTCTTAGTTTTCATGTTATGCCTCTCTTCTCTAGATTGGTCATCAAAATGAAAGATACTATCCAAGGTGACTAGTCCCTTTGGTAATTTATTCCCCTTTAGCTAGATGACTTGTTCTTCCTATTAGGCTCACAACTGTGCTTGATTCATGATGAGAAAATCTACTTTGTCCTATAGGAAATTAATAATTTTATCATCACTTTTGAATAGTTGCAATTATCCATGTTATTAAGAACCATTGGTCTAACCACAAGCTTGACGAGTTGTTCAAATTATTTCATTACATCATGTGGGATGTAGTACTACATGCCTATAGTAGCAATCATATCAGCATCGACATTATACACCCTAGGTATGGAAATCATATTGAATGAATCAAAGCCTTCAATCATATCCTAGACTCTATGTTTTTAGGCTTTCATCAGGTCATTCTTTGTCATACTCTATGCTATAACTTGGTTGACAACTAGCTCACTATCACTTAGCACTTGTAGCACTTGACTCCTTTCTTTTGTACAAGATATAATCCTTGAATTAGAGACTCATACTCAATACAATTGTTTATGCAAGATAAATTTAGCCTAAAGGCATGGAAGTATTTTTCCTTTTGGGGAGAGACCAATATGACACCATCTCTTATGCCATTCTTACTTTAGGAGCTATCAAAGTATAATTAACACATACCTTTAGGATCCATACATGCCTTCATGAGCTTAGGTAGCATGGTGTTTTCTTCCAAGATGCAATATAAACCTAGTCTTATTTCTATGTTATCATATGGGTCATACTCAAGTATTTCACATGTCTATTCATCCAGTAGATCATGTGGGGTTTCTTCCAATGGTGTCGTAGCCTCAGAGATAATTGGATCCTCCTCTTGGTTGAACATCACATAATTTTTATCAAATGGGATTGGAGTGTATGGATTGACGTGGCTCTTGAATATAAGATCTAACATAATGTTTACTTTTATCCCATATCTAGTTCTTAGCGACATGTGTGACCAATCTAAAGAGAAATATCAACCAATCTTTGTCATGAAGTATTTAGAGAGGAAGATGGAAAAGTAAGAGGGTAGGTTTATGACCATAATATCCTACCTAATGGAAAGACATGGGAAGGCATGTAATATTAGATTCAAGATATTGATTACTCCTAAATCCTTCACCATTATGCCATCAAGCTACAATACTTCCCTTAGAATGGGGGAATATACAATTCCTAACATGTCTATAATCTTCTTCAGCATTACTAAGCTACTTGTGTGAGAGGAAATCATTTAATTAGGTACTAAGTGTTGGTTAATGATCAAAGAGACATAAAATAATTGTGGATTACTACTTACATTATGCACCAACACTTCTTCCTATGGTTGGCATAATATTATATAAGTGGTGAGTACTAGTTGGGTTTCTTGACACTCTTAGAAGCATTTTAGTACATCTTAAAGAAAATTCTATTAGGATGAAATAGTAAGTGCATTGTGCATCATGACATTGATATTGTTATTCTTCATATGTTCTACTATGTTGAAAGGAACCATTGATCCTTTTGACAATGTCTTTGGAATGGTAGGTTCTTCTAATGTTGGTGCACTAGTTTAGGGCACTTTTTCCTTCTACATAACCTTTTCTAGGCATAAGGGTTGTGTGGGTACCTTAGCTTGCACACTTATGTGATTGACTTGGACCATGGAAGAAGATGGTGATATGGCTATCATGTCTTCCTCTATCACGCTTGTTTTGAATCTTGTGTTGAAAACAACTAGGGTGCCTCTCCTACTAGACATAATATCCTGGTTTATGTAACCAAAGTCCTCTTCTTACCAATTTACAAAGGTAAACCCATCTTGTGGGTGAGCTAGCAATTAGATCTCTCCCATTTGTGTGACTATGCCACTCATTTTATCTTTTATTTAAGGTATGTCCTAAATCATAAGCACTTTTTTTAGGATCCCATTTGTACATGTAAATTGATCATGTGGTTGGTTACATGGAAAGTGCCACTCAAAATCTTGCACAAGATTATTCTATGATAGAATAAGAGCTTTAGAGGTACTAATAATGTCATTTTTCTACACATAGGATGTTCTATTATAGATGAAATAGTTTTGAATTTGCACTCTACCTTGATAGGGAGGCTTGTTTGATTTCTATTATTATATGTAAGGTTGTTGGTGTTTGAAGCACTACACTTGCTACCATAAAAGGGAAACTATCTCATTCCCAAAACTTTATAGCAGTGTCTTTACTTCATGCAACAATTTGGGAGGGGGGATGGCCAAGGTAGATGGACTCACTATAGTAGAAATAGGTAGACTCACTATAGTAGATGCTAGTGTGGGTTACATAGTTGTATGGAAAGGTAGAGGCTCTAATAATATATGCAAGGTGGTATAGGTGTAATATTGTGTGCTTGAATCAAATAACTCTCTATTTGCATAGTTACCTTATAAGCATCAGGAAGGTTTGTGCCTCCCATATATTGAATCATCACTACTACATCACTATTAAGAGCCTTTGGGAAATACAAGAATGAAATATTAGAAGATGGCTTACATATAGCTAGGGTTCTATCCTAAACCCTTTGGAATCTGAAGTTGAAGACAATAATAGTCTCATACAGTGTTTTCTTGATAATTGTGAGCTTCTCTATTAGGGACAAGTGATCACTCTAGTATTTAAATTGATGGTAAAAATTTTCATCAAGCTTATCCTAGTTACAAATAGAGTTTAATTGTAATATTTGATGCCATTGAAGAGATTTTCCCTTAAAAGAAGAAGCTAGTATCTTGAATATGATGTTACCTTGGGTGACATGGTATACTATGTAGATATTCATAATGTCTTAGATATTTTAATCATATAAAATTCAAAATTGGATGACTTAGGCATGGCTAATATAACCCAACCTATAGGTCATCTTTCATACTCACTCAACTCTTTTTGGCTAGAATTTCACTGATTCCCATTCACCTATAGCTTCTTAAAATTAGATTTTTGAGACATAGATAACTCTCTTAGACCCAAATCCATCCCCCTAGGTCTCATCCCCCTAACATAATAGCACCCATTTTTTACAAGAGAGCTAAAACTTAGGGGTGTCCCATTTTTCACGTTGTTCTCCAAGTTCACTTTAGCCTCAAATGGTCATATTTTTTTAATTCCTTATCTTTTCCCCTATCAAGCTAATACAAGCTCATCTAACCCACAATCATTAGTTTCCATATAAAAGTCCATATGGATTTCCATTTAGAAGGGTTGGCACTCATTTGCAAGAAATAAGCAAGAATTCAAGTACAATTAATCACTATTCTTTATTCACTACATACAGCCTTCCAAAACTAATTCAATCCTATTCAAGCACTCATACTAGTCCCTAGTCATCTAAAGTGCATTATAGTTTTGCGTTATACTTACATACATCACATAATTGTATGAAACACTTTAAATGGGGGAACTAAATTAGCTTGATTCCTCTTTAGAGTATTGTTATATACATAGTGTTCCCACACATGAGGTGTGAAGTGCGTCTTGTGAATCCTTTACACACTAACCCCTCTCTCTCTCTCTCTTTCCCAAGTTTGCTACTCAATTTCAAGTAAAATGAGATCCTAAGGGTTTTGAATATTTAATCAAACACACTTCAAGCTATGCATAAACCTAGGATTTGATATTTCATTTTTAGGGTGTCATAGGCCTACTGAACAAAACCAATAAAATCTAGACCACTAAGACAATAATGATAGAAGTGGACAATAATGTTGGAAGGATAATAGTGATAAAAAGTAGACTACAACACCAAGCAGTAGGGTGTCCTGAGTTTATTACTTTTGTCCAATATAGAAACAAAGTTTTAGATCCTATTTATGATAGTCTACCATCCCTGCACAGTAATTTCCAAGCTTTACATCATCTGTTTCAGTGTAGAACAAACTAAGTTTGACTTGTTTACACTTCTTACTATTTTTAGAAAAGATAAAATACATATCTATGTACACAAATTAGTAGGATAATTGAGACACATTTATTTATTGATTTACATTTACTCAGACTTTTATTTGCTTATGAACTAAACACCTAATTCCTAAAAAGAATAAAACATTTGGTGAACCTGACTTACTTTGAATTTTCACATAAAAACCCTAGAAACCCTAGGGTTAATTATTTTTTATTTTTTTCAAAATTTTCATGGTTTTTCCTAAATTTAAGAATTAAAAAAAAATTAAATTAATTGAAATATTTTCAATAAATTTACCCAAACCCTAGTTTGCACATACTAGGTCCTATTTACATAGAAACACTTATAAAACATTAGTAAAAATATAATGCTAATTTTAGAAATATTTTTAGATTTTTCCTCAATTTTTCAAAATTAAAACTATAAAATTTTCAAATTATTGCACGAATTTTGAAAAAAATTCTTTCAAACCCCTAGTTGCATCAATACATTATCAATTATTTTCATTACTTTTGGCATCATTTTCTAAAAATTTAATTGCATATCTAAGTCAAAAAAATCAATTTCAAATTTAAAAGTTCATAGTATTTTTCAAATAATATTTCTAAAATATCCCTAGTGGTATATACTATATCATTTTTGCTTGTTGAGGTATCACCTTACATGTTTTAGAGTCCCATATCCTTTTCATGTATATTCCAAGTCCTTGTTTAGACTATATCAGCTTAATATTTTTTACTATTATCCAAGTTATTTTCTTTATGCCACCTAAATTCCTTGCATCTTTTCCCTCACAATGAAGTGTAAGACTTAGTGGAAATCCTCCTAAGTTCACGTAGATTCCTAAAACTCAACCATATATCATGTATAAAAAATCAATTCAAGTTCTAGTCATAGATTCTACACATCTAGATTACATCAATTTCAATGAGGATAATTTTGACAAAGAGTAGTATGGAAATAACAATGATGATCTACACACTGTTTCTCATACTCCATCACATTGGACTATTGATCCACTTCCACGCATTGTCGATAATGAATTCATACTCAACATAGATTTGATTTTACAAAATTTTAGAGAAATACTTAAGGAATAACCTAAAGATCATACACTAATTATATAATCTATCATGGAAATAAAAAGGGCTAAGCAAGTTGAGTCTTCTAGTATTTTAGAGTAACTAGTTGTAAATGACACTATGGGGGAAACTATGTTTCAACCACAACCTATAGAAGCCCAATCTTATTCTATTCCACCAGCTATAGCTAGTACATCCCTATCTCTTGATGTCACACCCCTTGTCCAAGAGATAAGATCTCTTCAATCCAAGGTGAAACATGTTGAGCAAGGTACCACTAGACCTACATAGGCATTGGATTCTTTTGCACTTTTGTATACACCATTGGCACATCACATTGCTTCTACACCCTTGACATAAGGATTTTTTCAACCCAAGGTTACTCTTTATGATGGAAACAGTGATCTAGAGACACATTTGAGAGATTTTCATGTATCATGTTTGGATTATGTACCCAATGACTAGTTACTTACCAAACTCTTTCCATGAATCCTAAAAGATTATGCTCTATAATGGTTTTATAGTCTACCAAATTAGTCAATAACAACTTTCAATCCTTTATTAGACATGTTCCTAGCACATTTTGGTATCAACATTGGTGATAAGGTCTCATATGCATAAATAACATAATAGAAACAAAGGTCAAATGAGCCCCTCATGGATTATGTTCTTAGATACAAGACTATTCTCACTAAGCTAACTAGCCCCATGGATGATCAAGAGATATAGGACATCTTCAAATAGAGCCTTCTACCAACACTGCATGAATCCATTATCTTCAAAATATTCTCTTCCTTCACCAAATTATATCATACACTTAAGGGAAGAGAAGTCAAGTTAATCTCAAAGAGTAAACTCAAGTATTCAACTACTTCAAACTCAACAAATAAGAGTAATAGCAAAGTCCCATACAAGTTTAAAATTAGTGACAATAAGAATCAAAATCAACCAATAGTCAATACAACTTTAGAGCCCCATCAGCATGTGGTTTTATTAGCACCTCCTTAATGTGAATTTACCAATTTACTAATTTCTCCAGCTAGAGTTCTACAATAGTTATTGGAATGCAATATCATAACACAAATCCAATAAATCCTCTTCTATGGGGATATGATTAGCATGCATTTTGAAATTTTTATAGGGCACTAGGCCATACCATAAATAGGTGCATTAGTTTGTGACATAAGATATAGGACTTAATAGATGATAATCTACTTGATCTAGGCACTTCAGTTGAGCCTCGAAAGATAAAGCCAACAAAAGATAAAGCTTTAAAAAACTTTTTAGATCCATTTCCACAACATTCAAAATAAAAAATAGGACACATCACGTGTTCATCATACATACCATACACATCCTCCACCAGTTACTTACCAAGCACCTTCAGTTGAGGTACATCCTTTGAAAGGTGTGATAGGTGTGTATGAGTCTAGAGTTCAATATGGGCCTTTGATATCTTTTTCATATTAGGAGATTATGGAGGATGATATAGGTTAAAATGCACTTTTTATCAGATAACATATCCATAATCAACCTATCTATAATGTACTCATTAATAATGGTTTTAGTCTTAATATGTGCACCTTCACACTACTACAACATTTGGGTTATTCAGAGTAGGATATCACTCTGACCAATAAAGTTATCAATGGGTTTAGTGGGCATGCTCAAAGTTTATTAGACAAAATAGTACTTCCATTATAGGTAGGTCCTACACATGTGGCTACACCATTCACTATAGTTCCCTACATAGGAGTTTTTAACATACTACTTGGTCGACCATGGATTTAGAAACTCAAGGTAGTACCTTCTACAGTTCATAGATGCATGAAGTTCATTCACTTCAATCAAGTTCTTATAATGGATGAAGTTATTTATGAGTCACCACTCCCCACTTTAGATATATCTACCAGCTTCTAGTCACCAAATCTAGTTCTTCCATTGGTTTTAGCTTCTCCCCTAGCTTCTATTCTAGTTTAACTTTAGGTTCAACCATAGTTACAACATCCATCACCAGTATAGAGAGTTCATACACCCCCATAGCTTCAGGATTCTAGATAGCTTCTAGTGACATTATTCACACCTAGAGTAGTTACACTGAGATCTCATATAGCTACATAGAGAGAACCTATCCATATATCTTCTTCTCCTACTTTTATATGGGTCCCTAAGAGCCCTACAATTGCATCCACTTCTTAAAGTCACAAGGGACCCCACATTTAGTTTCCACTTTAGAAATTTCATAGTAGTTAGAATGTACACATATTTTAGCTTCATAATCTCAATCATACACTCATGCCTCATGATCATGCATGATTTATTTGTTTGATAGAGGACATGATATGGATTTGTTATTAATTTTACCTAACAAGGTCAAATTACTACCTCTATCATTCAAAACTTTCCTAAATCTCACCAATATCCCTTTGTAGAAGGTCAAACTAATCAATTATGGCCTAAAATCACTAATTTTGGTTAAAAACATGTCAAAAATATATTTTAAATGGGTCATTGTAATTTCAAACGAGCATTGTCACGTTCAAATATACAAACAATCCATGCATGGGGGTTAATTTTGATAGACGGTTGAACTTTCTAGGAGTTTTAGGTGGTTTCAGGACTTCAAATTTTGTATAAAAGGTCATCATGACTTGAGGAAACTTTTTAAAAAAAAAATTATCCATTTTATCACTATATATTATTAATATTTTGTCACAGTCATCAGCATGTCTGTTGGAGATCATCATTGGAACAAGCATTATTTTGGAGTGCTACAAAGGTTTCTAAGTCTAGGTAAAAGTATGAAAATCATGGGATGATATTTTTACATCATAATAAGACCTTTAAAGAGTGTTAAAACTCTAAAATTTAAGTAAACTATGCTTATATAAGCTTTTGCAACCAAACAAACATATTGGCCAAAAAGGGTTTTTTTTTTTTTTTTTTTTCAAGGAAAATATTGCTTTAAAGTGTTTTTATAGCATGGTAAAGACCCCATGATTATTTTTGTAGGAATTTGGAATAATTATAATATATATTTTCATTTTGGTGAAATTTTCATTTTTTTAGTTCTATACACCCTTCCTAACCTCCTATTCAGATGCTCATATCTTTCACCACATGTCTATTTTTATTAAATATATTATTTTGATTTAATTAATAATATTTAATTATAACTTATTAAAAATTTAAACCATTTGAGTGGTTTTTATTTATGAACAATCATTAAGAGTGTAGGCAGCTCAGAATGTAGTCAAAACCCCACAGGCCAATTTCTCCACATGGTAAATTTTTATATATTTTGAATGGAAACCCAATATTTTCAAGGATGTTGTAGGTGTAAGTTTTATACACATAAATGGAAAAAATATTGGATTTAGAGGTCTATAGTTCATGAACCATCATTTTGAAAATTCAGCTTCAAAGCCTACCTAAACCCTCAAAAAACTAGTTTTGTAAAAAGCTTATTTTATTTCCATAAAATAATCTTGAATAAAATTTAAAAAAATTAAAATTTTAATTAAACTCAGAGATTATTCCATAAATTTCAATGTTATGAATGGAGATGTATGGATGAGGGCATAAATCATAATTTTTGTGTAAAAAAGTATGTAAAATGAGATACATGACACTTCAATGAAATATAATCAATGGAAATAAAATAATAAGAAATTTTATTCATCCTAAAATTTTAATTTGGTCAAAAATAATCCTAAAATTATCCCAACTAGCTCAATCAAAATGACTAGTCTGTAGGAAAATGGAGCAAAATAGGCCTGGTCAACCTTATTGGCTGAATGATGAGTGTTTTCTCATCAAAATATAATATCTTGTGATGAGAAAAGTTTTTATAGATATATTTAATTATTTTTATAGGTTTCAAGGCATCTTATTTCAATTTTAATGGAGTCTAAATGCCAGAAGATAGGCTATTAGGCCTAATTGGCCTAATAGGCTTAATTGGTTAATCAAGCAGGTAAAGAATGACATTAAAAATATATAAAATGAATTAATTTTAGAGTTAACATGTTGAATATATGTTTTTTAAATTGATATATTATTTTAAAGTAAATCCACAAGTTTCAATTCATGCAATTTGACTTCAAGTTGAGTTAACTAATCCTTAAGTGTCAAATCTCTTTGGTTGACTAGTTTGACTAATTTCATGCATCTCCCATGCTTTTCATGCAAGACAACGAATTTTAAATAAAAATAAATTTAAATATGGAATTATATTCTAATTTATGATGTGATTTTTATGCAAGGAAGTTTTACAAGTCAACATGTGCCCATAACTTCTCTATTCTATGCCAAAAGTAAAGGCCATGCAAATTTTTAAAGACTTGAAGAATTGAAGACCTTTTTTAATATTATAAAATGAATTTATTATTGAGGAATGGCATGGATTTTCATGCATGATGACTTGAGTTGACATCAATATGGTCCCAAAAATTTTATAATTCTAAAAATAAGGTTTCTTGTAAGTTAATTTGAATTCAAAAATTGACTAGAGTTCACATCTAGTTAATCTCCTCTTCTTTTTTCAACTCCAATATTGGATATTGCTTTGATATTTTATATATGTAGGCATTTTATCCATATTTTTAGGGGGATCCATCTTTTGGAAAGACCAGACTTTATTAAAATTTTAGTTTTGTAACTTTTTAAAGAAATAAAAGATTGTTTTATATTTACATTACTCTGGTATAGTGTGTTAAGATCAGTTTGATTTGCATATGTGGTATAAATATCTCCCCTTGTCAAGTCTTGATGTCACATAGCTATTGGTATGATATTATGCAAGTCATGTTTAATGTTTAATGTCATTTGTTTAAGTTGATAGTGGATAAACATTGGCTAGTTAGTGCCTTGAATTAGGTCTATTTCACTATTTCCCTCAAGCTTATATTAACTGATAAAACATCTTCATAAAATACTGATGCATAAGATTTAATTGGAGTTGTAGATTCAATTTTTGCTTGTCTAATTAGTGTTTTAGAAGCTTAATTTGAGTGGATCAACTAAAAATACATGTGTATCACCAAAAGTAGAGTAGGATTTCCCTTTCAGTTTCTTTCTCTCCCTTTTCATCCCAACATTTAGTAGTTTAGTAAGTAATGTAGAGTGATACATCAGAGGAGGTAGCCTCACCATAATCTAGAGGTCTGATCTGAGTTTAGGTGTCTCACATTTGAGATCATTCCAATATTAGTCCATGTGTGAAGGTTTCATATCCAAATCTACCAAGCCTTTAAGTAGGGTGCTATCTAGATTGCTAATAGTTCTGGCATGCCTGGTGGGACATCATTCTACACACTAGCCTTTGGAGGCATTCAAAAATTAGTGAAAATTTTAGGCACTCAAAGTTGGTTTTGAATATCATGTATCTTTTCAATATTGATTAAATTTAGTATTTGTCTTACTAATGGTCTCCAGTGGCTTGTTTCAATATGAATCCATATTATCCTCACTATGATCGCTATGACCAACCACACTATGATCCTCACCAAGAGTTTGAGGACCTATATTAGGCATATATGTAGGAGTACTATCCTGATCCTCCCTATGAATAGACATTCCATCATAATACTACCCCTTACTAGTCTTATCATGATCCATCCTACCCATCTATCCAACCTAATCATGGAAATTTTGCATCTACCAAATCCATATCAACACTTAAACAAAATTTAGTGATCCTTGAAAAGCATGCACTAGAGATGCACTCATAGAGCTATTATGGCCAAGATACTCATAATCACCACATCCATAATATAAGAGAGACATTATAAAAAATAAAAGAGTAATGGACACCTGTTGAGAGGGCAAATTGGGGTATTCTCACTAGTGATATGATGGATGTAGGTGGTTACATTAAAAGTATTGATTACAAACTAAAAGGCCTTAAGGAATAACATGTTCAACCTCACTCTTATTATATGCCATCCATTCCTTCGCAAGAGACCATTCCAAGAGCCCCTTTGATTTTGCCAAATTCTTCATATGTTTCTTAGTGCTTCCCTTCTTGGATTTTTATCCAATAGAACTATCAAATAGAGAAGGAGATTGTTATGGCATAGCCTACTATTGAGATCACTGACCACTTTAAAGAGAAAATATTCTAGGAGAATATTGATAAGTAGATCAGAGAGTTAGAGTTGAATCCAAGGAAAGAGAAGGAAAATTAGAATGAAAATTTCAAAAAAGAGCCTTTATATTTCCCATCTTGGAACCAAATCATGGAGTTAAGTAAGAAAAAAGATTAATCAAGCATCAGTCAAGATGCTAAATGCAAGCAAGAGATCATTCAACATTCATCCCTTCCTCCTTAGAAGACTAAATCCTTTTCTTAATAGAAAGCCATTCAAGAAAAAGTGTAGTAGAGAGATGAGGTGAAGGTGATCAAAGAGGATGAAACCAAAGAGATAGAAAATAAAGGTGACTTGAGTGATCAAGAATAAGAAATCATAGTTGGGACACCACTTGGCAAGGAAAAGAATGATTCATTTTTCCATGATGAACAAGAAGATGAGCTACAGGAAGATTCTCAAGAGTTTGTAGTAGTTGATATAGATGAAGTGCAAACAATTTTTTCTTCAAAAGGTATCCATGAGGACAACTCACATAGAGCCATTAATGAGATGGAGAATATCCCTGATAAAGTTGAGACAAGTGTAGTAGACCAAGAAATTTAATTTGACTTCATCCAAAAGGTATAAATATGTGATAAACATGTTTCAAATTGTAAGAGTACTGATGAATTTCATGACCTTTCAATTCATCATGATGAAAAGACTTTTTGGGATGACTTAGAGAGTTTTTGTGTAAAGTTTGATAGTCCATCTCCACCTCAAGTGGAGATTGATGAATGTCTTGTAAAGAGTACTATTGAAACTATTCATCAAGAAGAAATTAAAGTCATATTACAGTAATGTTTGGATGATTATCAAGTATCTAAAGACTTTGACAAAGTACCACTTTAAATGGAGTAAATGAAGAAACCAATCTAAGTATACTAGCTAAATTACCAATACAATCATTTAATGAGAATGTGTCAAATCATGATCAGCCTACGAATGAAGTAGAGATAGTAGTCTTGATGCAACAAAAAAGAATATGGGAGTAAGATGATTATATCTTAGATCCATATCTTCAATACATACACCTAATAATGTAATTTCAAGACCTAATTACATCATCCAGAACATATGAACATATAAGTGCTCCTATTTGCATAAGAGAGCTATCAAAAAGAAGCAAATACATTTCAAAGTTCCATAGTGCATCAAATAACTTTCAATTTTATCTAGGAGGAACAACAAGGTGGAGGTTAGTTTGTACATAATATAATACCTTTTTTTTCTCTAAGTGCATATCTGCACATGCTTTCAGTGTTTTTTTTTCCCTTTCTAAGTTGTTGTTGTCCATTCCTCTAAGTACACATGTGCACTTTTTATTATTTGTGTCAGTTGTCTTGTTGTGTCTTTGTATACAAAAATATTCCTATTCAGTGTATATCCAAGTATATCCTTTTTAGATTTTCTAAGTTCTTTGACTAGAAAGCTGGTCAACCCATGAAATTTTTTAAAATTATTATTAATTTGACCTATCAAGGTCAAATTACTACTCCTATCATTCATAACATTCCTAAATCTCACTAATATCCCTTTGTAGTAGGTCAAATCGATCAATTATGGCCTAAAAACTCTAATTTTGGTTAAAAATAATGTCAAAAATGGATTGTAAATGTGTCATTGGGATTTCAAATTTGCATTGTCAAGTTCAAATATGTAGACAATCCATGCGCAGGGGTCAATTTTGAGAGAAGGTTAAACTTTCTAGGAGTTATAGGTAGTTTTAAGACCTAAAATTTTGATTTTAAAATTTATACAATATTAATAACTTGAGTAATCTTTTATAAAAAATTCTTAGCCATTGGATGAGTATATATACTTACTATTTTGTCATAGTCACCAGTATGTTCGTTGGAGATCACCATTGGAGCAGGTATTGCTTTGGAGTGCTTAAAAGGTCTCTAAGTCTAGGTAAAACTAAAAAATCATGGGATGATGTTTTTACATCATAATAATAAATTTAAATAGTGTTTAAACTCTAAAATTTAATCAAATTATGCTTATACAAGATTTTGAAAGCAAATAGGCATATTGGCCAAAAAAGGGTTTTTTTACTTTTTAAGAAAAATGTGATTTTAGAGTGTTTTTATAGCATGGTAAATAAACCATGATGATTTTTTCAAGAATTATGAATAATTTTAAGAATTATTTTTATTTTTCTGAGATTTTCATTTTTCTAGTTCTAGACACCCTTCCTAGCCTCTTGTTCAGATGCTCATATCTTTCACCACATGTGGAGTTTGAATGAAAAATATTATTATGTTTTGATTAATAATGTGTAATTATAATATATATATATATATATATATATACCATTTGATTCTTTTTTCTTTATGAACAATCATTAAGAGTGTAGGCAGCTCAGAATGTAGTTAAAACCCCAAAGGCAGATTTCTCCATGTGGTAAATTTTTATATATTTTGAATTGGAACCCAATATTTTTATGGATTTTGGGGTGGTTAGTTTTATACACAGAAATATAGTTTTTTTTTAATTTTTGGGTCTGTACTTCATGAAACATCATTTTGAAAATTTAGCTTCAAAACCTGCTTAAACCCTCAAAAACCTAGTTCTATAAAAAGTTGATTTTATTGCAGTAAAATCATCCTAAATAAAACTTAAACATATTAAAAGTAAAATTAAAATTATATAGGATTATACAAAGGTAAATTTTATGAATGGAGATGTACGGATGATTACAAAAATCATGTTTTTAATGTAAAAAAGCATGTAAACTGAAGTATAAGACATTTCAAAGAAATATAATAAATGGAGATAAAATAATAATACTTTTTATTAATCCTAAAATTTTAATTTGGTCAAAAATCATCCCATAAGTATCCAAACCACCTTAATCAAAATGGCTAGTTTGCAAGAAAATGGAGCAAAATAGGCCTAGTCAACCCTGTTGAATTAATGATGAGTGTTTTCTCATAAAAATCAAATATATTGTGATGATAAAAGTTTTTACAGGTATATTTGATTATTTTTTAAGGTTTCATGTCATATTTTCTCAAGTTTAATGGAGTCTAAATTCTAGAGGATAGGTTATTAGGCCTAATTGGCCTAATAGGCTTAATTAGTGAATCAAGCAGGTAAAGAATGACATTAAAAATCTATCAAATGAATCAATTTTGGAGTTACCATGTGAAATATATTTTTTTAAAGTGGATATATAATTATAAATTCAATAAAAAAGTTTCAATTCATGCAAGTTGAGCTTAAGTTGAGTTAACTAGTCCTTAAGGGTCAAATCTCTTCAGTTGACTAGTTTGACTAGTTTCATGCATCTCCCATGCTTTTCATGCAATATAAATAATTTCAAGAACTTAAAATAACTTTCAAGATGGATTTATCTTCTAATTTATGTCATTATTTTCATGTAAGTAAGGTTGAAAAGTCAACATGGGCCCACCACTTCTCAATTCTATACCAAAAGTAAAGGCCATGCAAATTTTTGAAGACTTGAAGAATTGAAGACTTTGTTTAATATTGTAAAATGAATTTATTATTGAGGAATGGCATATATTTTCATGCATTATGACTTGATTTTACATCAATATGGGCCCACTACTTTTCTAATATTAAAAAGAAGGTTTCTTACAAGGTAAATAAAGAAGGAGATATTTAAAGAATATTATAAGTAATTTGAACTCAAAAATTGACTAGAGCTCACATCTAGTTAATCTCCTCTTATTTTTTCAAATCCAATCTTGGATATTGATTTGATTTTTTATATATGTAGAATTTTTATCTATATTTTTAGGTGGATCCATATTTTGGCAAGACCAAACTCTGTCAAAATTTGAGTTTTGTAACCTTTTCAAAGAAATAAAAGATTGTTTCAAATTTCCATTACTCTGGTATAGTGTGTTAATATCAGTTTGATTTGCATATGTGGTATAAATGTCTCCCTTTTAAAGTATTGATGTTGCCTATCTATTGGTATGATATTATACAGGTCATGTTTAGTGTTTAATGTCATTTTTTAAAGTTGATAGTGGATAAACATTGGCTGGTTAGTGCCTTAAATCAGGGTTATTTCATTATTACTCTCAAGCTTATATTAACTAATAAAAACTCTTCATGAAATAATAATGCATAGGATTCAATTACAGTTATATATTTAATCTTTGATTATCTAATCAGTGCTTTAGAAGGTCAATTTGAGTGGATGAACCAATAATATAGGTGTATCGCCAACAATAGAGTAGGATTTCCCTTTTAGTTTTCTTCTCTCCCTTTTCATCCTAGCATTCAATAGTTTAGTAAGTAGTGCAGAGTGATACATAAAAGGAACTATCATCACCAAAATATAGAGGTATAATATGAGTTTAGGTGTCCCACATATCAAATCATTCCAATGTTTGTCCAAGTGTGAAGGTTTTAAATCCAAATCTACCAAGTCTTTAATAAGTGTGCTATCTAGATAGCTAATCGGAGTCTCACCTAAGACTCATCAGTTGGTATCATTTATTATTAGTCCTTATTGTACATAGTTCAAATATTTTGAAATAAAAATATACAAAAACATTCAATTTTTTTCAAAAATGATAAAATGGTTTTGATTGTATGCATCATCCATGCTTTACATCACTACTATCATGTTATGATTTACATTTGTTATTTAATGATAGTGTATGTCAATTTTATACATTACCATAATTCACTTAATATTCTTTGAGTTTTTATAGTGACATTTAGCTACTTGATTTCTTCATTCTACCCATAGAGGGGGCATTCTTACTTCTACATTCGAGACATACATTATTATACATACCCACTAGGTGCATCTTCTACATGACTAAACCATTCAGATTACATCATTCCTACACCATATACTCTGAGTTATCATGCTTATGTACATTAATTTATAGATTACAGAAAAAACTATATCGACATCTCACTAGTATATAGCACTTGTGTATTTCTTAACATATACCTAGTCTTGTACTACACATGTTTTGCATACTTTCACATTTTATTTGATTAGTTAGATGTGCTTGTCTCTTTCTAGATATTACATGCTTTATTTTATTGCTTATTGTAGCTTGTGTAACTACATTTTCTAGTTCTTTTTTTACTCCTATTTTTGCCTTAAGACATGTGTTAATGTCTTTTGCTTAATTTTCATATGTGTGCCTTAGGACATTTGCTAATGCCATTTTTTTTACTCCTCTATGTGCTTATAGCCTATGTGATAATTTTGATTATTTCACTTAGAATTGTATGAGGCATTTGAACATGACTTCCATGCTTATTTCCAATTTGAGTGATATGTGCCTATGTCCCTTGTTTTCATGGCCCCTTGGCCCATCTAGTATGCTTCTTGATTTTGGCTTATTTACTTGTTGCTTGTCAAATGTGTGAAATGACATGATCCATATCATGATTTTTCTTTGTTTTTTTTGGATGCCATGATGGACATCATGCTCCATCCCTCTAACTAATAACTAATAATTAACATTTTCAATTCTAATTCAGTACATTGTACATGCTCTGACATTGTTATATCTATCTAAGCATACCCTTATTGATCTAAAAATAACTCATTACAAAAATTTATATATCTTGAAACATATTTTCAAACATCAAATGCTATATCATATATATTTTTAGGATTAACACACTTACATGACTATTTTCTTTTGAGGGTAGTCATTATGAGTTTATCATTCCTACCCTTAGAAGAGGGGGAATCAAATAGGGTCTTTTTCATGGAGATAAAACCTCCTATCAATCAAAACAACATTCAAAATAGTTAGCATAGAATACAAAGGTCAAATTAGTCGAATCAGAGTAAAAAAATAGGAACAATCTTAGATTAACAATTAGTTTTCACATCAGACAGTGCTACCAAAAATGGATAGTAGTGCCAAAAATGGATAGTCACACCAAAAATAGATAGTATCACCAAAAATAGGGGGTGTACATAGTTTGACACTCTTGTCTAAGTAGAGAAACACTTAGGGTTTCCAAAAATAGGCAAAAAGTTTAGTTCAATGATAGTTTTTGCACTTTTGGACCCTTTAGATTCAATAGTTTTAGTATAGTTTTCTTAGATATAGGTAGTTATCATGCATGACATGATGGTTCTCACTTTTAGTTTAGATTAGGAAGTTGACATAACTTCCAGATCAGATTTCGTGTTCTAGATATCAGTGTTAGGGGCAATGTCCATGACACATTAATCTTCTTTTATTTCTGAGTTTAGTTTATTATAGGCATTCTTAGAAGATGCATGCCTTAATCCATCTATAGGTGGTTAATATCACATTCAATTTAAACTTTCATTTAATTTTAGCTTTATGATTACATTATTTCTTAAGTTATCTTTTATATAAGCCTAGTACATCAGTTTCAAAGTGGATTTCATATAAGCCTAATCTCCATCTTTTGAAATGGCCAAGAGTAGCCTAGTTTGTAGCACATATTTGGCTATCGACACCATAGTGTCAGATGTTCAGCCTATTCATAGATCCATAATCCATCTCATATGACATCTATTATATATTGATATCACTTCATAGCTTCACTTCATGGGGTAAAGATGGAGTCAAAGGGCCTGACTTTGTATGCTTGAGCCACTTATTCAGAGGGATTGGACATATAATCCAAACATTGATTAACACATGTATGATTCATTAACTTCACTTATTGACAATAGATTTAAAAGGCTAGAATTTTCATTCTTGAGCCATATTCTAGGGAATTAATCACTCATATCTATTTATGATATTACTCTTGATTCAACACATACTTAACACAATCTAGCATCACAATAAGTTTTATATTAGTTCATATACCCAATGAGGTGTATTCATTCCAGTCTCTTCCTTTACTCAAATTTTGTATGTTATTATTTTAGATATAGTGTATCTAGTAAGAAATGATCTACCTCATGTTTTTATTTTTATATTCACACATCATAGCGTGCTCTCTCTATGTACATCCAACATCACACAACTTCATGATCTTTTCCCTTATAGTTAAGTTCAGGTATGATTTATATTTTTTCTTTATACTATTATTTCACTTTATTGCATCACTAAAATAAAGTGGGGTAAATGTAATCATATAAAATGTAACATTGTATGGCTTAGACATGGATAATATCACCCAACCTATAGGTCCTCTTTCTTACTCACTCAACCCTTCTTGGCTAGACTTTCATTGATTCCTAGTCACCCATATCTTCTTAGACTTAACTTTTTGAGACCTAAGTAGCCCTTTCAAACCCAAATACATCCCACTATGTCTCATCCCCCTAGGAAAATATCAGCCAATTTGGACAAGATCACTAGAAATTAGGGGTGTCTTATTTTTGGTGCTATTGTCCAAATTCACTTTAGCCTCAAATGATCAAATTTTCTCAATTACTTATCTTTTACCCTATCAGCCTAATATAATCTCATCTAACCCATGATCACTATTTTCATTATAAAATGACATTCAATTTCCATTTATAAGGGTTGACACTCAATCATAGGAAAGAATCAAGAATACAATCAAGTACACTCAAGCACTCTTCCTTATTCTATGCATACAAACTTCCAAAACCAATTCAAGCCTATCCAAGCACTCATACTAGTCCTTAGTCATAAAAAGTACATTCCAATTTCACATTTTAGTTGTATACATCACATAATTACACCAAGAACTTCAAATGGGAGAACTACATTACCTTGTTCCCTCTTTAAAGTATTAATATGTAGGCAGTGTACCCACACACAAGGTGTAAAGTGCACCCAATGTATCCTTTACACACTAACCCCTCAGTCTCTTTCCCAAGTTTAATACTCAAGTTCAAGTACCAAGATCTCCTAAGGTTTTTGAATATTGAATTAGACACACAGTGAGCTCCACACAAACCCATGCTTCAATATTTCATTGTCAGGGTATCACAGGCCTACCAAAAAACCCAAAAAGCCAGACCACTAGGACAATAATGTTGGAAGTGGAAAACAATGTTAGAAGAGGATAATAGTACCAAAAATTGGAATGAAATTCCAAGTAATAGGGTGTCTTGAGTTTGGCACTCTTATCCTATCTAAAAATAGAGTTCTGGGTCTTGTTTATGATAGTTTGTCATCCCTGCACAACAATTTCTAGACCTTACATCATTCATTTCAGCCCAAAACAAGATAAGTTTGATTTTTTTACACTTCTTACTATTTTTGAAAATGGTAAAATACATATCTATTTACACAAATTAGTAGGCTAATTGAGACACATTTATTTACTAGTTTATATTTACTTAGACCTTTATTTGCTTAGGAATTAAACACCTAATTCCTAAAAAGAATAAAATAGATATAATCTATGGGGGAAGTCAAATTTTTGTTAGTGAATTAGGGCAAGCTTTAGAGGGATGATACTAGGATGTCATCATACTACACTATAATTAATGGATCCATTTAAAGTCACAAATTCCTAATTTAGTGGTAATATTATAAAATAGGGAATATGCCTCTTCTAGGTATAAAGGGCCTTCTATATGGGGGAGTGGACTATGCTCTAAGAGGTGACTATCTTGTGCCATATCTTCTAATATGGGACAAAGACACTATAACTCTCCTTCTCCTAGATAGCATTATGAGCTTAGTAGAGTATAAATCAATGCTTCTTGTAAATGACCTTGTTCTTCTCAGCATGTGATTAGTGAGGTAGTATTTATGAACTAGATATATTCAAAGTTTCTAGGTGCTCTTGCTTAGTGTCTGCTACACTAGATGGATAAAGAAAGCACCAATTATTTAGCTTCTACAATTGGTCCCATCAGGTGCCATAAACTATTCTCATTCAAAACATGTACCTATAGATGCTTAATGATGTGGGAAATATTTAAGGTGGGGCACTAGGCATAGAGATCATGTACAAGGCAAAAGGATGATTCAATGATGGACATGGAAGTATTATCATGTAGCTACATGTGTGAGTGTCAGTTGTCTTACTATAGTGATGTAAATGTCTCCAAGGCATGAGACCCTTACACTCCTTGGGATAAGTCTCTAGAGTAGGCTAGATTCCTTTTATTCTAAGTACAACTAGTTTAAGATCGCTATGTAGACCTAAAGATCATAAAGGTAACATATATCTAGTCTAAACCTAAGATTATGAGATAAAAGGGAGGGAAAAGGTAAGAGAGTGCTCCAAAAAAGGTGATGTGCCTAGAATAGAGTGAGTGCTCATACTTCCATAAACACACTAAAACACTTCATAAAAAGATGTTTCTACATAGATTATACCAAGGACACTCCAAATACATACGTGATTCACATAGAGGTGTGGGAACATAGTGCTACATTGAGAGGGATGATAAAAAATCCATAGGTAGTGTCAACATAGACCCAAGTGCACATAGGATATGACTTGCAAGTGAGTTCTGAGTTTAATGACGAGGTGTAGGGAATAAACAATAGAGATAGGGATGAACATTACCCACTGTCAAATATAAAAAAACATAAATACCATAGAGATCATCAAAATAGTAAAAATAGGTGAACTTAATTCTCATTAATATACAAGACTTAGCCAATACAAGTGCTCATGAAAGGCAATTTTCTATAGTGTGAGACTATTAAAAAAATTGTCAACCCTTTTACAATGAAATAACTAGGTTTTTATAAAAGATCATGTTGATTTTACAATTAATGTGCCACTTGGGTGATGGGTAAATCATTTAATCCATATGTGGCACTATGGTGATTCTTCTTGAAGTCTATCCAAAGATTATACTTGGGTTGATGGTAGGATTGATTTTAGATATATGCACATTGGGGAATGGAATTTTCTTGTCAGTTTTAAAGGATTGTGTGTACTCAATTTCTAAGGTCAAGTAACCATTTTTGAAATAAATTTTCTTGACAGTGCCTTGAACCTTTCTTAACCATCTCTAATGTTATTTGTCTAGCTACCACTTGGAAAGTGGAACTTCGTGATTGATTTTGGGTGTGGTTTTTTATGAATTCCACACATCACTTTAGTGGGCTCTCTAAGGAGTCCCATTTAGTTTCTTGGAAAGAGGATCATGGATGTAACATGTAGAGGGCTATCACTTGCTCTAGGCAGCTGTGAACTTCTTCATGCTAGGATAAGCACCAAATTACTACATAGTATTGATAAAAGGAAGGTCACATGTTGTATATCTTAAAGACATGGATGTGGGATCTTATGCATGGGTGAAAATCTATATTAGATAAGCACAAAGAAGGATTAACATCTAAGCATGCATGATGATGAAGATCATGGGCAAATTTTTAAAGGTCCATAGCTAATTATTGTACCATTCGTTCTACTTAGCTATTTTAGAACTTATGGAAATGCATTCTTGGATCCATGCTCCCCTTAGCCTACCCCTTGACCTACATTCCCAACATCCTTGCACATGATCATGCATCACGAACCTTCTTTGAGCATGAACATTTATTTTACTCTTGTGTAGATCTACACCTCTAGTTTGGACTCTAGCATAGATGGGAAGTGTTTATGTGTTATTCTTCATGAATTTCCAAGGACTTCACAAGTGCACTGGTATTCTATAGGGTTTTGGGAGCTCTTGCATCAACTGAGGGGTGACTTAGAAATTCAAAAAGACCTTAATATTACCATGCACTTGATAAGACATATTTTTATGATTAAGTCTTACCAATAGACTAAGACCAAAACTATCAAAAGGCTACCAACAAGGTTAGGCAAGTATAAAATCAAAGCTTTTAATAATCCTCAGCTATGATAACCAATTTTGGGTAACATCTTTGGAAACCTCCTAGGATTTCATGTTTGATATACATATAGACAAATTTCTTTCTTACCCCCATTGGGATATGGAGTCATCTCTAAATTGAAATAGATATTGAGAACTAACCTAAGAACTATATACACATAATATTTTCAAATATTATCAATTAATGATGCTTTCTCTCTTGTAGGAACCCATCAAGTATCAATCTCTCTAAGTGTACGCCTTAAACAGTGCACTGAGAAAGGGGTAGGTAGACCATTGGAGCTTCATAATATTATTTTCCCCTATACCACCACATAAAATCTAAACAACCATCTCCTATACACTTTCCTAATATTTGACACCTTCCTTACACCCTCCTAGAATAGATTCACTATCTTATTTAGCCGCTATCTAAGACAAAAACTATTTTTGACATTTATCAAATAAAGTCAGCCTAAGCTAACCTTATATTTAAATTATATTTTCACATTACAAGACTCTATTCGCATTGGCCAACCTAGTTTGGGACTTAACTTGCTTTTATTATTTAATTATACAAGGTCAAATTGGGTTGACCCTATTAGATAAACTTCTGGAAATGTTTAGGGTTAGATTTAGTTATATAAACACATCCATTTCAACCATTTCTTAGAGAAAGGTAATAATAATAACATCATATATTTTTCATTTGCTTATCTACCATTCTACTTTATGATAATTGCTAAGGGTTTCAATACTACACTTGGAGATATGGATTTTATCTTGTGAATAAATCTTTTAGATACATAGATAAGTTATGTAACCTAGAGATGACTTATCCTTGTTATCCTTACATACCATAACAACCTCTTACAAACCACCTTGGCCAAGAGAGAGATTAAGGCTCGATGGGTTTGTACTCAAAGGTACTAATTCCTAAATTGTTCCTCCTTTATTAAAGTATACATATTTTCATTTGTTAGATTTTATGATTTTCTCTCCATGCATTAGGATTTCCTATATATTTGATTAATTATAGATCTTCTATGCATGTTTAATTCTATGTTTTATTACCCCCATTTTATGCCACATGATTACGTGAGCATTTTGTTATATTTTATTTTACTTTGCATATACTTTGTGAATATAGAAAACATAAGACCTAGATAGGATTATCACATGGTGTTGATTTAATAGAGGCTTTATTACCCTCTCTAGTGATATTATTGTGGTAAGAAACCCCTTCATTAGGTATAACAAATCCATCTTGGTCATGACCCCAATTTTATAAGTGTACCAATAAGTGAAAGGGTAAGTGTGATTTATCTTTTCTAAGATAGGATTGATTATAGATCAGCTACACTTTGCCTTATATAGACAAACCTATTTATAAGGATGAAATAGTTGGTTGTCTCCACCAACACATAACAATAAGAAACAAACACACCAAAAAGAGAAATAAAACAAATAGTACACACACTATGATAAGAATCACTTATTGAAGACAAAAAAGGAAACTACTATACATGACTAACCTTTAATGTATGATCCTCCTAGATCAAAGGAAAACTCCTTGAGTCTTCTTCATGTGATGAACAAGGATGATATACAAGATATTGTTCCAAAAAATTTCTTGGTTTATCATCTCCTTTCTTTACCACCACTATTTTTGGCTTAACCTCAGGGGGATCAATAATAGAAAACATGTATCCAAAAGGGATAAATTCATCTTGAAATTCATAAATTTCCTCATATTTCTCTTTATCAAAGAGATATACCTCTAATGTGACCACACTTTGATCATGGGGTTAGAAATAGGCTTAGATTATATTGGCTCTTTAACCTCCATCTATTGGTCACCTTAAATAGAATCATCTTCATCATAACTTACTACATCCGGACTTAAACTTCTTAGTGATGAATTGTAGGACTTGTTGGCTTGTTAGGTGCTTTGTACTTCTCATCAACAAATTCATTCTATTCTTTTGGAGGTCTTAACCTACCAAACTCTTCAAATTACTTGAACATGTCTAAATAAGACTACCACATATTATCAAGACCTCCTTGAAATTGTTCATGAGATTCAACAATACCATAAACCATGATTTTATATTAAATATCCTTCTCACTCATATATTTACCATGTTCCTTGGCTAAGACAACCATGTTGGCATTTTACTCATCGGCTATAGGTTTACTATCCAAACTTGAATAAAACTTTTCTATTTCCTCCCAAAATCAAGCTTCTTCTTGATCACTTGAAAGCATACCAAATTCAATATAATTCTTTCTATTCCCTTTAGGGATAACATACCTATCCAATTAATGAAATTCTTCAATAAAATCATGACATAGTTGCAAGTTTCATTATTCGATCTCTATTTCTTACTCATGAGGTTCAAAATGTTTAATGACCAAGGTGTCTTCATGAAGGTTTACCTCATTATAAATTAAAACTTGATCAAATTATGTATGCTCATCTTTTCCTTCATAAAAACTCAACCCATGGAAACTAGATTGGTATTATTCTTCCTCCATGAAGAATGGAAGATCATCTACCCATTCAGGGTCTAATTCATCATGTTTTTCTTGTTCCAAACCTAATCTATCTTCTTCAAGTCTCAAAACATTATGATTACCTTCTTGATAATCACTTTCCATTATGATGCCATCTTCATTTGTATTTCTAACCTCCTCTTGGTCATTAAATACTATCATGCCAATATTGTTAATCTCTTCAAGGAAATACAAAACAATTTCTACCAAGCATAATCAAGTTCATTAGGAATATTCATGCCTTCAACAAAGAGTTCATTTGAGTTGGTTTTAGATCTACATTTTGATAGAACAACTATCTTGATCTCATTCATACTTTAATCCACTTCTTTCATCTAATTTTATTTTTCTTCCATAAAGCATGGGAGTGTATCATGTGATTTTAATACTTCTATGTCATCATCATCTCCTTCCTCAATCTCAAAACCATTCCAATTTGATTGATTTTCTTGGTAATTTCTAACATCTTGAGGGTTGCCTATGTAGGTTATAAGGTATATACTTCTCATAATATGTGATATTTGATTTTATTTATTCTCAATTAAGGGGGATACCAATGATTATTTTGTCATCATATTCACTCACCACATATTCATTATGACCTTCATGAGATACATTTATATCTACAACTTCATCAAGCCTTTTAAGGACTGCCACCAAACCTTCTTTTCTTGACAATCTCTCTTTTCCAACTGAATGTTCATCTTCTACCCTCAATGCAATAGGTTCTCCTTCACAAAAGGAAAGTCTAGGAGGGAAAGAGAAATCATTGGAAATATTTAAACTTGATAGTGTCCTTCCAACTCAAGATTCTGGGAGAGTTAGATTGATTACATTATTATTATTATAGAGGTGGAGAAGGGAATTGTGATAAGGGTGATGCATTCTTCTCCTTCCACATCCCAATCACTCTATCAAAATTTTATGTATCTTTAACTTCAAGGATAACTAAAACTTGAGGGGTGGGTAAAGGAATTGAGAGAGTTGGGATTTCTCTTGGTTTGAACACTTAAGTAAAATTGAATGAATCTTACATAGATTGAAGCTTTTTCGGTGGCATATTTTAAGTTGTATAAATCTAGGAGAATAATAAGGTTGATGTGGAGGAGGAGAATGATTTTAAGGCTAATTTTATTTACTATGCTACCTTTCATATATCATTAATCATATTTCATGAGACACTAACCTAATATCCATAAATTGAATCAAGCCTCTTATCTCCATCACATCATTTATTGGTATATATTGATTTTTTATGAAGGGATATCTGCTCTAATACCAAATGATGCAACTGGCCTTGGACTGCTCTGAAACCATCAACAAAATGATATAGACCTATCTAGATCATTCATTCCTTGTAGCCCTATTTTTCCTATTTATTGGCCACAAATATTTGTCAGTTAACTCAATCATGAAAGTAAAACCATTTTTAGATACCCATTAATCCCTTCTATAACATAATAGAAAATCTCCTAAGGTTGCTTTGTACAGAATTGTACTTTCTTCTTTATGCCCTATTCTAATTAGCCCTCCTTGTGTGCAAAACACCTTGTCCAGAGTAAAGTATGGACTTTCTAATAAAACCAAGCACAATTCCAGATACCTATTACCTTATTATAGGTGAATAAATCATTTTTTAGGGCACTTATTTGGAGAAATTCACTTTTCCTATATTGGCCTATGCTCTTCCCTTCACATACACCTAGGATCCACTTGGCAATTGTTATTTTCCATACTTATCCATATTGTAGCACCTTAAGACCCATTCCAACATTTTTTTAACACCTTCATGGTTCATATTGCAAATTTTAAAGAGGTTTCAATCATTTAAACTCATTTTGAGGGCTAGAAGCTAATTCAAGATTTTCCCTTGGACAGTCACATGCTGAGATCTAATTAATTTTGTTGGAAGTGTTCTGGATTGTTTCAAGGGTTTCAATAACTTTTCTAGGGTCTTTATTAGTGTCCTACACCTTCTCCAATAATCACCTTGGTCATGTCAACCTTATGTACCTTCTAATGTTCAACAACTCAGTTGTCTTTGACTGTATTTTCATAAGAGTCAATAGGGTTCTTGGTTTTCTTCTTTATCAAAAGGGTCTACAGGGTTCCAAGGTGATGTATAAACGTTTCAATACATTAAATTATTCCCCATTCATATTATATACCAAAGATAAACTGATCTATCCATTTGGTATGCAAACCATGTAATTTTTTTAACATTTCCTGTACTCTGTCAGACACAGACCTGAGAGCCAACAGTTGGAGTTTTTAAGACATCAAAGGGTTTTAAAAGCTTGTTTCTTCTTGATTTATTTTTATTCTTTCTTTAGAGACCTATTTCCATACCATTTGAGACTCCATCCAAATATTTTCACGTGGAGTTTACTTAAGACAGTGGGCTGTATTTTTAAATTCTTGAATATCTTGTTTAGGCATGTTTAGGCTTCTTATAACATTTCAAACTCCTTAAAATATATTGATACCATCATACCAATTTTATATTTTTCCCAATATAAAAAATAATCTCTCTTTCACAATGTTCTTTAGAGAATCATCAGACACACATATTCACATACATACACACAGGCCTGTTACTAGAATTCCAATAAAGAAGCCATAACAATATCATATGAAACAAAACATTCATTCTCCTTAGATCAAATGGAAGACTTACATTTCAATATCATAATCCATGGCTTTCAAAGCCTTGCTTACTCCTTCAAAAATTCTTTTGTCTTTAATCAAATTTGCTCCTTATCTCATTCTTTAACATCTCTTGAGTGAGGTCCTCCCTCACTAATTCTTTTCTCTTTTCTTCATTCTTTCTTCTTTGTCTTGAATGAGAGGACTTTTCCTCTCTGTCTTTCTTCTCTTCTATGCCCCTTTCATCCTCTCTTCTCTTCTCAACCTCTCTCCTTAATGAATTCTTCTTTTTCTCTCTTTTCAAGAACTTTTCTTCTAACTTCTACGCCCCAAATTGGGCTTAAGGCAAAACAAAATATTGTTTTTAAGTTTTAACAATATTCTAAGGTTGAAAATAGTTTCAACCAATTCCCCTTGATTTCCTCAATAGCCTCACCATTACTTTTTATCTTTTACCTTTCACCTTTTGATCATTACATTTTACTTTCAAGGTGAAATTTTGAAATCTCACACAATTTGGAGGGAAAACCAGAATTTGAATTTTCATACTAGAATTTCATTTGCATTTGCAACTAGTCCTCCATGGTGCTATTGTAGATGCTCCTACATCATACTCTCCCTCTAGAAAAGATTTTAACCTTAGTTCAAATGTCATGCTTCCTCCTTACTTTAGTCTTCACTCGTATACCTAGATCCCAAGGTCTTGTTGCCAATACCAATGCTTGTGTTTGATAGTCTTTGTTATTCAATTTGTTGTTCTTCCTCTTCTGGTATGTTCTTCTCCTCATCTCTTTCTCAACTATCATCTCCCACTTCCACACTTCTTCATCTTCATACATAGCTTCTAGATCTTCTTGTTGTTCTTCCTGATTCATGAGCTTCTCCAATGACTCATGTATGTCATTCACTTCAGCAACCTTCATACCTGCATACAAAACATCAAAAACCACCTTAGAATCAAAATATCTAGGCCATGAAGCCTCTTGGCTGCCTACCGGTTCTTGTTCCTTGATCAAAACTATCTTTTCCTCTTCACTCTTCTATTCTTTTCTTGCTTCACTCTTCCCAATGCTGCCCTCACCATGGCTTGTACCTTCCTTCATCTCTCTTGAATTACCAAACAGCTTCTCCAACATCTTCAACTCTTCCTTTAGTGAGCTCTCATCTATCTCACCATTCTCTTCATCAAACTTGGGCTGATCACTCACAAGTCTTACTTGTCCTTTACCTCTTATCTCTTCTTTTCTTAGCTTGTCTTCACATAAACCAACTTCTTCATCAATATACTCATCAAATACAATTGAAGCACTCTTACCTTGTGTTTCCTTGCTTTCTTCAATCTCTGCTTGAAGCCATCTTGTTTGTTCTTCTGTATACTTTCTCCTTTCCTCATCATCCATCCATTTGGAATTCTCTCCTTGCTGCATATTAGTCCTTACAACCACTTTCCATCTTTCATTTCTTATAAAAAGATTAAAAACATCATCATAAACAATTTGTTTACCTTTCATCTTTGCATCCTCATACTCTACCTCATTCTTTGAGAAGTTTTCTTTCTCATCTTCATTCTCTTGGCTACTTGAATTACCTTCAATTCTCTTCCATTGACTTCTTGGTGTTGTTATCTCAACACTCACATCTTCACTCTTTGCCTTCTTAGGCACCCACATTTGATTCTTCTTCTTATCATTTGACTTCACAAGCCATTTAGGCATCCTGTAACCATGCTCTTGTACTAGCACCTCCTCTTTCTTGAGAGTTTGCTTCTTCCACCATTTAGGCATCACATACCCATGCTTAAATTCTCTTTTTGAGGGCTCTATCATCTTCCTTAACTCTTGCACCTGTACATTAGCAATTTCATGCTCATAATAACAATCAAAATCAGGTCTTAACATTTCATTTACCTCTTTGATAGCTTGGTCTATGTAGCAACCTTTCTCTTCCTTTATGATTGGCTGCTCTCTTTCTTCCTCTTGGCATTCAATGGCATCATGGAATTCAACTTCCTCTTCTACCTCTTCTTTCTCATGCATTAACCTATGCATCTCTTCTTCTTTATCAATAGCAACAAACTCACTTCTCTCTCCTCTTACACATTCACTTGTGTACTTGGTGTCTTCTCTTGCACCAATCTCTTCTTTCTTCAAGGCCTTTCTTTTGACCTCCATAAGGCTGCTCATACCTACACTTACCCACTCAAAAACAGCATTAGATATAAAAACAAGAGACCATAATGTCTCCATCAGTGTCCTCTTAATGGACATTCTCATCTTTCCAAGTGCTCTTCCTGGCACTTCCTCTTTTCTCTCTTCTCTCTTGTTCTCCTCAATGAGAACTTTCTTCTCAACTTCTTACTCTTGCTGCTCACTTGGCAACCTTCTTACCTTCTTCAAGCCTCTATGGGCTTCTCTCTTCATGGCAATCTTCTTTTGCCTTCTTCTCCTTTTCACTAGGAGATCTATTGGCCACTTCATCCTCCTCCTTATTGGCCATACACATGCTTTCTTATCCATCTGCATCCAAGACTCATATTCATCTTTAATCTTAGCTAACTCTCTCTTCAACTTAGCAATCTCTTTATTAATTACAAAACTGTCCATACCTTTGATGCTTGCTTTCTTCTTGGTGCCCTCATGTACCTTGTTGCTCTGTAGTGCCTTTAACAGTACTTCCATCTCTAAGATCTTCACCCAAGTCTTTTCCACCTTGGTCTCTTGATCCCTTGTCTCACCCAAGCCTTTTCTCCTTGACTGGTCTTTTGACAATCTCTTTGATCTCACCTAGGCCTTTTGCATCCTAGTCTTTTTATCCCCTTCTCAATCTTGCAGCAACTCTTATACAACACTTCATCAAATACAAATCATAAATCCAAGCTTACCTTGCTTTGTATCTTCCTCTTGAGCATTCACTTTCTCTTCTTCTAAAGCTTCTCTAAGCTTCAGACTCCATCCTTTACCTCACCTAAATCTATTTCACCTTAGTCTTTTGGCAAATTATCCAAGCTTCTTCTTGGATCTTCACTAAGCCTTCCTTGGCTTCTTCTCTTCTTAAGCCTCAATGTCTTGGCTGCCTTGAACCTAAAACTTCTTCACTTGATTGCTTATCAACACAATAAACTTCAAATCAAATATCAAAATTATTCATACCTTTTCTCCCCAGGGTCTTCTAGCACTTTGTCCTACTGATCCTCTTACCAAATACTGTAACAACTCATTAGAAATCACAACCAACAACAAGTTACCAATTCCCAAGAGCTTCAAGATCTGATACCAAATGATGAAGGGATATCTTCTCTGATACCAAATGATGCAAATGGCCTTGGACTGCTCTGAAACCATCAACAAATTGATATAGACCTATCTAGATCATTCATTCCTTGTAGCCCTATTTTTCCTATTTATTGGCCATAACTATTTGTCAGTTACCTCAATCATGAAAGTAAAACCATTTCTAGATACCCACTAAGCCCTTCTATAACATACTATAAAATCTCTTGAGGTTGCTTTGTATGGAATTGTACTTTCTTCTTTATGCCCTGTTCTTATTAACCCTCCTTGTGTGCAAAACACCTTGTCCAGAGTAAAGTACAGACTTTATAATAAAACAAAGCACCATTATAGATACCCATTACCTTTTTACAGGTGAATCAATCATTTTTTAGGGCACTTCTTTGGATAAATTCACTTTTCCTATATTGGCCTATGCTCTTCCCTTCACATACACCTAGGATCCACTTGGCAATTGTTAGTTTCCATACTTATCCATACTGTAGCACATTCAGACCACTTCCAAAAGTTTTATAACACCTTCATGGTTCATATTGCAAAGTTTCAAGAGGTTTCAATCATTAAAACTCATTTTGAGGGCTAGAAGCTAATTCAGGATTTTCCCTTGGACAGTCACAGGCCGAGAGCTAATTAATTTTTTTGGGAGTGTTCTAGCTTGTTTCAAGGGTTCCAATCACTTTTATAGGGTCTGTATTAGTTTCCTAAACCTTATCCAATAATCACCTTGGTCATGTCAACCTTATGTACCTTCTAATGCTCAACAACTCAGTTGTCTTTGACTGTATTTTCATAACAGTTAACATGGTTCTTGGTTTTCTTCTTTATCAAAATGGTCTACAGGGTTCCAAGGTGATGTATAAAAGTTTAAATAACTTAAATTATTCCCCATTAATATTATATACCAAAAATAAACTGATCTATCCATTTGGTATGCAAACCATGTAATTTCCTTAACATTTCCTGTACTCTGTCATACACAGACCCGAGAACCAACAATTGGAGTTTTTAAGACATAAAGGGTTTTAAAAGCCTGTTTCTTCTTGATTTAGTTTTATGATTTCTTTAGAGACCTATTTCCATACCATTTTAGACTCCATACAAATATTTTCACGTGGAGTTTACTTAAGACAGTGGGCTGTATTTTTAAATTCCTGAATATCTTGTTTAGGCATGTTTAGGCTTCTTATAACATTTCAAACTCCTTAAAACCTCTTGATTCCATCATACCACTTTTAGATTGTTCCCAATATACAAAATAATCTATCTTTCACAATGTTCTTTAGAGAATCATCAGACACACATATTCACATACATACACATAGCCTGTTACTAGAATTCCAATAAAGAAGCCATAACAATATCATATGAAACAAAACATTCATTCTCCTTAGATCAAATGGAAGACTTACATTTCAATATCATAATCCATGGATTTCAAAGCCTTTCTTACTCCTTCAAAAACTATTTTGTCTTTAATCAAATTCGCTCCTTCTCTCATTCTTTAACATCTCTTGAGTGAGGTCCTCCCTCACTAATTCTTTTCTCTTTTCTTCATTCTTTCTTCTTTGTCTTGAATGAGAGGACTTTTCCTCTCTATCCCTATTCTCTTCTATGCCCCTTTCATCCTCTCTTCTCTTCTCATCCTCTCTCCTTAATGAATTCTTCTTTTTCTCTCTTTTCAAGAACTTTTCTTCTAACTTCTACGCCCCAAATTGGGCTTAAGGCAAAACAAAATATTGTTTTTAAGTTTTAACAATATTCTAAGGTTGAAAATAGTTTCAACCAATTCCCCTTGATTTCCTCAACAGCCTAACCATTAATTTTTACCTTTTACCTTTCACCTTTTGATCATTACATTTTACTTTCAAGGTGAAATTTTGAAATCTCACACAATTTGGAGGGAAAACCAGAATTTGAATTTTCATGCTAGAATTTCATTTGCATTTGCAACTAGTCCTTCATGGTGCTATTGTAAATGCTCCTGCATCAATTTCCTCTCTCAATATCTACCCACCAAAACTTATTCAAACTCACTAAATCCCTCATCATTTGAATTATTTCATTACGAATAAAAGGGTTATGTAAAATCAAACCAAGTTACTTTTATTTATCAAGCTCTCTCATTTGAATTTCAATTTCTACACGGGTTTATTTGAAACATAAAAAGGTTAGAGTAGGAGCAACATAACTTTACCAAGTTGACTAGAGGGATAAGTAATATACCAAGGAGGTTGATCTAGATTGGGATAAGGAATATAAGTCTAATGATAACTTTGATATGTTTTTTTAGAGCCACTTTGGGTGAATCCATGAATGTTATAAATATGATATGAAGAATGTAAAGGCACATAGTATGAATTTTGACCAATATAATGATGAAAATACATACTAATTTTCTAATTTTTAAACACTTAGACTACTTATACCAGATTTGGTTGATTTGGAGTCACCATTGATGCTTGTGTTCATGCCTTCAAAGGATTATGTATTGAAGAAAAATATCAAGAACTCTTCAATAGGTGAAATCCTTATCCCACTAGGCATGATATAACTATTATCACTCTAAATTTCACCCTTGAGGAGGTTATCCAAGCCTACTCACTTAGGTGATATCATGGAGACACCTATAAGCTATGGATACCCTAATCAATGAGGTGAATCTCTCAATAGGGATACCTTCCTTGATGTTTCACCTTGAAACTACAAACTAAGACTATTGTTTCAAATAGAAAAGGGTAAGATATAACTAAAAAAACCTAAATAAAGAGGTGATGTACCTAATTTATTGACTAATACCACACATTTGTAGATGGACAATGAGAATATAGCTGACCTATTCATACACTAATCCTAATATACTCCTCTTACATCAATATTTTAATATGAAGGTAGTAGATTATCATTAGGATAGGAGGGTTGATCGTCAAGAGGTCTAAAGACACTAATGAAATATTGCCTCACTTAACCTTAATAATAATACTTAAACATTCTATATGACCTTCAAGAGTGAGTTGAAACTACTTATAGGCCAGATCATGAGACAACATGTCAAGGGGAATTGATTTAACACTAGACACGATCAATCATTCATGTAAAAATAATAGAATACATTCATAAGAGAAGGTAAAACTAGTTTTATATTATTTTAATGGCTTATAAAAGGATTAAGGATTTTCCATACTCAAGTGAAAGATCCTTATAATGCCAAAATTAGGCATATATAGAAGAGAATGAGAAGGAGAGAGAAGTTAGGTGTTAGATAAGCCTATGACAAGTGGAACCTCATAATTAAGCAAATTAAAAATAAGAAATCATACCAAAAATTAGTCCTAAACTCCCTCTTCAACATGTGTACACTTGGTTTGATGATGATCTTCTCAAGATGGCATAAGAGTGTTGTCTTGCTTGATGATTCATCCTTGAGATCTTAAAACTACCCCTTATGAGTGATTAGGAAGTGACAAGTCATATTATTGGGTATAAATACTTGAATTTATCTTGGAAACTTGTTGAATACATATAACCAATATCCTTTCAACCTCTATTCTAAAATTGACTTCATAGTTCTCATATTTGCTCTCCTCAAGACTTATTCCTTGTAGACATATTTTAACACATAGATACTTGGATTAAATGATGTAAAACACTTATAGGATAAATTAAATCATATTTTATTACCCTTTATCACTCTATATCTTCATCTAAAATTTCATGCCTGAAATCCCAATGCATACCTACTAACCCAACACCCATCTTTCCCAACTAGGCTTAATTAGGCCTAAAACAAGCCTATACTACTAGAGACCATATAATAATATATATTAATACTATAAAAGACACAAAAATATTTTAGGGTACATTAAATAAGGCTATATGGAAATGTTTCATGCAATTTTATGGGTTAGAACTTAAATTTTGCAAATTGTAAGTTTTAGCCCTATGTTGGAAAGACAGGCCTAGTAGGCTGAGAGCAAAGGAACATTCATGGGGATATTTTTGGGGAATTAAAACCAAACCAATACCTATAGTACCTCAACCCCTCCAACAAATTTTTATGCATGATCAATCCCAATGAGCTCCCACCAAGCAAAATAGTAGATTTTTGTGTGCATTTAGGATAGTTTCATAGGGTGTAGGTTTTCTTTGTCATTTTGATCAAATTCAAAACTTATTAATAACCTTTGAATTTATATAATTTATCACAAATTAATATACTATCCATTGAAACCAAAATTCTAATGATCTCATTGCATATTCTCTAAAATTCTAGAAAACATGCTTATAGATCTTAAGTAAGCTTATAGGTATTGTTTGGGTTTAATGCTTGTTAAGGTCCAAAAAAGGGTTATTATTTTATTGATTATACTTTGTATACAATAAAAATACATTATTTAAATATTCTCATGGTCCTCACATTTAATTTTTTCTTTAAACCATCATATTCTATTAAAGGCTTACCTATCTTTATTGAGAATGTGGACCTGTAGGTCTCTATTCACCCTGACTTAAGATATTGATGACATGTTATTGGTTTTATAAGACCAATTATTTTATTTTTGATATTTTACATCAGTTTTCAAGATCAAAAACTTCCTTGAAACATCTCAAATATCTCCACACACTTAGTTTTGTTTGTAAACACTAAACTGATATTCCTAGGTATGTGGATTGTAAGCTCACATCAAGGATGATATTATGAGTTTGGTCCATTTATATATGTTATATAAGAGTTTAATATCTACATCCTAAATTAATATAATGTATATTTCACTTGTATTATCTCTCAAAACATCCATGATGTTTCTTCATGGAATTATCTCATTTATATTGAAAGGTTGTAGGTTCACATTTATAATATATATGTACTAAGTATATACTTTGGATTAACATATGAGTTTTGAGATGAATTTTTCCTTATTATAGTTCAAAATTAACACTCTTTATTCTTGTCTAGGATTTTTACATGCTTACTTATACTTGAAATCCTGAGAGGGTGTTCAAACCAATGATGTTAATGGTCTACCACCTATAATCATACATTAAAGATACTATGGAGTGATTTTATCACCATTACATATGTTTATTAAATATATATAGGTCACTAATATCAATAATAAACCAATTTTATATTATTTTCTTAAGTAACAAAACTTAAAAACAAAATTACTCCTTTTATATTCAACAAGTCTAGAACTTCCTACCACAAGGTCTTGATCAAAACACCATTAGGATGGATTGGATCACTGATTTGGTGGATCAAACACTATTAAATAGTGAAAATGGACTAGAAATAAATTTATGTATAAAATATTCACTCCAACACCATGGATATTCTTTTTATATATACCTTTTGATAACCACTTACAAGAAATTTTATGAACAGTCAACATATTTTGCTAATCTCATTGATATTTGAACTTGTTGAAACTTTTAGGATACCTAAGGATGATATATAATGTTTATATTAGGTTACTATAATTTTTTTATTCTAAGCATAACTTATTCCATGCTCAAGGATGTCATAACTTCAAAAACCCTTCCTACTACCTTCATGAACAACAAAACATAGCATTTTTTTCTATATTGGATACTCACACATGCCAAATAATAGTGGAATAATGTGTGAGAGGAATATTAATACCACTTATGATATTTAAAAACCAATTCATCCATTAACCTACAAAATCTTGAGACAAGAAAAATGCTACCTATGGTGTTTCAAGAGGGTTTTAGGCTGCTTCTCTTATTAACAATTGTTCATAAAGCATAGCCATTAAAACTGGGGGAAAATGCCTATAATTTCAAGGTGATAAGTTACCATATCCACCAGAAATATAAATGGATCAAAATCTCTTTCCTCTTCATTAAATGAACACTTGAAAATGGCCTTCACTAGCTTGTAAAGAGGTCGACGAAGGAGATGAACAATTTTTTGCCTTCTTTGGACTTGTTAATGCTGTCACAAGCATGATTTGGCCTTAAAAACATTAAAAGGATCTAAAACCATCCATTTATAACCTAAATTTACCATATACACGTTGAAAAGTTACTTTATAATCTATTGGTAAATCTATTTCTACATTATATTTCACCTTCTTGACCTTTCAAAGGTCCCACCACTTATTGCACATTGAAACTAACCTAGATGAACATGTGTAAGGAATAAAAAACCTTGACATATCTTTTAAACATGTTATATACCTAAAAAATCACTTGATGCTTCTAATTTGTGAAGGTAACCAATACATTAATTTTTCTAAAACTACCTTAACCTTTGCTAAACATGAAATAACAATGTTTCCATCTTACCATATCTAGTTTATAGAAGCTCTCATACACCATAAGACATTATGTCAAATTTTAAGGTGAATACATCAATAATTCAACATGGATCAACATATCTTAACATTTTCAAAGTAACCTTAAACTTTTCTAAGATACCTTAACTTTTCCAAACACCTAAACAAGACCTTCATGAAAGGGATTGATGACAAGACTAGGGGTTTTGATTCACTCTTCTATACCTAGCAAGATAACTTAGGATGACTAAAATTTTGACCAGACATATTTTTATGACAAAGTCTAGGAAATAAACCAAGACCAAAACTATCAAAAGGCTACCTACAAGGTTAAGAAACTCTAGAATTAAGTTTTGAATTTTCCTCACCCATGGTATCCAATTTTGGCTAACACCTATTAATATTTTTTTCATTATTAACATGGATATCATCATGATCTAAGGTATGAGATCCATCATTATTTTGAAACATAATAAATGGTTGTAGGTGAATCTAAATAAGATCAATAGGGACACCCTCAAAGCTAGGGCTATGCCTAGGTTTCAAGTAAAATAGTAAAAGTAAGAAATCAAAAAGTACAATAATATAAAACCCTGGCTAGTTTAAAACCCTAAGAATAAAAAAATTGCTTTCACATGGATTAGGTTCACCAAATTTTTAACACTAAATGAAATATAAGTACCTAGAGTTAAAATCATATTACTATTTAATGGGTATATATAAATTAAATGGCACAAGGTTGCTAATCAGGTCTATAATAGGCCAATTAGATATTGAACTTAGATATAAACATACACTAAATTTATTATGTTGTGATAGTATAAATATGGAAATTACAAATATTATAAATATATAAATGTAAAAAGTGATGCACTCATATTGTTATGATTTTAATCTCTAGATATGAAATCGAAAGAAAGTAGGATGGAAGAAGATTCTGGAATGTCATCAGATTTTGGGTTTTGACACTTTCAGCTCTCTAGATAGTAATGTTAGCCTAAGATGATTGTGTCAATACTATTATTTGGGGTAAAGACTAGTTTCCTTTATATAATACATGATATAAAAAGATGTGACCACTTAGATACTTTTAGATTTTACTTTAGCTTCACTATGGTACATTTAAATTTAGGTCATGGATAGTCACTCCTTGTGAAATGGAAAAACCCCATATTTCCATCTTTATAGTGACCTTGGGAGAAATAAATTAGAGTAAAAATGATATTGATATTGCCCCAAAGACCCCAATATTAGATGACACTACCTACATATCAATTAGTCTATAAGATGGCCTCAGACTCATGTAGTTCTCCCTTACATGTTAGCTTATGTGTAAATCATACAATATGTGTAAAGAAAGTACAACAATGACCTAGTTTGTAACTTATCAAATTGGGATCTTGGGATACTCCTTTAGTACATCTGACTTGTATATGTGTAGAACTTATGATTGGTATGCAAATAATAATAAATAGGGAATATTTGTTCAATTGAATGCTCTCTGAATGATCTTTTGTCTAAATGCTAGGTATTGTAGGTTTTCCCAGGTGAGGAATGAATGAGGGTTAATCTTATATTTATACTAATATATTTTAAGGTATAAATCACATTAAATAACTTAGGATAACCATTAATATATGTTTCATTTGAAATTTGGATGACTTTAGGGTACTACAAACTTTCATCAAGATAAGACAATAGTGTCAGATTTATTATCTTCCCTAGACACTAGATTATAGAGATTAAAAAAGTAGGTACATGTTCAAAACATACACATATGGAAGATAAGTAAATTTTAAGCATTTTGGAAAATATATAATACAAAGGTCATCAATGTAAGACTAGTTATACTAAGATATATAGGCTAAGAGGAACAAAGATAGAGTAGATGCTAGACTTACAGAAGTGGGAAAGGTAATAACTGAGAAGAACAACTAAGGTCTAGGTTTTCCAAGTGTATAATACTAAGGTGCTATATAATCATAAAATATCATCTATAATTTTATATATAATTTAGGTTTTCACTTAATACCCATATATACCTAGGCACAATTTTCTTTTTGATATTAGTTTATTTATAATTTTTTTAAATCAAATGAAATTTAAATACTGGAGGTAGGGTTTAAATCCCAACTCACCGTTACACTCTCAATGGTCATGGGGTAGTGCTAGTACTATTGCCAAAGGGTATGGGTGTCTTTCCTTCCTTTTTAAAAGGTCATGTGGTTATCTACATTTTGTAAAAGTCCATGCACATTTTTTTCTTCTCATTTTATTTTACAGAATAAATGGTCATTAGTCACTTGGTTAACTCTCTTCTTTTATTTTCTTATCAATACACACACACACATGTATATATGTATGTATGTATTTTTAAAACTATATAATAATTCTAAATTATTTAATCCATAGATGTCTATGTATTTTTAATTTTTGTTTCATTGATATAATGTATGTATATAGACACACACACACACACACACTTACATATACATATACACATACATATAAATTTTATTTATTTTATAAATAGAGTTTCAATATACTTTAAATGTGTATAGTGAATAAATAATAATGTATTAATATACTTGAGTATTAGATAATTATATATATTTAAAGGCTTTAGTCTCTCCTACATGTCTGATTAAGCACATTACTCGCAAGTGATAATATTTCATGGAAGAAGATAAATTAGTTAGTTGACTACCTCAAAATGATACATGATAATATTCAAACATATTTATTAATACATGAAATTAATAAGATATGAGGAAACCAAAATTAATAATATAGCTTATTAAAAAAATATTTTAATAAGATAAGAGAAAACTCACATTTTTATTATTACACTATTAAATGAACTATTTTATTTTCCTCTGATCATATTAATTTTTAAAAGTAAGTATAATGTATTCTTAAACAATATCATCACTAAAAACATTCTTTATTTAATATATAAATCATAGGAGTAAAACATTATACAATTTCAATTATAGAGAGGAGAAGCCAAAAAGAGACTAGCTACATTTTATTACAAAGAGGGAAACAAGGATTAGGCTTCTATGTATTACAATGAAATGTATATTTTATTACATTTCCATCTTCACACTATCCAAATATAAATTAAGGCAATGAACAGTCAAAAATTACAGTTAATCCAAAGCTAAATACAAAAACCAGATAGTGTGAATGGAAGCAAAGAACCATAAAGAAAAATCTTCAATCAACACATCTACTTCAAAAGAATATAAGTTAAACAAGCTACAAGAGACCTTAAAATCCATAAACAAACTCTCACTAAATAGCTAAAGGCACATGACTCCAACAAGCTCCAAGGTGATTCAATGTTCCAAAAATATCCTACAACATAAAAAATATCAAGGATTACAAAGTGGTGGAAGCCAATAAGTGAAGTGTTCACTACCAAAAAAATAAAATAAAATTTAATCTCACATATTATACATTATCCAAACCCAAATATCAAATAAACACATACTCAACAAACTAACATAACAATATTTTGGGTTTAGATAATTGAGAAGGTTTATAGGTATTCAAAACACACAAAAGTCACACAACACTTTCCACATACATAAGACACCATCCACGTGAGTTTCAAAACACAAAAAAAAATTAAAAAAATTGAATTGACCATAAAACTCTCCATATAAATCAAATAAATGGGTTTTAAATTCCCATTAATCTCTCCTTAGAACCCAAGAAATGTGGAATAGATGGGTCACCTACAATGATGAAAATTTCTCCATGAAATATCTAGTTCCTTCAGTTTTACATACACACACAACCATTTAATTTAGATTTGTCTTCAAAATCAACACACCTAAATATATTAACAAATAATACACATTCTCCATAATTTTCAAACCAATTTAATTACAAAATACCATGTAATCAAGTTGGTGGAGTGAACACATAACTTTCCCATATAAGCCCCACTCAACAAAAAATGCATGTGCCTCAAACACAAAGAAACAGGGTGAACTAATACCTCAACTCCTACACATGAGACCAATATATGAATTTTCACATTAAAATTATTGACACATTAATACATAGTCAATAAAAAAGGGAAAACTTGTGATAAGATACACATTGTATTCATGTAATAGGATAACCTACAAATATCCTTTTTATATTAATAGAATAAGAATTGAATAATGTCAATCAAATATATCTTGGATATAATTGGACAAGTAGATATGGACATAAGATATTTACAAACCTAGTGGAGGCTAATATATAAGTCAAATGTCAAGAGGAAAGGGTTCCAAAGCCTAAGACTATGAAATATGGATGTATCTCTCACCAAGTCTCAATAATAGATAAATGGTTGTCACTATGATAATAAATATAATAGTAAAGTAACTTATATTAAGGGGTAAAAGTAACATAAAATATGGGTAAGTGATTGTAAAAAAGGCAAGATGCAATGGTAAATTGAATGGGGTTTTGTGGAACCTAAGGTGATAAATGGAAAGTCTAAGTAATCCTATATCTATACTAGATTATTTGATAATGAATATCTTAACTAAGGAAACACACATACATCCATAAAGAAATGAATAATATTTAATATACCAAGTAAATAAATGAAAGAGTATAGGGATAAAAATACTTACCTTGGGATGGAACTGTCGATGCTTCAATATCTCACTTTGACTAAAGTGGGTCTTTGAAAGTGATTTTTTAGTTTGAATCTATGATGGTTAGATGAAAACCTAGATCTACTTAGTTTTATACTCAAAAAGACCTTTCCTATTGAGTTTAAATGACACCACAATAAAAGACCTCCAAGATAAGGTTTTGAACCTCAAACTCTCCAAAATAATTCCTTAGGGAAGAAATGTGAGTTCAAGTGGAGTGTATGAATGTGATAATTATTATTAAGAATGAAATATAACCCCTATGTATGGATATAATACCCAACACTAACCCCAAATTCTATGCCAATGATATTAGTGAGGATGATACATTTAGAAGATGTTGGGTATCACATTATTATATCAGATAGGAAAATATAGTAAACATGTCAAAAGATAGACTTAGAATCATATCATCTCAATTAATATAGTATAATGAAGACTGAAGTATGGAATAAACTATATTGTTTAGGTTGATATTTTAGGATATAGGGAAGCTAAAAAATATAGAATGAAATTAGATGGAGAGGAAATATGAAAAGAGACATAGATAAGTTCATAATTATATTATTAATTTTGTCATAGAATATTATTCAATCATCTCTCACAAAGTTCCAAAATATGTTCCCATAGCTCATTCCCACTTCATTCCATTGCCACCTTTTAAGGCATGCACTAGGTAGATTGATGCACTAAAAAGAATAGTAAGATAAATCATCACTAAAGTTATAAAGTGACAAATTTTAGGCATATACATATTCCCTACCCAATCATCATCATTCTCATCGTAGTTTAAGATATGATGGTGTTTTTAGATATATACATTTACAAAATTACAATTTTTAATTTTTTCAAAGTTTTATGAATTTGCAATTCAAATCTAAACCTGATCATTATCATTTTCTTATAGTTTTGGACATGTACCTATATTGTATCTTCTTGAAAAATTATGCTACAACTAGATGCCTATGCCAATGATCTGAGTTATTAGTTAATTATAAATGCTCAATATTTATCAATTTTAGATACTCATATAAATTTTATTAATTTTCATAATTTTAAGTGAAATTTGATTATTTAATTAAAATTAGGTTAAATATTGATTAAAAATATCAATTAAACTAATATAAATATAGAAAACACAAACCAAATTGATAATTATGTTCACCCTTTTGGGGGTTGTGCCTCTAGGTCTAGAACACACTTGAACTAATCCATTAAGATATGAAAAATATACTTTACATATATGATTTACACTAAAATATGACTTCGATATGTAAAAATAACCTCTACTCTACCTTTAAGAAGTCTCTAAAATACTCTCCTATATGAGAGTTTTTCTTCCTACATAAAAGGACACTTTTTTACTTTTTTATTTTCTTGCTCTCCTACAAAGGCAGAAAAACAAGTTTTCTTCTCTCTATGTATATGATTTTAAAATGAAATAACAAGAATTTAATAAATTTCCCATGGTCCTTGTTTCATTGGCTAAAGTCTAATATATACCCAATATGTTGGGATTCCTTTAACTACCATGTTTTTAGTCTTGGATAAAGCTTCCATGCATTTTGGGTAGGATTTAATTCCATTTTAGGAGTTTTTTTTAGTAAAATATTTTAATAAAAGTTTAAATACCATATTAATTGGTATTAAGACAAATATTTTGTTGAAACTTGTAGCATATATTGGGGACTTATTTTTGGATGTTTCATGTGTCAAAATACCATTGTTACACATGTCAATCCCTAATTGGGCAACTGGTACACATCTAATCACCATGCTAGCATCATCATTATACCCTACTTACTTTAAAAATTCATAAATTTTGAATCCAAAGTCCATTTAACCCCATTTGAATTATGTTATATTCATCTTAATGAGTTCTTAGATGTTAGGATGTTTTTAATAGAGTCAGATACCATTTGATCATATTAGTGTGGGGTTCCTCCTTGATCACTCTTTCTGACTAAAAATCTATTAGACTAGAAAAATTATGGTGTTACTATAAAAATAAGTGATGGTATAGCTCCATCACTTCTCTGGTTTCCATCCACCTTGTGTTGATTGGATTTATTCCTTTTAGGCCAACTTTCAAGTATTCAACATATCTATTTCTGATGTCCTTATCTTCCCATCAAGAATTATGTCTTCTTATAACTCATCAAGATATTTAAGAGGAAAAACATTTATAGAGGGTAATTGAATAATTTCACCTTTATCTTTGATCATAGGTGGCTCATACAATTTAAATTTTTCAATATTTAAAAATGAATACATCTACATGTAAGGTGGTAATTCTAACTGTAAATCATTATTACCAATATTATCTAAAAATTTTAAATGGGTCATACCTTATTGGTTTGATATTTTCACCTTCACCTTTGAGACATTATTTTCTTATATGAAGCCAAGCTAGATCACCAAATTGGAAGTGATGATCGATTTGATGCTTGTCATGCCTAGCCTTGTACTTAGCTTGGTTCTTCTCTAATTTGTCTTAGACAACTTGATGAACAAATTAGAAATTTTGGATGAATTTATGTTTTATATACATCCTTTTGTCCATCTATTACATAATCTTTCCCAAAATAGAAGTCCAAAGGTGACTTAGGTGAATAACCAAAACAAGTCTCAAAAGGAGACTTCTATGTAGAAGAATGTATGACATGATTGTATGTATGTTTCACATAACAAAATTTCTCATCCAAAATATTTAGATGCTTATTATAATACCCTTAGAGAAAATAACCCACTATTATATTTACCACTTATGTTTTACCATCATTTTTTAGATAAAAGGTAGTGCTCTTCTATAATTTTGTGTCCATCATGTCCCATAAAGCTAACCAAAAGTTCCTAATGAATAATTTTTTTTGATTAGAAATAATGGACATGGGAAAACCAAAATGAACCCAAACATTATTTAATAAGAAGTGTACAGTCTCCCCACCTATGATAGTGTTTTTATAGATAACCAATATACACATTTTATCAAATCCATCTACAACCACATAAAAACAATCACGATTTTTTTTTAAACATAGGTGGGCCACCCAAAAAGTCCATGAAAACACTTCCACATGGATACATTAGTACAATAAGTTGGGTATACAAGATTAAATTTCTTTACTAGAATTTCTAGTGGGATAAAGAATACAAACTTTAATATATTTGGATGCATTTTCATACATCCAAGGCCAATTACAAAATCTTCATAACTATGTAACTATTTTCCTAATGTTAAAATGACCTGAAATAAGAGAACTATGTGCTTATATAATCACATGGAACATTTATATTTTTTGGAAGGCAAAGATTAAAAATATGTTACAATAATACATCATTCATGTGATATTATAATTCTTATACCTACTTACCATGGGTTATATCTTCATACACATTCTTAAAATCATCATCTCTAGCATATTATTCCTTATAACATTTATACATCAAATAACTTTGATGTAATAGAATAGATGTAAAAATAGAATGTATTGAAAGCATATATATTACCTTTTTTTTGTGTACCTTTCTTATATTGTATTAGGAGATGGAATTTTTGTATAGATCCCATCCAAAGAAAGTGCCTTAATTATTGTTATTTTGAATCTGATTGAAGATATTAAAAGGGCTATTGATCCATATGTATGATTTTATCTTTAACCATTAATTAATGCTTCCATTTTATCATAGGTAGGATATCCCTTTACCAAACTTATGAAGTTTTAATAATGGTAACAAATAGGATTTTAATTATGCATCAAAACTACACCCATGACATAATTGCTTTCATTAGTTTTAATCTTGAATGAATATTGAAAATATAGAATTGCTAACACCATGAATATGCTTATCCTTTATCTAGCATGTCAAAATATTTTTGATTCTTTCCTTCCCATTTAAATATATGTTTAATACTTTACAAATCATTCAAATGATATGAAATCAAGGAAATGATAGAAATAAGCTTTTTTTAATATTATATTTCCCCTAGGAAGCTTCTAACTATAGTTACATCATTAGGATTTGGACAATTTATTATGGATTAGACTTTAGAGGGATTAATTTTGAGTTTAACATCCCCTAAAACATAGCCTAAATATATTAAATATGTTTTTACAAATTCACAATTAGACATATTTAGATATAATTATTCCCTTTACAATGATTCTAAGACTTTCTTAATATGTTATTTATGATCTTCCCAATTTTGACTAAAGATAAATATAAAATCTAAGTGAAATACTAAAATATAATCTATGAATGGTCTAAATACATCATTCATAACCCAAATTAAATTGGTAGGAGCATTAATAATCCCAAAGTCATAACAAGGAACTCAAAAATACCTTGATTTGTTTTGAAATTAATTTTCCAAATATTACATTGACGAATTTTAAGTTGGTGATAACCAATTCTTAAGTCTGAATTAGTGAAATAACAAAAAAAATCAATTGATCTAAAATAACATCAATATGAGGAAGAGGGTAGCAATTTTTCACTGTAATCTTGTTCAATGCTCATAAATGTATACACATTTGCCAAATTCCATCTTTCTTTGGCACCATAACCATTGGTGAACCACATGGAGAAGTGTTAGGCCATATTACCCATCTCTTGAGAAACTCTTTAACTTGATTTTTTATTTATTCATTTTATACTATAGACAACATATATATGAGAATATTAGGAAGATATGCATCTTGATTCAGTTGTATCTCATGTTGAAAATATATTTTAGGAGGTAAACCTTGTGGATCCTAAAAAACATCAGTATAGTTAGATACAATCTTAACTATTTAATTTATATGTTTAGGATCATGACCTTATATATCCTTGAATTTATCATCATCCTTTGATTTTACAACCATGAGTATAAAGTTATTATTTTCATTGAAAAGCCTATTCATATGTCCTATAGATACAAGTAATAAGTTTGCTTTTACCTGATGAGTTCTAACAATGTATTCAACCCCATATTTTACAAGAAAATATTTTTTCTCTTCCCTATATAAGATTACTTTTCTATCATAAAAATAAATAATTTTAAGTAAAATACCACAAATATCAAGTGAAACCACATCTAACTCTACCTCATAATTGAATTTGGAGTTGATTGCAAATCTTACCCTACATGTTTTACTAACTTGAAATTTAACATCATTACACACCCATCCCACAACGTATGGATTAGGATGTGGTTTAGTAGTAATCCCTAATTTTTTAATAACCTCTTTATAAATGAGATTATCTTGAGATCCATTATCAAAAAGAGTATCTATCTTAGTATGCTTAGAAATCACTTTAACGTGGAACAACTCATTTCTTTTGTTTTAATCATTCATAGATTTAGAATCTAAAGAAGAATGAGAATTAAGAGATTTAGTGATACAATAAGAATAATATGAACCTTGAATGCCTATTTTAGTGATCTTTATTTCATCACTAGAATCAAAGCCAATACATTTTTGTATTATTGTAATAGTCATATTACCTTTCTTATTATCGAGCCATTTTAGCCTACATCCTGGATGAAACTTCCAAAACTTAATATATTCATGGCTTTATCTCTTTTAATGAGAGAAAATAGTATTCCCATAATATTTATTAATCATGGAGGTATGTTTCATCTTATCCTTTCCTTTACCTTTTCTTTTAGGTGGTTAACTAGGCTTCTTTATGAATTACTCCATGTCCTTATTCACTTTAAACCTTGAGTTAATATAGGTATCTTGGACATAAACTTCATCAAGATTAATGGGGTTAAACATAAGGATGGTATGCATTAAGTAAATATGTAACCCACTAATATATTTCATAAGAGTATCTTTAGTGTAAAGAGGAATACCTAGTACGAAATGCCTCTTTCTAAACTCTTGAGTATTATCCTATACACTTTGACCTTACTTTGCCTTAATTTTTCTAATCCATAGAATATTTTTGTATGTAAAGTAATGGGTAGAATTGATTTTTAATGTAGAAACAAAATGATCCCAATAATAAATCACTTTAACATGTTTAATGATAACCTCTTATGTCTTACTCTTCCCATAAATGAGTGTTGTACTACTAACTGAAGAGTAACTAGTTGATGTTTTTCTTCCTCATCATCAATCTTCTCAACCCTACAGTATACTTCCATATACATGATCCAATGATAAAAAATTTATACATTAATATTTCAATTATATATTAACAAATAAAACTTAATATCTAGATTAACCTTGAAATAAATATAATTAGAAACTTTATTTTTATTCTCGTCAAATAAAGATGGAGAAGGTTTAGATCGAGTATATTTAAGAGATTCTTCTCCTTTACCCTTAACACTAGTTGAGGGTTCTTCATATTGTTTACCTTCAAGTCAAATCTTCATTTTATCATAAAAATCTTCCACCTTACTCTTGATCTCAAGAAAGGCTTGATGGAAGGCCACTTTTGATTTTGCTTCTCCCTTAGGAGAATATATGGCTTGACTTAAATGTTTTGTACCGATTTATGGGTTAAACTCTTCAAGAGATCCATCACCACACTTGATTTTATACCTAGTTATCATTTAAAATTAAAAATTAAAAATATAAAAACCACTTTAAAATATCCTTCATGAGCTGATCCGATACTAAATTAATTTGAAATGTTAGTTAAATTAAAACTCTCATTATTTATCAATTTTGGATACGCATAGAAATTTTATTAATTATGTCCTTTTATTTAAAATTAACTTATTTGATTAAAATAAGGTTTTATAATAACTAAAAACATCATTTATATACATAAAAATATCATCCCCATCCATATATCAATCATAAGATTAGTATCCCTATAGTTTTGATGTAATGAAGGATCATCCCATGATCCATATTTTCTAACTTACAAGCCAGGTCACTCTATAGACTTGATTATCACACATTTCATCCTTATACACACACAAGACAACATATATGGGATAAATACATAATCTTAAGTCCCTATTAGAGTATTAGATATGTAGGAAATACCTAATAACAAAGGGGTCCTTGGGGAAGCTCAAAACTATGTGTCTACTAACCCATTTTTTCCACAATCACTCAAAGGGTAAGGAAGCTAGGGTTTGATCATTTGACAAAAAGTGATAGCTTATACACATGATATATATACATTTGAATAAATTTGATTGAAAAATTAGAAGGGTCTAGGTAGTAACACCCAAATTCAATCATTATTATATACTAGACACCTGTGTCCATCTTAGACACTTGTGTCAATATAACTATCTAGATTAAATGTAAACATTGAAGGCCATAAAGTTAAAAATTTTAGAATCTAATGATGGGTCCATGATCTTGACCTAGTCTACTTCTATCTTGTTTCAACCCAAATCTATATGCACAAAATAAAATATCCAATTAATATTTATTTTAATTTATTTCAATATCAATCAATAGTTGTAATTTTTATTTTTAGCATATCTAAGTATTTAAATCCAAAATATTGTTTATCTATGTTTAAAAATTAATTAGCCTATCATAGATCTATTTATCACCCTTGTTCTTAATCATTTATATATTATTAAACCTATATTACCTCACATATATAAATTTAGGGCTAGACATATATCTAGTGTGACTTTGTTTGGATCCACTATATATCTAAATTTTTGATTAGGAAAATTTTGTGTGTACTATTATTTATCAATTTTTTAAAAATATGTCATATTTCACACTCAGATACCTTATAACTAAAATTATGTGTTTTATGTTAATTAAATATGTTATGTAATAAATATAAATATAAATGACATGAAAAAATGTCATCTAATAGTCTGAGAATATGATTATAGGTCTCAATTTTATATTTTTACAAATATTTTGTTTTTTTTGTACTTTTTATAATATATTATTTATAAATATTTGTACCATATTTGAAAAGGTTAAATATTTATATTTTAAATCTGATTTTTTTAAAATAAGGTAAACACCAATGTTTTGAAAATGTAATAAGGAGGGGGAGAATGAATACCCCTCAATAAGATACTAAATCAAGTAAGGAAAAGAAGGCAAATGAATTTCCTCCAGTGTAGGTGTATATGTAGTATAGTAAATATGGAAAGCATGGAATTTTGGACTCATGTAAAATTACATAGATGTGATCATGAAATAAAAAATAAGAGTTACAGCATTTATAAATGTGCAATAATGATAAAATGAGTTGTCATGAAAGATTTGCATTAACAACTTAGTGAGATAATTATATTGGATTTATTTATTTGATTTAAAATAGATAAGGAATCAAGTTACCAAAAAAAGATGAGAAAATGGATAGAATAATATTTGGATTAGGTGTAAAATAAGAAGCAACAAAATTAAAGAGCAAAAAGGATATGTACAATCATGTATTATGCAAGGAAGCTAGTTAAGGTCATTGGACCAAATAGGAGGTTGGAAGGGCATGGTAGATTATATCCAACAAATTATATCACAAATATAATTATCATATGAATATCCAAATACTTGATAATATGGAATAAGTTCCAAATGTATAATCTTATGAATCTAAAAAAAACCATGTGTTGTAAAGTAACCTTATGAATCACTACTCATAAATATATTTAAACCTATATCCTCATGCATGGGAGGAGGTGATGTAACAATAAATATTTATGTAGGATATATATTTATAAATTTTGATATGGTATTAAATAAATACCTTGTGATATGTTCCACTTTATACTTTGGATTATATGTGTTTCTTTCTCTATCCAAGTGATCATGTTTATGTTTAACCATTTTATGCTCAATAGTGATGGAGAAAATATAATATACTCATGCTTATAAATAGTTGAAAAAACTAAAATATGATAATTCTCATAAGTAGGTGAAAAAACTAATTTTAGAATATACCTCTTTGAATGTAAATCATTATACTGAATAGTTATATAAACTAACTCATTACTAATTCATTCAATGACTATGCCAACCAACTATTTTTGAGTAGAAGTAAGTACCATTACATCCATATGATATTATTATTGAATGAATAAAATTTTAACCCTTATATTATCATGAATATAATTTAGTCATTTTTGAACTATAAAAAGAATTGCTCTAATTTTATGTAACCAATGTATCCCTAATAATATATGAAATAAACCTATGCTTATTAACATTAAGAAGGAAGTGGTAAATATGAGAGGTACCACTTGTAAAGGTAATATGATATCTATAATATTATCTTGTGTATGAACATCAAAAGTTTTCACAGCTATAGATGTATGTTGCATATCTAGCTCATATAACCAAGAGACTATAAAAGTGTTATGGTGCACACATTTTCACTTGTTCAATTGTATATCATAACATTATGGATTGGTTGCATGATAAAATATTATATAATGAATAATTCATTTTTATCATAATCATCATTAATAATTTTAGAATCATCCAACATAATAAATGGGTATGGTGTTATCCTAGTTATAATTGTACCAATGATGCTATCAAGTGGATGCGCATATGAATATGGAGGACGATGAGAATTATATTCATAATTAGCTCCATAATTTGGTTTTTTATTATGATTCATGATTTATAAATCATATTTATAAGTTTTCATCTTTGCATTCTCAATTTCTTAAGGCTTAGCCTCTTCATTAGGTGTACCAATGTCAATTTAAATGTTCTCACCAACGAGATCCTAGTTTTTTTTATTGATCTTAATACATATATTAGTGAAATGTATACAAAATATATCATCATAATAAAATGTGTTTCCATCAAATATTATATATTGAAGTCTAGATAGATCTTTTTTCAATGGTGGAGGAAGTGTAATAACATGACATTCAAGGATATTTTGTAGTAACTCATGAGGAGGTCAAAGTATCCTTGAAAATTTCCTCCTTGGTGGAAATTTTAGTTGAATATTTTGTGGTGGTTTTGATATATCATAATTTTAAATTTATTCTCATTTTCACTTTCATTAGTTTTTCTCTTGTAATTAGGCTTGTCTTGAAATCTAATAGTTGAAGTGGAAGGAATTGGAGTTATATTTGATCTTATTTAAATTAATTAATTTGACCTCATGTTATTTAAATATATGGAATAGTTCATAAAAATATTTGAACATATTAAACATGATATAATATTGAAGAGGAGTGAGAAAGATTTGAGTAAAAATATATTGAAGCTCATTATCAGTGATTTGATTTTTCAATTTTTCTAGCATAGTCTTGTATCTTAGAACATACTAATTATCTCATTCTGAGTTGGTTTAAACTTTTTAATTTGAGCATAGGATAATTTATCACAAATATTGATATAAATATGTTCCAAAAATTGATTTTCCAAAGAATTTAAATTTATAATCGATTAGAGAATAAGATCATATAACCATATAAGAGCATAATATTTAAGACATCACGGAAAGATATTTCTTAAAAATATATAATTATCTACATAATATAGACAAGATACATGGAAGGAACACAAATTATATTCATGTCTACCTTTTCCATCATAGATAGGAATAATTTGAGTAAAAAATCTAACTGAAAGATGATAAGCTACAATTTGAGGAGTCAAAGGGTTATTCAATAAGGTACAAGAATATAAGGAAGGGCTAGTATGAGAAATGGTTTGTTCAATATTAGCTAACTCTGGTTGAGAGATAGTAAGGGATTTCTCAAGAGAAGCATTGTTTCTATTAATAGGAGGCATAAATATGACTAAGGGTGTATAAATAGGGATAGATGCAATGGTATAAGTGATAACACTAGAAGGGCTAGTAAAATCTAAATTCTTAAATTCATCTTGAGAAACATACAACAATGAATCAATATTTTCTACATGTGCTCAATCATGATTATAAATTTCAAAATGATTGTCTTGGGTATGAAATTCATTAATAAATACCATGATGTTCCCATAAATAGGATGATTTGACCCTTTAAAAGACATAATGAATAACATGTTGAAAAGAGATGTAATATTCTACAAAGAGCTTCATGATGATAAATAATACATAAGAGTAAGGTGTGTATGTTATACCCATGATGAATATTAAAATGAGACAATAAAATATACTAGTTATGAATACAATGCAAAGAAAAATCAGTGATAAAGGGTGACCTAGGCAAGGGTTTGAATGATTTGTAGGATCTTAGATATACTTTCTTATTCATTGATTAGTGTTAGTGTAGTGTTTCATCATGATAACTACAAAGGTATAACCATTAATGTAGAGAACTAGCCCCATTTTTTAGGGTAAGTTGAGAGTAAATTCCCTAGGTTATACACTCATCTCATGTGCACTACAAATTAGATAAATAAAAAATTCTTCTTATTAGTGTAAGAAAATGGATCCTAGAACTTATAATATACCGTGAGCCACATGGAAACTAAATTTTATGTTTATATTCATACTATGGCTATTATTATTTGATTGAAACCCCTCTCACCATGTGTCGGTAAATAGAAAACTACATATCCCTTCATGATAGTGGATAATTAGTAATAAAGCTACTAAAACAATAACTTATAAAATAATAAAAGATAAAAAAAATTAAAGTAAAATAAATATGTAATATATTTTAATATGAAAACAAAAATATCAACCTGAAATTTTTAAAAAAAAAATCTATTGTGTCATTATTTATCTGAGGTAACATGACAAAAAAATTTAGTGTAAGATTACTCTAAGGTTGTAAAAGTTAAATTGTTATATTATGAGTAGTTTCCAAAATTAAGTATTTTATTAATTTAATGTCATGAATTTATAGAATTAAATTGAAATCCTAAGCCAAAATGCAACAAGAAATAATTAATGCTCTAACTATAACATGGTCATAACAATATTTACACTAAAACTAATTATGAATTAAAAAATAACTCTAATTGGAAATGTAAACTATTGAAATTTGATATAGGAGTATATATAAGATAAAATTTAGTAAAATATAAAGATATGAACAATTTGTAAATTAATAAAAATAGAAACTAGGGTTGGGGTTAAGTAATTATCCTTACAATTGATTTATTTAAGATTATATTAAATTTATGTAAGCTAGACTATATAAAAAGACATAAAAACATATATGTATTATAAAATATGGATCATTGTGTATTAGGATAATTTCACATGAGGATAACATGAGTACAGTATGTTACTTTCTATTTACTATGACTTAATCCTATCATATTGTCCACTACATTTTAAAATTTGGGTTTGTTCACCTATGTTTATATGTGAATTATTTATGTGGAAAGCGTGAATTAATTATTGAAAGACCTATAATATTATAATCCTAATATTACACAAGCACACAAAATAATATCAAATGAAAAAAGTGGGAAATGGGGGAATTAGAAATGGCTAAGCTATCCTCAAAAACCCTCTTGTTGACAAAGTATTTCCTACATAACCTGAAGGGTCTCAAGCTAATTTAATTATCCATTTAGGTAAAATCACATGAATTAAAATTGAAAATTCAATTAGAATTATTGATAAAATATTTCCTCATCTTGAAATTAAAAAAGTTAAACTTAGCTAATGACTTCAAAATTATAGTAAAATTACAACATAAATCTTTACTCAAAAAATAGATGATTTTGAAATCAAAAAGAGATATTCCTTGTAAGTAATTGATAGGTAGCTTAAAGTGTGACCCTTGATATGATTTTATAGATATATATTTAAAATGTTTTTGACAATTGACCTATTGATATGCACAAGAAATCTTCTAAGAACTATGTTATTTACAAAAGATATCTATTAGAGTGTGGGAGACAAGTATACATTAATCGATAGTTGTGCAATGTGCTCCTCTCTGCCTAATGTGCACTTATCCTAAAGGAGAAAAGGATTATGAAACAAGAGTGATGTAAAGTATCTATTGAATAAGGATAACATAGGTAGATCAGGATAATTTCCTTATTAATTTAAATACATTGAAATCTTTCTTAGAGGTTACAAGTTATCAAAATGGTGAGTTGACCAAGAAATGTAAACATGTGAAGAACAAACATTTCCAAGCATTTATTGGTTGAATATTAATGTCTAAAAATATGGGAGAAAGATGAAATCTTATGATAAATTACTAAAAAATTTAAAATTTGAATTTTTTTACTATAAATAGGTAAAAATACAATTTGTTCATTTTTTAGTTTTGGAAAACCATATCTTTATGTGACCAAAAATAGTGGTATGAGAGACTATGGATTTTGGATGAGGAGGAAAACATGTAGGAGGTTGAATTGAAAATAAAATTGGAGCCATATATGTAGGTAGTGTATTTAATGTTATTGTTTTTGGTAAAATGAAATAGATTAGAAAATATAGGCACTAGAATAAATCCATGTAGTGATAATTTTCCAAACAAGTGCTAAAATGAAGATGAAATTAGGAAATATAGTGGGTAGTTGATAAAAATTAAAAAATTAGGTATAATGTCATATTTTAAGTGCTTGTAGATAAATTACCTCCCTTAAAAATTATATCAACCAACTTGAATTAATTGATAAAGGGTAATTTAAACTCCTAACCAATATTATAGGGTATGGATGGTATAGATAAGGAAGGTGCTAGTTGATATTGTAAGCTACAATAAATGAAGTATGATATGGGTAAAAAATGGATGATACTATAGGATGTGGATGATGGCATTGGTTAATTAAACATGGCCAGTGTAGCTAGATGCTTAGATAATACAATAAATAAAAATAAGAATGGCTGATACAATAGGGAATGACCAATGTAGTATAATGATGTGCTAGCTAGTACCATAGGGTATGGATAGTGTGGTTATAAAATTTACATGTCCAATAATATAAGGTATGTCTAGTGTATTAAAAAAAACATGCATGTTTAGTGCATTTGGATGCTTGGATAATGCAATAGAAAAATGGATGGTACAATAGACAATAGGGACCATTTTGACTTTAATTATTGGTTTTTTTTGGGATCAAAATATGATTATGATTTATTTTTTGATATTTTATAAATATGATGAAAATTATTGTAGAGTGTATATTATAATTTAATCCTAAATATAATATAATTGATAGCAGATATAGCTCAACTTATGAAGTTGGATTTAGTTATATCATGGAGATGTGATGCATGCCTCTAAGCATGGAATTGATCACCATGTTTATAGGATGTTGGGAGAGTATGATACACACATTTAGGCGGGATTTTTAACGGAATGTGATAGAATTGCACATTGTCATGGAGGATGTCCATGCCATATTATGATTTTTGATTATGGGAACTCTTATGTTATGAGGTACACCATAGACTAAGGATGAAAGGAGAGTTATAATAAGTAGGATATAAGATAAAATCACTATGATGAGTACAATATCATTTTATGATATTTTTTAAATTTATTTCTTAGGGATTTCAAATATTTAGAAGGACCTTATTACACTTATTATCATGCACATGTTATGTCAGTAGTCTGATGGGGTAGTGCCTATGCACATCTAGTCTACACTAGGGAAAGTCCCATTGTATGATGTGGAAGATGTAATATAGGTGTGTTTAGCTCATGATTTTTATGGTGTATTGATAAATGTCCATTATAATATGGTCCCTAATAATATTTTGATATCTTTATTTATGAGAGGTTCCCCATGTATAGACCAACAAGTTTACCTCATGTAGTGGATGATTTTATACCTTAAGTGAGAAGATGGATGCATGGCCATACACTATGATGAGTGAACCCCAATGTGCATGTATTATATAATATTATGAAGGACCAAATTATATTGATTTCATATAGGGGAATAATGGATGTTTGGTTATCTTGTCTAACCATAATGCAGGTGAGGGGCCAAAGCTAGATTACAAGACATTATACTTGGTGGGTTGAGCCACATCTTTGTGACCATGTACTTAGATAGTCTGGAATACTACTCTTTTATTTTTTTAGTTGTCTCATATTATTATATACAACATGATGGAGAGCCATGATGATTTGGAAGGGGGCAAGGCATGCCAATTTTGGTCTTAGTGGTGAGACCTTCTTAGCATGTAGTGGCTAGATGATGGGAATGATGGAAAAGAGAATCATAATGAGAGGGTATATTCAAGTAGTAAATTACATGCTATTGAGATAGGTGCATCAAAATGTAGGAATATAGCTGAGCCATACCATACATTGATGGATGTGGAGGTTAGTTAGGGAGGATAAAATTATCTATTAGGGGAGATGGATATAATTTACCCTAGTATGTCACCATGACAACAAACATGTGCTAGACGGAAGAGGATGTGGGACAATGAGGGACAAATATCCCTTACTAATTGAGATATTAGGCAATTCAATTACATAGTTATAAAGAAATTGAATTATAGTTTCCCCTAGTCACTAATGGATTAATCATCCTCCATTAATAAATAGATATTACTTTAATCATAATTACATAGATTAATTATATATTTATATATCACAATTTTTTAATATTTAAATTTGAAATTTAATAGGCCCTAGGCTTCTTAGAGAGCCTATGAGATTATCACATAGGGTTTATAGAAAACCTACTCCCTAGCCTACTTAGCAGGCATTGACCTACTTAGTAGTGAATTTTTATATGAATATAATTTAATTTTTTTTTTTTAATATCCATATGTACATGTAAGAGAAATTTTTTGGTGTAAGACTTTTCTCACATAAAATTCCATGTAAGGAAAAATAAGCATGGGTCCTTATATGACATGAAATTACCCATGTAAGGGAGGGTAATCCTTTTAATTAATGAACATTAGAAGATGCATTTGATATTTCCTTTTATTTTTAACTTTTATGTTTTATTTAGATTCATTTTTTTTAGTCATTTTGGAGGGTGGATTCCTTGGAGGAGCTAGTGGAGTCTTGAAGCTTGGAGAAGTATAAGAAGAAATAAGAGTTAAGATTGGTTATTGTTCCTCCTCTCTTTTGTGTTTGAAAATGATTATTAAACTAATAGAATTTTCTCATTTCTCTTCCTCTCTTTTACTCTCTTTCAACATCTTCTTTGAATTTTGAATAAAAGTGAATATGAATATGAGATGTGTTGAGGTAAACATACCCCCATTTCTAACAAATGGGGACCCTTGTGTCAAATTATGAAAATTTATGCCTTAAAATTGAAAAGTCACTTAATCAGAGTGTCACTAGCATGTTTACACAATATTTATATTTGAGGATCATCCACATATGGTATGGATAGCATATTTGTGCATAATTCTAGTTTGCCCTTGCCTATAATTTCTAATTTTGGATCTCTATGTTTTCCAGTTGCAGGTCCAATAAGGTCTACTTAGAATGAAAAATGCTTGGGTTTTGTAATTTTAATGTTAAATTGATTCTTTACTAGCCTTTGGTCCATTTGAAATCGAGTCAAATTAATGAATCTTTAGTTTAATCTTAATCTAAGTACATGATTTGAATTTGGTGGGAGCTTTTATTTAAGTTATGTGGGAACACTTTAAATGGCTTATGAAATTATTTTAATTTATTCATCTTAGAGCTTAGTCATATTATATCTTTTAGGCATTTTTTTTTAGTAAATTATTTTGGACTTTACTTTTTTTCCCTTCAAACTCTTTGAAATGACCATTCATCTTTTTCTAAATTATCCTTCAAAACTTTTATTTCATAATAAATTATCCTTTATAACATTTATTCCATAAGAAATTACCATTCATAACTTTTATTCCACAAGAAATTACCCTTCAAAGCTTTTGTTCCATAGGAAATTACCCTTTGGAAAAAAATTTCCACAAGAAATTTCCCTATGAACATTTTGTCCAAAAAAATTTGGTCTTCGAGGGAAATGTGTCGAACACCAGGACAATTTCCCTAAAGGAATTCCCTTCAAATTTTTTGAGAATGCCCTTGGGTGTTTTAAAATTTCCCTTTATATTTTTTAAAGTTCCCTTAGAGATTTTTTTAAGGGAACTTTATCTTCCAAACATACCCTTTAAGTTATTCTAAAAGGACCCTTCAAGCTTTTGAACATACCCTTCGAGTTTTTTAAAATGGCCCTTTAGCCTTTTATCATTAGACATTTTGTCTCACATAAAAAGCCTAAAATAATTCCCCAAGAAATTGATTTCATTAGACTCTTTTGTACCACAATCATTTTAACATGTTTTAAACTTTGGCTAAGACTTTATGCTATGTTCTTGTTATTCGTGGGGTATTTTTATTTAAGGTTTATAACCTTGGTCCAAAGTATTTATGACTTGGTCCCTTTTAATTAACAAGTTCCCCTTTAATATGTTTATAAATTAGCTCAAATATTTTATCCTAAGTCCTTTATATGTGCTCTTTAACTTAACTTTCATTCTTATTTATAGGATCAATGATTTGCATTGATTCAAATGAGATTGATCAAATGGCACAATCTGAGTCAAGAATTCAATGGAGCCCAAGATTAATTAGAGGGTGACAAGTGTCACCATCTCAAAAAAAGAATTTTGAGTATATAATGAAGGGACATCCCTCAAATATTGATCCAATGGTATGATATTTCTCATATAAGATAGATCTAAAGAAGCATGAAAAACATTGAAAAGTCAAACCCCAACCAAAGAGTTAAAGCCCAAAAACATTATCAAGATCTATGGTCTATGTGAGCCTAGTATAATTGATAAAATGATTAATGTAATGTTCAATTATCAAAGGTTATATGGATCTCTATAGGGGTGACAAGTGTCACCATCATGGAATCCTAGTACAGAGATCAAATGATGCATGTGAGCCTAATACAAAGAGAAATAGAAGTACTAATTAGCTACCACATGGCACACATAGGAAATAGGATAAACTTGGGAACAAAAATTAGCAATCTTAGTAGAGAGTCCCATGGAAATGTTTAAAATTGATGCTAATGCATGCATCAATTATGTTCATGGGGATGTCAATTTTAAGACAACAAAGAGCCCAGATGATGTGCTTAAAATTTATGGTCATACACCCATCAAAGAAATTCATGCCAACATCAAATGATAGTCATAAGGATGTTATTTTTAAAATAGTAGAGAGTTATGAAGATGAGTTTAAAATTTACAGTCACGTGCCCGTTAAAGACATTCATGTCAACATCAAATGATGGGCACACAAACATCAATTTTAAGATAGTTGCTTGGATCCAAATTCAAAGGAAATAATTATAGTTTGAGTAGTGATGAGAAAACTACCATAGGGAAACCATAAAAATACCACATCAAAGCCATGTAAGCGTAATGTGCAAAATTGAAGACCTTATAGACTTGGTAATGTAAAGGTAGGGATCTAAGCTCATAATGTTTGAGATCATGGCTATAATTGGAGAACTATTAAAACTTGCAGGAATGTCCTAACAAGGCAAGGACCATAACCAAACCCTATGAGCATTATGATTGACCTAAGGAGAGCCTAAATTATCATTTGTCTAAAGATAATTTGATCCAAGGTCTACTAGTAAGTAGTATAATACACCATGATAGCTTAGAGGAGTGTTTCTTAAGGAAACATGGAATTATATTTTGACCTTGAAAGTAGAGAAGTGGAGTACTCTAGGCTAAGAGTATAAAATAACCTTGAACATCTTGTATCAACATAAGGGTCCCAATGGTGAAGAGTTTTAGGAATATTCTTCTTATATCTAAAAATTGTCCATTTTGAAAGTGGGATATTCTATTTTTAAAGGCACGTGACATTTGTAAAAAAAACTACTTATAGATCAGTCCATTGGGAAAGTCTACTGTATTTATAAGAACATTTGTGGAAAGGATAGTTATCCCTGTACCTATACTTTTTAATTGATTAGGAATGACTGACATTTTAATTTACATCTTATAAAATAAGTATTGTAAATTTTAAAAAGGAGGGAGTTCTTAGTGGAAAATTACTTTGTAAACTTTGAGAAATTAATATAAACAAGGAATTTTGCAAATTAAATCCATATTTGCTTGTGTGAAGTGATATATGGTTTATCTCTCAATTTTATGGTTTTAATTTTAGATTTGAATGACTCCTATGGATTTTGGATCTGTAGCTAGAATTCAGAGTCGTTAACTTCTGATAATGCTAGATTAGTTGAAATTTCTTTGGCTTTTTTTTATTTTTTTCACTTCTTTTGCATTTGGACTAATGTTGTTTACTTGTAGGATTTAATCTTTAAGTGAGCCTAGTTCCTATTTGCATTATTTCATACCTTCCTTAGAAGATTTTCCTATGTATGTTGTGATTTAGTCTTAAGATGTTTCACTTCATACATTGGTTAAATGCATGTTAGGATGAGATTTGAACATTGTTATAATGTTTGAAACAAAGACCAGCAACAACTTTCTTTTCTACCATACCCTTCCTTTTGCTCCATTTTTTAACCAGTTCACTTTAGCTTACTTTTCATTGTAAATATTTATTTTATATTAGTTCTTAGATTATCTCTTGACCATAATTAAATATAATTAGCATAGAATACTTCACATTTTCATAGATCAACTATTTGGCCATGGTGTCTCATAACCACCAAACTTTATAAATATTGTGAACAATCCACTTACTTTGCCTCTATTCCATCAATAAATAACATGATTATCATAGCCTATAACTCATGTGCTCAATTCCTAGAATTCTAAATTGATAAATGTTTCTTAAACACTCTAATCACATGTGATACATATTAAGGAATCAACAGGAGGAGATTTGCTGGTGCTAAAATGAGGGCCTAAGTAGATCATTGTGAATTTGTAGAATCTTGCTAATTTTGGTGTGTTTTGAATAAAAATTGATGTATTTTTTCATATCTGTTCTTATTTTATAATACTTTTGTAAATATAATTGATCTTAATGGTTTTAGACTAGTCTTTCAGATTTCTTTAGCCAAAGATTGATATTCTTTGAAGATCCATGAATATTCATGCAAAGGTAGTTCATGCTTTGTGTATTCCCCATGTTTAAGGTTAGTAATAACAAATTTATATAAATATTGATTGGTTCTTTACAAATTTGAGTTTATTCAAGCTTAGAGGTGTAAATATGCCTCTCATTCATCATTCTAGATGTCTCCTTGAGTTTATTTAGTTCAATATAGTCATGTTTTACATGTATTTGTGTAAAATTAGCTTATCATGCAAACTTGATCATGGTAGTTTGTAAAGAAAAATTTGATGCATCATATTTTAAATTGGTTTCAAGGTTACAAGATCTAATGTCCAAGAGCAATACCGAGGTGAACATAAAATTTTAGGGTCTCAACCAACTTCACCAAGTTAGGGTGCTCATGTGTTCAAGGTATGGATTGGCTAGGCGGTTCTTCAATCAACATGCCAAGTATATTACATGATCTTCCTCAAAATATTAAAAGGTATTTACCTTATTTTAGTCCTAATAATGTTATCACTATTGAAGAGCATATTAAATAATTTAAATCCACTTTGATATTGTTAAATGTAGTTCATGAAGATGTAGCATGTAGATTGTTCCCATTCACTTTCAGAGATGTTGTATATGATTGGTTTCTCAACCTACCTAATAATTACATTACTATTTAGAATGACTTTAATAATATTTTCATTTATTGATTTGGAAAACTTATTAGTCCATGCACCCTTTATCAATAGTTCATCATAGTTAAGAGGGATTTTAATGAGACCATACAAGCCTTAATGCTAGGTTCCAAAATATGTTTAACAGGACCATGGCCCCATATAAACCTGATTTAGAGATTTACAAGGATGACTTAGATCTCATGATCTCTATTTTTTTTAAAATTTCTATAAATGTTGTCAATACATTAGATTGGCTTATGTTGAAGATATAATTATTAATAACCAAATGCAACCCTAAGGTTAAATGGAATACTCCACCCTAATTATAATCAAAATATACCTACTTTAAACCAAACTCTAGTTTGGAACCAATTATTTTTGAGTCATCCATATACTGGCCAAAACTTAGGGTTCCTTAATAACACTGCTTGGGCTTCATCCACAAAATCATGAAACTCTAATGCCCACAACTAGTAGTAATGCTCTAGTTCATGAGTTTGAGACACCAAAAAAATGAATTGATATTATAAATGGTATAAAACTAAGAACTAACTTTATTCAGTTGTAAAAAAAAGTAGTAAATATAAGGGAAGGCTCTAACAAAAACTGTGCTTCTCAAACGTTCAATAGGCCTCCAAATGGGTTTTATGACAATAACAATAATGGATAATTTGAAAAAATATAAATGAATTTTATGATATGAATTTTGTTGATCATTTTCATGTTTCTAAAGCATATCAAGATGGAAAGGATACAACTAAAATTATGCCTAATCAAGACAATATTAAACGGACATTTGACTTTGCAAGGACATCTCAAGGTTTCATGATAGAGGATTTTGATTTTTCATTTGAAGAGTAAAGTGAACCTAAACATACTCTAGAAGAAGGAACAAATCTTCAATATGAGTAACCCCATGAACAAGATCAGATGTAAGATGACCTCTTTTCAAAAGATAGTTATGAGGATAATTCATATGTGGAAATTACTAAATAAGAGGATAGTACTGAAGAAGATGATCATGGGTAGTAATTATAATAGGATTTATTGAAATAAATTGATGTGTCCTAAGAAGGAAATGATGTCATATAAATCCAAAAACTAGATGAGTTATAACTCAATTGGGTAGAAGAACTACCTTTCTTCACTAAGGATGAAGATAAAGTGGGTGAAATAGATCAAGAATTATCATATGACTTCATCAAAATGTTAGGATTATGTAACTAACATGTTCCTAATGGTAAGATTCCATATGAACATCATTTAATTGATCAAGATGAAGAAGCCTTTTGGGATGACCTATAAGACATTTTTGTAAATATTGGTAGTCCATTTCCACCTCAAAAGGAACCCAATGAAAAATTCAGTCTAAGGATGCTAGCTGAGATACCATTATTGAGTGAAGATGATATAGTCCACTATTTGTCTATGGATGAAGTAGAACTAAGACTCCTCTTGTAAAGTAGAAGAATTTGGGAAGAATATGGGTAGTTTTTAAACCTATATCTTCAATCCATGTACTAGATAATGGAGGTGAGAATTAAACATACATCATATGAAAGTCATGAACACACAAGTACTCCCATATGCAGGATGCCATTAAAAAAACATTCATGTTTTAAGGGTCTATATTAGACTAAATAACTTTTCATTTGATCTTAGAGGTAAGTGCTTTATGGATTTAGTGTAGGGTTTAGGTTTAGTTTATTTCATGTTATTTTTGTCTTGCTTTCTTTTACCTTCTTCTCCCTTGTTTGTATAAATTTCCTATTTATATTTGTTTATTTTTTCTTTCTTTGTTCTTTGATTTTAAATAACTCCTTTAGAATAATTATCAGCTTAAGCTTCCCCTGATTGCTTAAGAAATCCATAATTTTATAAATGTAGGTATGAATCTTAATCAAGTGTTGACCATGGATCTAAAATGCAAGTTGTATGCTAATTTTTTGAGAAATTAGTAAAAACTAGTGGGTAGCTTAACTATTCCATATGATCTTAAACATTGTTTTGATCTAAACTTGTCTTTAATAATAATTAAATTGGTGGGATGAAAGTTTAAACTATTAGGACATAGTAATGTTTGAAATTAATAAACATTATTTCTTTGGATAAAGGTTTGTAATAAAGGATGATTATCTAAAGATCAAACACTTGACCAAATCCCTAAACATGTCTAACTTGGTTCCCAACCTTTTTTAGAAATCCAAAATGATCTAAAAAATACAAAAATAAAAGCTTATTATAAAATCAAAATATTTTCAAGCAAAGGTGATTATGGTAATCTCCATCTAGGCTATGAATGCCCAACTGACAGTGGAGTAAGACATTGAGTGGATCCAAAGGCATCTCTATTGAGGATATGGATGCTTGGATGGTAGTAGAGAAATGCCCAAACCTTCCCTAAGATAAAACATGTTGCTTAATGAATATCCAAACATGTTGTAAGTCAATGTTAATGGTTAAAGTCATGAAATATAAAATTTATTCCCTAAATCCCATGGCAAACAGTAAGTGGAATCAAAGTGTACACACAACATGACTAAGTATTGATGTTTTATCTCAATTTTAGATATACAAAACTTATTTCAACCATAAATTGATCTAAATAATGGTGAATGATCAAGTGTAATAAGTAATCTAGTTATTAATGTCATCTCTAAATTATAACATATTAGTATGTTCCCCCAAAATTATCCATTTGTTAAGGTCAACATACCCCCATTTCTAAAAAATGGATATCCTTGTGTCAAATTATGCAAATTTTTACCTTAAAATTGAAAAGTAACTTAATCAATGTGTCAATAGCATGTTTTCATAATATTTTTAGTTGAGGATCATCCACATCAGGTATGGCTAGCATAGTTGTGCATAATTCTAGTTTGCATTTGTCTATAATTTTTAACTTTAGATCTCTATGTTTTCCAGTTGTAAGTCTAATAAGGTCTACATGGAATGAAAAATGCTTGGGTTTCATGATTTTAATGTTAGCTTGATTCTTTAATAGATTTTGGTATTTTTAAAATCAATTCAAATTATTATACCCTTAGTCTAAGTTAATATAAGTACTTGATTTGAATTTGGCAATAGATTTTATTTAAGTTACATGGGAACACTTTAAATGGGTTATGGATTTATTTTAGTTTATTTATCTTAGAGGTTAATCCTATTTATCTTTCAATAATTTGGGTTTGGTAAATTTTGTTAGACTTTGCATTTTTTGCCCTTTTAACTCTTTGAAATGACCCTTCAAATTTTTCTAAATTATCCTTTAGAACTTTTATTCCATAATAAATTACCTTTCGAAACTTTTATTCCACAAGAAATTACCATTTGGAACTTTTTTTCAAAATAAATTGCCCTTCAAAACTTTTATTCTATAGGAAATTACCCTTTAAAACTTTTGTTCCATAAGAAATTTCCCTTTATACATTTTGTCTAACAAAATTTGGTCTTTAGGGGAAATGTCCTGGACATTTTGTTTGGGACAATTTCCCTGAATGAATACCCTTTGGATTTTTCAAAGTGCCCTTCAAATTTTTAAAAGTTCCCTTCAAGATTTTTGTTAAGGTTACCTTATGTTATATACATACCCTTCAAGCTTTTCTAAAAGGAGCCTTCAAGCTTTTAAACATACCCTTTGGGTTTTCTAAAATGACCATTTATAATTTTGTCATCAGACATTTTATCCAATGTAAAAAGACTAAAATAATTCACCAAGATAATTTCCCCTAGACATTGAATTCATCTAGCTCTTTTATTCCATAGCCATTTTAATATGTTTTAAAGTTTGGCTAAGATTTTACGCTATGTCATTTTTATTCATGGGATCCTTTTATTTTAATTTTTAAACCTTGGTCCAAAGTCTTTATGCCTTGGTCACTTTAATTCATAGGGTCCTATTTAAGATTCTTAGAACTTAACTTAAATATTTTATTTTAAGTCCTTTATATATGCTCTCAAACTTAACTTTCATTCTTATATATAGGATCAATTATCCGCATTTGCTTGGATGAGATTGATCGAATGGTGTAAACTGAGTCAAGAATTTAATGGAGTCTGGGATGAGCGAGAGGGTGATAAGTGTCATCTTCTCAAAAAATAAATTTTTAGAAATAAATGGTGGTACATCCCTCAGATATTGATCTAATGGTCCACACTTACTCATATGAGATGAATCTAATGCAGCATGACAAGCATTGATAATTCAAACCCTGACCAAAGAGTTAAATCCCAAGCATGTTATTGAGATATATGGTCTATGTGAGACTAGTAAAGTTGATCAAATGATGTAGCTCTATAGGGGTGACAAGTGTCACCATTAGGGGATCCCAGTATAGAGATCAAATGATACATGGGAGCCTAGTAAAAAGAGCATAGAAGCACCAAGTAGTCACCACATGACACACATAGGAAGCAATTCAAACCCAAGAATGACAAGTGGTAAGCTCAATAGAGAGTCACATAAACATTTTTAAAATTGGTTCTCATGTGCCTATCAATGATGATCACATGAACATCAAATGACAGTCATAGGGATGCTAATTTTAAGATAGTAAAGAGCCTAAATGATATGTTTAAAATTAATGGTCATGCACTAATAAAAATTGTTCATGCCAACATTAAATGAAAATCATGAGGATGTCAATTTTAAAATATAAGAGATTTCTAAAGATGAGTTTAAAATTGATGATCATGCACCCATCAAAGATTTTCATGTTGACATTAAATTATGGGCACATGGATGTCAATTTTAAGGTAGCTATTTAGATCTAAATTCAAAGGCAATGGCCATATTTTGAATAGTGATGAGTAGAATACCATGGGGATGCCATGGAAATGCCACATGAAAGCCATGTGAGTGTAGTGTGCCAAATTAGAGACATTTTAGACCTGATAATGTAAAGTTAGGGATCTAAGCTCATAATTTTTGAGCTAATGGCCACCATTAGAGCACTTTTAAAACCTACAAGAATGCCTTGGCAAGGCAAGGACCATAGCCATACCTTATGAGCATTACGATTGAACCAAGGAGAGCCTGAATTATCATCTATCTAAAGATAATTTGATCTATTCTCCACCAATAGGTAGTCTAATAGGCCATGAAATATCAAAGGAGTGTTTTTTAAGGGAACATGGAATTCTATTTTGACCTTAGAAGTAGATAAGGGGAGTACTCTAGGCAAAGATCATCAAAGAACCATGAAGATATTATAGTAGTATAGGGCTCTGAATGGTTAAGAGACTTAGGAATATTCTTCTTATAGCTAAAAAATTATCCATTTTAAAAGTGGGATATTCTATTTTTTAAGGCATGTGTTATATGTAAAACATATTTCCTATAGATTAGTCCATTGGGAAAGTCTAGTGTATTTCTATAAACATTTGTGGAAGGGACAACTGTCCCTACACCTATACTTTTTTAATTAGTTAGGACTGAATAACATGCTTCCTTGGATCCTATAAAAGGAACATTTTCAATTTTAAAAAGGAATGAGTTCTTAGAGCTAAATTACTTTGTAAACATTGAGTAATGAATACAAACAAGGAATTTTGCAAAGTCTACCAATATTTGCTTATGTAAAGTGATATATGGTTTATCTCTTAGTTGTCAAGTTTCACCTTTAGATTTAAATGGTTGATATGGATTCTGGATGTATATTTTAAATGTAGAGTCACTAATTTTTGCCAATGCTAAATTAGTTGAAAGTTCTTAGGCTTATTTTCTTTTCTACACTTTTTTTGCATTTGGGCTAATGTTGTTTGCTTACGGGAGTGAATATTTAAAGTGAGCCTAGTTCCTATTTGCATCATTTCATACCTTCCTTAGCATCTTGCTTTATTTATATTTTGATTTTTTATTAATATTCTTCACTTCATACATTGGTTAAATGCATGTCCAGATGAGATTTGAATGTTGTCATAATGTTTGGAGTTAAGACTAGCAACATCTTTATTTTTTCCCCTACCCTTCATTTTGCTACTTTTTTTAATCATATCACTTTATCTTGATTCTCATTATAAATATCCATATTATATTTGTTCTTATATTAGCTCTTGATCATAAGTCACTCTAATTATAATAGAATACTTCACATTTTGCACAGAGTAACTATTTGGCCATGATGGCTCCCAACCACCAAAAATTATAAATATTATGAACATTCCACATGCTTTGACTCTATTCCATCAATATATAATAGTATTATCACAACATCTAACTCATGCACTGAATTCCTAAAATTCTAAAATGAGAAGTGTTTCTTAAACACTCTAAGCACTTGCGATACATATTAAGGCATCAACAATATGGTTATAAGAGTATATGATCTATCTCTTCTTTGATCTCCTCCTTTATAAAATAGATATTTTTATTTAGAGTTTTATAATTTATTTTGAGAATATTATACATCTCTCTCTCTCCCTCTCCTCCCTTATTTTACTTATATGTTTTTTTCGAAAATGGGGTTAATATTGCAAATCAAAATAATTTAGTGGAGTTTTGTTGCTTTTTGTTTAAAAAATTTAATTTTTATTTAAATAGTGAATGAAGTTTAAAGTTAAACTTTTGAAAATAAATAACTCTCTCTCTCTCTCTCTCTCTCTCTCTCTCTCTCTCTCTCTCTCTCTCTCTCTCTCTCTCTCTCTCTCTCTCTCTCTCTCTCTCTCTCTCCTCTCTCTCTCTCTCTCTCTCCTCTCTCTCCTCCTCTCTCTCTCCTCTCTCTCTCTCTCTCTCTCTCTCTCTCTCTCTCTCTCTCTCTCTCTCTCTCTCTCTCTCTCTCTCTCTCTCTCTCTCTCTCTCTCTCTCTCTCTCTCTCTCTCTCTCTCTCTCGTCTCTCTCTCTCTCTCACACACACACACACACACAACACACACAAACACACACACTCATAATAAATGTTAAAAACTTAAGAGTAAAAATTGTTATTGTAGCTTTTCCATTTGTTATTCAAATGAAAAAATATTTTGTTTGGAATATAAATATTTATTCTAAATAAATTCAATCTATCTTTAAAATAAATGAAATTACATATTTAATGTGTGTGTGTGTGTGTGTGTTGACATTTGATCAAATTAAAATTTCCACTATATTTATATATTATAACATATATATACATTAAATAGCATATATATATATATATATGCTATTAATGTATATATATGTTATAATATATAAATATAGTGAAAATTTTTAATTTGATCATATATATATATATATCATTTTAACTTATATATAAAAAGAAAATATAATAATAATAATATTAATTATAATTATAATAATAATAATAATTATTATTATTATTATTATTATTATTCAAGGGCATGGGTCGGCCAAGTTGGCCACCCACCCACCACAAGCTTAGGGGTGGGGATGATGGCTACCCACTATCCACCCCAAACCCCACATATTTGGAGGGTGGGGTGATGATGGTTGGCAGCTGATCACCCACGCTATGAAAGGGGGGTGATGGCTACACATCCATTAAGGTTATATATATATATATATATATATATATATATATATATATATATATTTAAAACCTTAATGGATGTAATATATAAACATAAACATATATATGTATATAGTTTGAAAGTGTATATATATTATACACACACACACACACACACACACACACACACACACACACACACACACACACACACACACACACACACACATTTGGAATGAACTTAAAATTTGGAGTTCTCCCTTTGTAGCTCCATCTTCAACATGCAAGACAAAAAAAATGGAAGTAAAATGAAAGGAGTAGACTTTTATTCTTCCAAAGAGAAAATTTGGGAAACACTTGAAACCCCTAAATCTTAAGGCTTAGAGTCATTCAATCCAATGGTTATTAATTGATCCTCCACTTGTAATTGGGAAAAGACTTCTCACTTTTAAAATTACTTTTGACTTATTCTTATGTTATTAATGGACTGACTTATTAATTCAAACTTTCTAATTAAATTCAATTAATTCTTTCTCACCTACATATAAAAAGTGTTATTTAAAAGATTTGATTGAGAATGAAGATTATTGATTGCCTTTCAATGTGTTTCAAATAATATTAATTAAGAACTAAGTGGGTTGGAATTATTAGAGATAGGGAGGCATTTATTTAAAATATATGAAATGATTATTATTATTTTATGATAAGATTTTTATTTAACCATGTTTAAAATGTTGAATTGATTATTGGGTTGTTTAGTGAGACCATAGTGGTTGTGCAAAACTTAGAGTTTACCAAAACTAGGTTTTTAAAATAATTTTCATAGGTTATAGAATTCTCCAACAACCATTAAATAATTTATTTTTACTTCTTTAGTAACGGTCATCTAGGGTCATTTTTTAGAGGTAATTTGTGAAAAAAAACTAATCCATGTTTTAGTCAAAAAGTCCGATATAAAATTAACATGTTTACAATACTAAAGAGTGACATTTATTTAAATATGTAGGTCACAAGTAAATTATTATTGATTTATATTATCATCAAAATAATAAAATAAATTTAATTATTAAATTCACTTTTTTTTTTCCTTTGATGATTCTGTAACTGATTTATTTAAAATTTTGAGGGGCAAGTTTTTCTAGGTATTTAAAGTCACCTTAGAATAACTTATTAAATCATGATTAATTCTCATTATAAAAATCTTGCTGCCTTAGTTTGAATTTTAGACCTCAAATTTAATTGTTTATATCTAACTTTAGTTTCCAATGGGTGGACCTAGGATAGGGCCCACTTGAAGTCCTTTTTGCTTGTAATCTTGGAATGAGTCCTTGTTTCCACATTTAAGTTTAGTTTTGTGTAAGTACATACTTCCAATATGAAGGTAGGTATTTTTAACTCCTAGTAGTGCCCATTTATGGTTAGAGTCAAACTAGTGGCTATAGGGTTACCCATAAGGGGGTAACAATGTTTTGCTTAGTCATGTAGGTGATTAGTAAAGGTTGATTATTTTCACATCTAGACTAACACTTGTTTAGGAATGGGTAAACTAAAACCATCCCTGATTATGCATGTGATGTGATCACAACTAATATGTAGGCAACTTGGGAGTGGGCATGAACTTAGATAAAAAACCATTAGGATACCCCCTAGTATAAGTGTTATCAACTAATTTGAGAATGTTCTTGGAGAATAATGCTTACGAAACAAGCACTCAGGATGACCTCCTAGTGGGGGTCAATTGACTTCTAGATTATATGTATGATTAATAAACATGATTAAATTATTTTATTCTTAGTATTCCTACTTAATCATGAATGGTGTGGTATCATTCCTTGTGCATGTATTTATTGTCTGTTTTTAGTAGCATGTTTTTCTAGTTGATTATCTTTTATAGATAGTGACCTCATTCATTATTAAGACTCAAGTTTTTTTATCTCTCATATTAACCACATACACCTTTTGAGGTTAATATAGGGGATGGATTTTCTTGAAATAATATAATTCAGATATTGTGAAGTCATTGAACTTATTTGAATAAGAGGATATGAGTTCATAGTCATGCCTATTATTGTCATGACACTATGTAAAATTTTCTTGGGTAGGCTATTGCACTTCATAATTTTATAGCTAATGATTTTTTTACCTTAATTGGTGTCATTCATTATAGTAGATGAATAGATATTTAGAATCTCACTTGAGTGACACACTAGTTCTCTTGTTGGTTTAGATCAACAACTCTTGTTTTGTGATGATGTCTCATGGAGGAGGCCATCATAAGTGTAAGTAAAATTAAATCAGACCCTAATTTCATATAGTGGAAATATAATCTACCCCAACTATGGTTGGGGCATTAGATCTAGGTTCTTAGGTTAGGTTGGGGGTGTTTGTCATCTTAATTCATGTTGGGTTCATACATTCTTGGTTGGATATATATGTCTAATTTCAATTCAAGTTTGAATTTTATCCTCATGTGTTTGTTATCAATCATTTCACTTTAAATTAGATGGTTTCCTTATCTTGAGTGCCTTAAGAGTTGAGTTATATAGTGTTAGATGACTCTCCCATAGTGAGCCTTAGAGTGATAACTCTATGTTAATTAATTATTGTTTAAGCTCATTAAATTTCCCTTGGGTGCTAATTAGGTTAGGTTTGAATAATTTTTTTATCTTTTAAGTCAAGAATTTATAATTTAACCTTCCTCAATAATGTGGTTTGTCTCACTCCCTTAATGAAAATACTACTTATTGATTTGATTTTTTACCTTTTACACTTGTAATATAATCATTAGATAGGCCTCATGGTGGCAAGCAAAGGTATTAATTATATTTAGTAATAATTATCTGTGTTGCACTCTAATTATACTTGGACCAAATCAAAGTAGTTAAACATTAAGTAGCCACAATGAATAATTAAATAATACTAAAAAAATAAAAAATACATGGGTTTTGGGACAAAATTTTTATTCATTACAAATATAGGTATGATAAGTTTATGATATCACTTTTATTTTCCTAGAGGTAGAGATATAAATGTTAAGTATTAATGATATATATATTTAGAGATTTTAATTATATATGTCAAATATGATGTCAAATTTGGTTTTACTTTGTATATGTTATGACAAAGGAGGCATGGTGTTGAAATCAAGTGGAAATGACTCAAAAAAATATTTTGGGCATCATGCTACTTGATCATGATACTGTAGAGATGTTAGATGCCATAGTACCCTTTGCCATACCACATGTTGGATAGTTTAGGTTGGTTAGAGCAGGTTTTAAAAAACTTGAGAACTATGAGTAAAATTAATCTTAGGTGATAGTTGGAAGGGGTAGGAAGAGATGAATTAGAATCATGGTAGGCATTATACATAGAGACAACCACATATATTGGTACAATATGGTGAGTTTAAAATTTGTAGGCACAAGTGGCTCATTAGGAGGGATAATGTGAGGGCATGTTGTCTAATAATTGAACATTATAGGATGAATGAATGTGGTCCACAAACACCTCAAACTTAGATGGATGAATGTGGTCCACAAGCCTAGAGCCTACATTTTGTACTTAGATGTGTTTTTGATGTATCCAAATGTATTTATGTAGAAAATGAGACATTAAATATTTAATATTTATTAATTTGTGTTATCTATATGTTGTCAAAATGACACATGAGTTATTTAATTTATAGAAAAAATTATGTTTTTTAATATCATGCTATGAAATAATGTGATCTATGTTTTTATTATTTTTTATAAAATGTGATAAAATGCATGGTCAAATAGGAAAAAGCAAAAGATGTAACAATAAAAGTAAAAATAAATGTAAAACTCACTAATTCAACCTTTTTAGGGGTTTAATATGAAAGTATTATGTTTAGATTAAATGGATAAGATGTCTAAATTAGTTAAATAAATATGAAATAATTAAGTATTAATTTGTTATGACCTTTGAATTTGTTTGAATTTATAATAATAGATATAAATAAGCACAAATAGAGACTTATCTAAAAATTGATTGTTACAAATGATTTGGGTTTTAAAATCTGAGATATGGGTAGTAGTCTTTATCATCAATAAGATTCTAGTGTTTATCTACTCATTAGACAATAGCACTTAGTATGGATAGTATCTCCATCTATGTGTAGTGTCTTAAATGTGGTGCTAATGTTCCCTTTGTTGATATGTTTAATATTTTCACACCTAAATATAGTGTCCTAGTTCACTTGTCACTTATCTTCTTTATATCAACCTATTTTACCAATCCATCCATCTTACCCATTTTTATCATCCACTTATACACTTTTCAAACCCACACCTGATTCCATTTCACCTCATTAAATCCCAGTTTGAGGGGAAACACATCCTATGATACTTGGGGAATCCAACCTTCTATCAACCTTCCATTTTTTTATAGTGTATTGATACAAACTACATAACAAAAAGGGAGAAAATGTAGACACTATAAAACCATACACTATAGCTCTAGGTATTGCATTAACATTGAAACCACCTAGATATATTCTTCATGCGTCCCCATGGCCCTTTTGAATACCCTCAAACCATTTCTTAATGTCTTAATAGCTAGTCATTAGTGGAATTGGCTAAATTTAGCCAATTTTGAATATGTCCCTTGACTGTCGATGGTCTACCCTTGACCATTGATGGTTGACCCTCAACCACTAATAGTTACATAATGCAACCAAAAATTCAACCTTAGTGTATGATAAAAGGAGTTAACTATAACTCACTCATGGATTACTAGCTATCTAATTTTAGTTCACCACTTACATGATCAAATATATGTTAGACTACTTCTTAGACTATATGTTAAACTCTTTGGTTTCAACACCCCTTTACCCTATATGAAGAGGTGAATAAAAAGGTGAAATTGATTCAAAGGAATTTTAGTGTGGGATATTATAACTCTTAGATAAATACAAAAGCTTCTTATCCAAACCAAAACTAGACAAAGACTTGGAAGGCATTTCAACATCTCCACACAAAGGATTTGGCTACCATCAGTCTACTCACATAGCTCCAGGCTCTAGATAAACTTCACCTTCACTCTAGGACTTATCTAGGCCATCAAGTTACATAAAGCTAAGTATCTTACTCATGTTTTGAGTTTAGTTATTTGGTTTCAATAATTTTAGAGCCTGTATCTACTTTCATCTCTCTCCACAACATCTCTGGTGTTGAAGTTCTACAACTCTAAGCACCCTCTGACTATTATCAACCATCTAGAATACCAAAACCCTAATATTTCTACCTCTGAAGCCTTACCTTTGTCCTCATAACTAACCACTAACTTCAAAACACCTTATGCAACCCTTCTATAACTTTCCTACAACCCCTTCTTCACCTAAATCTAATCTATCAAAAACCCATAGTGATCACCGACGGTTAGCCTTGAGCTCCAATGGTCACTTGTCAACCACTGATGGTAAACCTTTACCATAAAAAATTACCAGTGACCATTGATGGTCATTGTGTAAATCATTATAACCAAAACAACAAGCATTAATAAACTACCAATCTCAAATAATACATTATTTCTCAGTCCCTATCACTACACAAGGTCAAAAACATCAACCTAAACCATAATTTGACCATTTAGCATTTATTTTTAATGTTATTTTGTTAATCAAGCTATTTATTTTCTTGATTAAGTACTTTTGTTATGTTATGTAACCATTTCTTATTAGCACTTTCTTAACATTAAATTATCTAAAATGTGGATTAACAACCTCTAAGGAAGTCATGTACTTCTTGGATCTAGGTCAAACTAGGCAATCCACCCACCTACCTAATTAATCAACCATTTTCTAGTTACTTTCTTATCAACAAGTCATCCTCCCCAAATAAAAAAGAGTATAAAAAATTGTCTAGATTTATGCACGCACACCATATCTAGGTTCTACTAACCTTACCCTTATTTTAAGTTTTATAACTTTCTTTCTAAATAAAATAAACAAAATTTTAGTGAACACATTGTAAGACCTAGTTTTATCCCTAGGGTTATTCCTAAAAATTATTTTCCCTAGGTTTCAAAATTGAATTATGATTTCCCTCTTATGTTGGACTATTTCTTAGCATTAAATACATTTTTATTATTTTTCCCATTTTAGTCCTTGGGACATTTAAAATGATGAATAAATAGTATCTTCATCCTCATCCTATTAATGCATTCTTAGGAATTACTTATAATTATACTAAAAATGTATTAATTATAAATATTACATGATATATAATAATGAAGAGGATGATTATAAGTATAATGATGATGACGATGATGATTATTATTATTATTATTATTATTATTATTATTATGAATAATGTTAATCAAGTGATGATCAATGTGAAAAATATATCAACGTAGATATATGTTCTTCTCCTACCTATTTTATCATCTCTCTTAAAAGACACATGAAATAAACTAACAATATAATTCCAAAATAATCCCTCATTGGTGATGCATTATTCAAGAATACCCATAGATTGTCAAAAATAATTGTTGTCTTTTTCTAAAATTTCACAATATAAAGAAAACAAACTTAAAATTCTATTGCATAATGAAAATAATAATTGTGTATCTCAATATTTTCTCTATAGTTATATTAATGTTTCATTTTCATATTATAACTATATGACTAAAGTAGAAAATTCAAATGCATCTCCTACTCCCTCTTCTTATAAAATTAAAAATATTGTTATTTCAAATGTTGGTAATGAAAATGGAAATATTGTTCTTTTAGAATGCAATGATGCTTTGAATAGGGTATAAAATGTAACTGTCACTCCTTTCTCCCCTTCATAAAATGATAATGTTCCAATTTTTAATGTTGATATGGAAATCAAATATTACATTCATATTGTATTTGATGATGTTTTGAATCCAAATCAAAAACATAAATGCATCTTCTACACCCTCTTCTTGTGAAAATGAATGTGTATTTATTTCCCTAGGTGTAAAAGATGGTAATCACGATGAAAATTTGAATGATGATTATTATGTATATAATGAATAACAAATTTTATATACTAACCCTATTGTATATTATTATATACCCTTTTCTCATGTTGATAATGATTATATGTTAAATGATAAATCAAATGATAACTTGATTAGTAATAATGTGATTGCATCTCATGATGATGCTTTTACTCCTTTGAAAAATAAAGTTTGTAAACATGTTGATTCAATTGAAAAAAATCATAATTATATCTATTATATTTCAATATAATGTCATATGCCTTTGAAACTTAATGATACATTATATACCAGTGAATCTCCCAAGCTTACCATCCTTAAAGAAGCATCCATTCCCAAAAACTCTTTTTAAATTAAAACAAAGTGCCAATGGATATAATTTATAATAAAATTAAACTATTAAATGAGCCCTTTAATTATATTAATATCCCTTCATAAGAGGATATTTCATTAATTTCTCATGTTACTAGTTGAAAACATAAAGTACATCAACTTACTTTGTGAATGCATATCACTCTTGGGTTGATTCAAGTGTTATACATGGTAACCCCATAGTGAAAAATGTATTCCATGCACCATTAATATGTGGTTTTAAGAAACAAATAGTTTCTAAGTTTAGTTTAATTGGGGATACTTATGTACACATCAGAGATTAAAAAAATGATATTAATGGTTGTAATGGTAGTATGATTTTTTACTATTATTTCTAAAGATTCTAGAGGGTGATGCATTGAATTAATTTCATCAATCACTTCTTAGTGGGTCTCTACATACATATGTTGAGCTATAGGAGTATTTACTATGTATTTTATTTATAATAAAGGAGCTAAAGTTATGAGAGATTACCATATATGCATCAGGAAAAGTCAAAATGAGTCTATGATTACATATTATATTTTAATACATGCGTGCAAGAATTAATTTATTAACTGATACAGTTGGAGACACAATATATATTTGGTAATGGTATCATGTTTCATAAAAAATAAAATTTGTTTTATTATAAGTCTATGTCATTTCAACATATTTTCTATGAGACTAATAAACTAGATAATAAATTGGGACATTTGTAAATGAGTCCAGAGGCAAAGATTGATATTAAGTTAATACCACTGAAGTCATCCAACCTTCATTAGTAACCTAATACACCTCTTTCAAAGGAAATAATATAACATAAATCAAAAGTTAAAATACTTAGTAAATAGGAAGAATCAATTTTTAGAGAAACTCTTATAGTGACTAAGGAATATTATGGTAAAAATGTAACCAACACAATTTAATTCATATATAAATAGGAATCATGAAATTATTCAATAATATTGGATAGGATATAATTACTCTCCCTCCAAATAATTATCATCCACCATATCCATTAGATAGAATAAAAAATATACCTTATTGTAACTTTCATCACATAAATGGTCATTGGGATAATGATTTTTATGCACTCAAAAATAGGATTGAGAATTATGTTGATATAGGTATTATTATATTTAAAAATGGTACATCAAAGTCTTCTTATCCTCATTCTAGATGATCATATTCTACCATGATTTATTTATTCTATGACATTATTGTTAAGGAACAAATGGTGACTCATCATTATATATAAATTCATCTAGAGAACAAAATTATGAGATATCAGTAGTACCACCAACTTAAGAAAAAATGTAGATAAGATAAAAAAATTCAAAAAAATATAGCGATATTGTAATACAAGGAAATAATGGTCAATCAATAGTGATAGTGTGGAAAATACTACATATTTTATGAAAAACATTACAAAAATTCCTACTATAATTATTCACAACAAGATAATACTACAACTCGAGTACAAAGATTCATCTATGCAACAAGATCAATATGGTTAATAACTCTTATTCCCTTCAAGTTGGTTATTTGGTCATGCATGGTTTATAAGTTTTTAACTAATTCTTAAGTATACATCATAACTATATCAAAAAAATGATAAAAACTTTATACACTTGTAATTCAATTAGAAACATACATTTAAAGAGTAAAATACATGCAAATCCATAATATAATAAAAAACCAACATAATAAAACAACCTAATCCTGAAGCTTCTACATCTAGGTCTCTAATATTAGTATATTTAGAGGATGTTTATATTAATGTAGAGGGACACATGGATCAATATCCTATTATCTTTTGATTATTGATTATCGCATTGTATAAAATTTTATACTATGATATGTTATGTGTTCTCCAATAACATAACATAGGATAAAAGTTTATACAGTGTGACAATTAATAATCAATTGATAATAGGACCTTGATCCACATGTCTCTCTACATTAATATTAACATAATATATATCTAATAATATTGGAAACCTAGAGGTAGAAGTGTCAAGATCACCAAATGTCTTAGGTCTATACATATTTATGTTATTGATCCTTTTACAAAACCAATCTAGCCTTTATATTTGCATGTTCCCTTTGTAATTGAACATACTTGTATAAAAACCTTAGACCCAAGGTAGTAATTGAGTCTAGTGTGGGAATATGTAGTCACACCACCTTTGTTGTTAACTCATATCATTCTATGGTAGTTCAAAAATATGTAGTATTATCAATCATAACTCACTCAAATAATAATGTGCACATCAATAACCACTGTTACTCTCATAGTGAGACCACCCTTCACTGCATCATCAATAATGTGATGAGTCAACTCATACAACACTGACTCAATAATCATAATCTATACTAATCACCTACATAGACATAAAAGGATAAACATTAGTTACTTTTAAAAAATATACCAAAAATCATACATTAAAACATACTCAAGCATTTTATAACTTCAACAACCCTTATAGGTTATGGGTCTAAAACATCATCAGCACTTCCATCTCCTCTAACTATAAATAATTAGGCCCACCTTTCTCTATCTGTCATAAAGTATAACATCCTTAAACATAACATAATATACATACAAAATATGTATACCAAGATCCATCTCATCCATGAGTATGTGGGCAAGATATTTATCATATGGTCTCCCTTTGTCTTCTAGTCTCACTGGAGATCCTACACTTCATTCCCACACCCAAGTAGTTGACAGATTTTTACAAACCCCAAACTACTAAAAAAACTGAATCATACTAAAATAACTCCTAAAAATTCAACCATCTATCATGATATCAACAACTAATGTGAATATGTCATAATTATGTGCCATCCTCTAGCCAACTAAAAATTTCTCTTTATGATCTCTAAATAATATAATCATAAATAAACTCATCAAGTATCCTCCTTTAGTGTATGGTGCTCCAATATTTTACCTTCCATCTACTATTCCATCTTATTTAAAATAATAAAATGTGTAACCAATAATCATTAGGCATCCCAACTTATCGAGTGATGATAATATGCTCATAGACCCAACAATGTAACAAGCTGGCCAATCCAAACACTCCGCTAAACTCCTCCCATGTAAACTATTATTGATCATGATATAAATGTGCTAACATGGTATGACCACAATAACACATCATACCTTTCTCCTCTATGTCTTTAATGATGGCATTCATCTTATACAAAATATGAACATCAAAATCATCCATAACTATGAAATATGCCAATAGATCAACACAAATATTTTACACAAGTGAACCACCTGATAACACAATCTCAAATAATACTACATATGAATATCCACTATGATTTTTATGTGAATTATGTCTACCAATAAAATATATGTGGGAAAGATCATTTGGGCATCACCCCAAATATTCTTATAATATATCCCTAGTCTTAATAACTAGTAATACCTAAATCTTCTACACATCCTTCAACGTAATTATCATCTTTCTAATAAGTAAATAAAAATTACAAGTGTAAAAATAATACCACTCATATAACATGTTCATCATGTGAACATCATATATAATCAAATATAACTAACCCATAAATCTGAAGACTACCTATCAAAACCCACAAAAGTCAAATAAATAAATTTTTTGACTTTTATGGTTATGAATCTCAAATTCCAACAATAGGCTAATAAAAAAAGGATTTTGTTTAGAAATATTTTGTTTAAAATATCTCAATAAAACCTAAAATATTATAAGTATGATTGCATGTACGCACATTCAAATAAGATTTCCAAAATTACACCATAATTTTATGATATTGCCCTTAATGTCAAGGCATACCCAAAATATTGATTTCAAACCCTTAATGGAACCATTATCCATCCACTCATTTGATTTATATGAGGGAAACACAATTTTAATCCTATAATGTCCATATAAAATCTCAATGTTTGCTAAAATAATATATCCAATCATATTCCATTGTATTTTAAGATAGTTAAGGTAAATAAATTTAAATAACAAAGTACATCACCAAACATTGTATTCACATATAATATATTTCCCATATTCACTATGAATTTAAAAAGGATTGAAGCAATCACTAATTACCTTTAAGGTAGCATTATTCCAAAAATAAGCTAGTCCAAGTTCAAATTATTGTTGTAATGTACTCTCATTATCATTAATTTAAGAATATAGAAAGGTAAATCAATGACAATTTAAAATTTGAACTCCATATTAGTGCATTCCCCATGGAAGACAATTTATCTATTACAAATATCATTAACTTTGTCTACCTTGGATCTTTTTTGAGACTAAAATTTTGGGGTAGGTTCAAAATTAACATGTTATGCAACCATTCATTATTATACATAAATCACTTTAACAACTTAGTTATGCTATAACAAAAATTATAAAGGTTAATATCTATTATAAACACATGATCAAAGGTATCCAAATAAAGTATTCATAAATTAGTTTGTGCATGACTACCATGCCACCTAAACAAGATGGCACTACCAAGCTAGTAGTTTTCTATTTTTATAGTGGATTTCCATAGTAGGCATAAAATTATCTTGATCACTAAATTATATATATATATATATATATATATATATATATATATATATATATAAAATCACACATCCATATGGATCACAATTATTTAAATCAAATTTTCTTATGTATATTAATTAATGATTATGTTAGATAAGAGTATGAGATCAAGAATATTTTAGAGATAATGTAATATAAATATAATAATAGTTACTTGTCTATTGTGTAAAGAGATAAATTGGACAATAATGGTATTTTATTTACTTGCTTTCAAAATATACCATGAGTACATGTAAAATCATAATGAACAACCACATTAATATCAACATTAATTACCTAATAGATCATCATTATTTTACATAAGATTATTTTATTTAAATGAATAGATACCACAAGTTAATATTAATCAAGATGCACACATTTTAAAGGAATATCAACTTCATGAATTAAATAAAGGAGTAAGACCCATTAAAAATAACTAGACAATATATCCTTTATTGAATCATAAGCAACCTTTAATATGAAACAACTATGTAACCCACATACAAATAATTCCAAACTTACTTTTAATTTCTAATAATGTTAGAATTGTTACTAAAATTCTATGACTAAATAATTCACACAATAGAGAAAAATATAAAATTCAAATAGTAAAATAATTTGAAAGAATGTGATCTCCTTGTATTTTGTAAATTGATTAAGGTTGGTTACATAAAAAATCTATTATTCTTTAAAAACTACAACCCTAACAAGGCAAATAAATCCAAATAAGTTTCCTTATGAATTAAAATTAAATAATACCACTCAAAGATAGTCATAAATCACCCAACATAATATAAACAAGAGTAACCATAGTAGTTATAGTCATGTATTAAATAAGTTATCCACTCCTGCATTGACATAAGCATTCAATACTAAATAATCCCATAAACATGATCAAGAAAAGAATTCATTATCCATAAGAAACCACAACTATACAATTTTATTAAAAATAAAGGTACAAATATCCAAAGGAAAACTACAAGTAACTAAAGTTACATCAAAGCTTAATTACCAAGATTTAACACAACTACCAACAAATTTAACATGTAATAAAATATATTATGATGGTAGCATAGATGAAAACTAATGTCACTTAATAAGTTTGTGATACATTTAATCATAAAACTAAAATAATCCAATCATGTATAATGTACAACATTTTAATGATATGCACTAACTATGTAAGACTACCTTAACTTCTTTACTCAAAAGCAAGTAGGCTAGAACTATGCTAAGCTTTTATTTATATCCCAGAATTTCAAATATTACATTAAAATAAAACTCACCAATGAGACATACACATAAATTATAAGATAATTGATTTAATTAGTACACAAAGTAACAATCACCATAATCATGATAAGAATGCATTTGGTTAACAAATGCAGGATATTAGGAACCTTTATTTTATAGATATTGGTTTATTTGGGATCCTTAACCTATTCACTTTTGACTGGAGATCCAAATGGTATAGGACATAATTTGGGGCCTATATCCCCAAGCGATCAACTATCACAAGTACCAAAATTATAAACAATAACCATAACTGGCCTGAAAATACCATTAATGGCCACAACCAGCCCAAGAATACCAATGATCAGCCACAACTAGCCTACGATACCAAATTGAGATTTCAACCTAGATGGTGCTTGAAGCAACCAATTCACTTTACCAACTCACCCTCATCTCATTGGGAGTAACTAAGTTTTTATTGAGAAGTAAAATCATGTTTTAATTCTCAATAACAAACATAACTTAAAAAATAAAATTACTAGATTGATTTTCACAACCAAGAATGATAAGCATACAAAGTTATGTTCCTTCAAGAAATAATCACATGAATGCATAATAACTCAACATGTTTATTAAATATGAAAAAATTAATATTTTAGATCATTTTTCAAACACTGATACATACAAATTAACAAATGAATAATTTTACCTAAATCAAGTCATAAACCAAATAATGATATGCCTAGTGCATCTCAAAGTGAGTTTTTATGTGGAAAGAAATAATCATTCTATAGAGTAACAACTTGTATTACCAATTTAATTAGATACATTATTAACCATATGAATTTATAAATTGAAACAAATCATAGTATACAAATGATATGAGCAAGTCTCAAATATAATATATAGATTTAGAATTGTTAAGAATAAGTCAAATATGAAACCACTATTATTAGCATCTAATTTAAATAGGTGAAAGAAAATAAAAATTAATTAGTAACAACATATAACATAATGTGTTTCCAAAAATCATTTGGGAATGAATAAGACATAGTCCATATCTTGCAACATTTCTCAAGACACAAACATACTTAACAATGGCAGATAAGTTTTCTAAGTATCAAAATGAGCCAAATTATATATTGGATTTCTATCCATCCTATCCATCAGTTGGAGAGTGGAATAGGTTATCCTATTCAAGCCCTAAACATAAAGGTAAATAACTATGATAACTTAAAAATTAGATCTAGAGTTTAGGCCAAGGTTACACACATACAAAGTAACCAACATCATGAAACTAACTCAAAATCATAGAAACATTTAGTTTTGCTTAAGAATAAAATTAAAACAATGCAAAAAACACTATTGTAAAACTAAAATTGAATATTCCAAAATATGAACAACCATTGATTCAATATTAAAAAACATATGTGGAGTTCACAACTTGCATGAGATTCACCCATATGTAGTCTAATATCCTTATAACCATGAACTAGTTTATACAACTTATATATGCCACACAAGGTCAAGATAAAGCATTATTGGCCTCACCCAACAATGGGTTTTCATTAGATTGAGTATATGGATAAAATAACCTTTTTATAAGTAATAAACCAATTGTAAACACTCAAGAATAATCCATTTACTTCTAGGCCACGTTATGATTTTTAGTCAAAGTAAAAATACCACATTTTTACTTTACACAAAAATCCAAAAATCAAATTATTTGTCCCAAGGAAGTTCCTATAATCATATTCATAACTATTCTACCTTTGTTTCTCATATTTCTTCTCTTTTATTTATTTTACATCCATTACACCCCCATTTATCTTTCAACATAGATCCATTTTTAACTATTCTAACTTCTATGAGCTAAAGTCCCAACTTGAAGAATTGCCTAGTTCTTTGTAGTTGAAAGTATTATTTTTTATTCAAAAAAACATGTGTTTCCATGAAATATTCTAATGCATGAAATCCAACAGAGCTAAAAAACCTTGTCTCCATCCAAAAACCAAGCCATCGAGTGCCCAACATGAAAAAAAATACATTATATTTCCTTTCAGAAACCCTAACAATTGATTAGGTGTTTTGAAGGTCAACTTTGCATGTTAAAAAAATTAAATAATAACATATCATATTCAAACCAAATTATGAATGACCTCGATTAACACCATCATAGCCTAAGTCTAATTGATTTATAATCTCATGCCAAGGTTAAATTATTTATGACTTTTAAACACAATATCATGGCCAAGGTCTGAATGAACTTCTATTAATATTTTTGTGGTCTAAACCCTTTTGATTCTATTATATTCTCCAAAGCTTGAAATAAATGTATCTATGTCCATACAACCTTGAAACATCATGATAATTCATTTATACCAATTTATTATACTCTTTTATTTTTGTAATATGAATTATCATGCATCTAGGCTTATTCTGAGTTATAATGTCAAATGTTCCTCCTCATCGACTAATGCCTTATTGCTTCAACAATAAACACAAAACATAACATAAAGGATATAAATATTGCATAAATCAAGTAATCAAATGCATAATACATAATGATCAAAATGCAAGATGGGGTTTGGGTGCACGATTCATATAAATAGATAGTACGACATAAAATATGGATCTCATTTATATTGTATCATATGTATATACATTTATACCTTATGCATCATGTTTGACAAGATATTTTAATTTCTAACCAAGCACATACTGAGGCAACACTTGCAACTATGAAATATGACATTAGTAATACCTATATAATATATATCATAATAAATCAATTACAATAAGTGAATTTTAATTAAAAAAATATGTTTGAGATAATATAATGTAAATGGAAAAATGATTCAATTATTACATATTCATCAACACCTAAAAATAATGCTCAAATAATAATAACTAAAATAATATCAAGTCTAAGTGGTCATGATATCCACCCATAACGGAAGGCACTATTTGGGCCTAAACTAAGTGAGGATAACAATGCCAGAAAATAATATCATCTCTTTAGGTAGCACTTTTCTCACCCATCTAATACCAACAGATCAATACTTGATACAAATTTTTATTTCATAGGCTAATGTTGTGCCAAGAAAAAATCTCGATGGGTTCTGGTTGAATCATTTCCTCCTTTGCCACTTGGAGATTATTCTAGTCTAGAATATTAAATGGGTCAAAAACAATTTTTCTTAGTAATGCCATGTGGAAAACACCATTTATTCTAGATAGATAAATAGGAAGAAATAAATGGCAAGCCACATGTTTGATGTTTTCCATGATTTTATAATGACCAACAAAGTGTAGAGCTAGTTTTTATTATTTGCCAAACTTAATGGATATTTTATGAGGCATTACCCTCAAGAACACATTATCTAATACTTCAAATTCTATAGGTGACCTTTTAGGTCAATATATCTCTTTTGCCACTCAGATGAAACCTTCAAACTTCAGTGAATGACAATGATTTATTCATCAAAATCTTGAGAAATTTTTAGTCTTGAAATCACTCAACTTTCCAAATATTCCCAGCCTAATTGGGGTTATGCATGTTTTCCCATATAAGGTTTCAAAGGGTTACATATTAATTATATAATGATAAGTATTATTATAGGAAAATTATACCAAGTGGATGTAGTCTTCCCACTTATACTATTGATCCATCACATACATTCTAAACATGTCTTAAATAATAGGATTTATCCACTCATTTTTTCCATCCATTTTAGGATGATATGTTGAACTTAAATTTAGTTTTGTGCCAAATGTATCCATCAAAGTTTGCCAAAATATGGAAGTGAATGAATTACCCCTAATAGATATAATCACTTCTAATACACCATGAAGGCAAATAATATCATTCACAAATATTTTAGCAAGGATGTTAGTATCATCTATAATATTACCTACTATAAAATGATCAAATCTTATTAATTTATCAATCACAACTAGGATTGTATCATGTTTGACCCAAAATCTAGGTAGTCCCAAGATAAAATACATTGAAAGTACAACCCATTTCTTTAGATTAATTACATGATGGTATATAAGTCCCTTAGGATGGCAATGATTAGCCTTGACATGTTGACATTCTAAACTTTTGGCCACAAAATTAGACACATTATTATTTATGTGGGGCCAAAATTTCAAAAATTTTAACTCACATGTCATTTTTGTGACACTTGGATGAGTAAAATGAGATGTTTCATGCACTTCACTCAGAATTGTTTCCCTCAAATTCCCTAAATCAAGAACATAAATTCAACCTTGATGTCTCAAAAGGCCATCTAGATCCATTGAAAAAAAAATTCTAAACTTCTATTTGATAAAATTAGAGTATATTTTTAGACATTTAGGATCTAATTTTTACTATGACAACACACAATTTATGAAATTTAACTTCAAAATTGAGATAGCAGTAATGTAGATAAACTAGGTTTTTTTTTCCTTTTACATAGTCAATATTAGTATCAAAATTAATGATAAATTTTAACCATCATCTTTATCTAATAGTCATCTCATCCTTATTAAAAAATGCACAATAATTATATTGTCAGACTTAATTTTAAAATACTTCCCAAATAGGAAATGCTTCCATTTCTTAAGTTCATGGATCATAAAAACTAGATCAAGATCATGAGTTGGATAGTTATGTTCATGCACTTTTTAGTTTTCAATTCTCATAAGCAACTGCCTTACTATCTTGAGTCAAAAAAATATTGATAACCATTCTACAAGAATAAAACCATAATTTAAATTTTCTATTTGGTTTAGAATAACCAAGATAGGGTCTGAAGTTAATATTTATTTCAGCCTTTGTAAAACTAATTCAAATTTCATAGACCACTTATATTTATTTCACTTATTTTTTAAGGATGTAATGGGATTAATAATTCTTTAAAAATCCTCTAAAAATATTTGATAATAATTGGCCAACCCAATGAAGATATGAACTTCACAAATGTTTATGAGAGTTATCCATTAATTAATGGATGTAATGTTTGCATGATCCACTACAAGGCCATCTCTATAAATTTCATGCCCTAAGTAGTGAATTATAGGTTGATAAAAATAGAATTTGGATAATTTACAAATTATCTTATGTTGTCTTAGACTTTTTAATACCATCCTTAAGTGTTTTTCATGTTACTATTTAATATTTGAGTAAATTATAATGTCATATAGAAAAGATAACACAAATGGTCAAGAAAATATCTAAAAACATTTTTCATCAAGTTCATGAAAGAAACAAGTACATTATTTAGGCTAAATGGCATAACTATAAACTCATAATGTCCATACCTTATTTTAAAAGTAGTTTTATTAACATCCTCTTATTTGATAAAGAGTTGCTGATACCTTAAATCAAGATCTATTTTATAAAATAAAACTACCCATCTCATTTGATCAAATATATCATTGATCCTAGGGATACAATACTTATTCTTAATGTTGACCTTATTCAAGATACAATAGTCAATTCAAAGTATGAGAGTACCATCCTTTTTCTTAACAAATAAAACCTAAGCTCCCCATGGTGACACACTAATTTTAATCAATCCTTTATCCATCAACTCTTGAAGTTAAACCTTAAGTTCTCTTAGGTCTACTACATTAATTAGATAAGGGGATTTGGATGTAGGTTTAGATATAAGTTGATGTCAATTGAAAAATAAAATAATTTTTAAGTAGGTAATCCCAATAATTCTTTAGTAAATACATACACAAATCATTCTAATATATGATAATTTTGATGGATTGATCCATTTTTTCAAATCCTTCATTTATCACGATAGAATAGATCTTATACCCCTTTATTAATTCTCTTTTAAGTTATAAAGCTGAAAGAATATATTTGTCTAAAAGGTAATGATACCTTTGATCACTATAGAGTTATAACCTTCATCAAGACATCGAATCCTTTTATTGAAGCAATTAATCTTCATTCAATGTTGATGTAATGAATCCATGCCAAAATTAGCTATTAGGATACCAACATTACAAGGAATAGGTTTATGTGAGTCCTAAAAAATACTTGATTAATTTCAACATGTTTTAGACATTAAGAAACAACTAATATTTTCCTAGTTATAAACTCTACCTTCCATCCTTCTCTTAGTGTAGAGGGTTTATTTTCACATTTAAAATAACTCGCATGAGAAATAAAACTATCAATAGCTCCTAAATCAAATTAAGTTGTAAATGAAAAACTATCAATTATAACTTTCCTTTCAATTAGAGTGGATTGAAGGTCTACATTTTTATTTTCTACAACAACATGAACTCTATGATTTGAAGCCTAATTACCTCACACCCAAGGGAAATCCTTGCATTAATGGTTATCACCACATTCCTAGCATGTCACAATAGTTTTATGAGGAAAAGGGACAATATTATCTCTTATGGCATAATGATGAAAGCTATCTTATTACTAGTTATTGTTCATATTACCCTATTTCACATAGGGATGACATTTATAACCTTTATTATTATTTTAAAATTTTCATGTAGATCTGTTGCTTTCACCAAAATACTTTTTTGATCATTTCTTTAATTTTTTTCTTATGGGATTTTTGAGTTTATAACTTGTAATTTCGATAATTTTGTCTTACCTTTCATTGAGACTTTTCTTTTTTATTTAGAATAATGTGTTGATTATAGGACAATAACTAAATTAAGTGGGTTATTCATGTTCACATCATGCATAAGTAATTAATTTAATCCTATATTTAGCTTAATAATATTATTTTCCTAATCTTACATGTAATTAACATAACACATGATACCAAGAAACTCAAACATTGTTCCCTACTTCATTAGTTAGAAATCTATAATTTTCTTCTATTTATAAATACTATTCAGGTATATTTTTATGAATTTCTTCTCAAATATTTCCCTTGAGAGAGTCATATAATCATAGCCATTAAGAACACATAGGTGGTTCCACCACAAATCATCATCACCCACCAACTAGTAGGATCTTATGTGCTCTTTGATGTTATAACCCATATTATGCAAAATATAATATTTCAAGTTAATTAACCATGCCTGAGTAACATCCCTAATATCTCCACCAGACAATATGGGAGGCGAAATATTCTTGAAATCTTTGATTATGGGATCCATAATATATTTTTTATTTATATTCACATCTCAAGGCTCTTCTTCCTGATCACCTTCTTGCATATTTCATATGTGGGTCATCATTTGATTGTGTCCTTCCATTTGAACTTGAATTTTATGTATTGTACCTAAAATATGATTGAGAAAAACCTTAAAAACATCATGTATGTCTTTTATATAATTTTTATGATCCTCAACATTAACATCAATGTTTGCATGATCATTTTGGTCATGATTATCAGTTGCGTTACTTATAACATTATTTACTTTCATGTTGGCTTTAGTTCTCACCTCCTAAGACACATTAAACACAACTTCAGCTAATGATTCCTAAAGTTTGTTAAGGTTAAACAAGGATTTGATACCGTGTGTCATAACCACCAAAAGTCAAAGAAATAAAAACTTTGACTTTCATGGTTATGAAGATCAAATTCTAACAATAGGCCAATCAACTAAGGACATCATTTAGAAACATCGCGTTAAAAAAATTTCACTAAGAAAACACTATAAGTATGAGTGCATGTACGCACATTTTAACAATATTTCTAAAATAACACCATGATTTTAAAATATTTTCCTTAATGACAATGAATACCTAAAATATTTTTTGAAAACATGTAATAGAACCATAATGCATCCTCTACTTTGATCTAGATATGGTAAATATAATGTTCATCATACAAGGTTCCACATAAGATCTCAATATTTGCTTAAATATATTATATAATAATCCATTATATTTTAATATAGTTAAGGTAATGAAATATAAATAATAAAGTACATCACCAACAATTGTATTCATATATAATTTATTTTCATTATTCATTATGGATTTAAAAGGGATTGAAAAAACTACTAATTATCAAGGTAACATTCTTCCCAAAAGAAGCTAGATCAAGTTCAGATTATCAATGTCATATAATATAATTATTAGTAATTTAAGAATATAAATAGGTAAATAAATTACAATTTAAATTTTTAACTCCATGTTAGTGTGTTCCTCATGGAAGACACTTTATCTCTTATAAAGATAACTAACAGAGTCTACCTTAGGGTCTTTTTAAGGTTATGAATCCAAGATAGATTCATCCTTCACATGTTATGAAATCATTCATTATTACACACAAATCAATTTAAAAACTTGGTTAAGTTATAACCAAAATGATAAGGGTTATTATCTATTATAAACACATGATCCAAAGCATACAAAGAAAGTACTCATAAATAGGTTTGTGCATGGATACCATGCCATATAAATAAGATGGAACTACCCAAATAGTAGTGTTATATTTCTACAGTGGATTTTTGTAGCATCCATAAATATGATCTTGACCACTTATTGGTATGTATATAATAATGTACCTTTATGGATCAAAACTAGTTAAATAAAATTTTCTTATGTATATTAATGAATTATTGTGTTAGAAAAGAGTATGAGATCACTAATATTTTAGAGACGATGGGATCTAAAGATAATAACACTTCTCTATTATGAATTTAACTCAATTTACCAATAATGGTATTATATTTACTTTATTTTGAGATACATCATGACTACATGCAAATCTAAAATTAACAAATTTATTAATATCAACATTAAATCTCATGTAAATAATTATTCTTTAGCATAAGATTAGGTGATTTAAATGAACAAATACCACAGATTAATATTAATCTAGATGTAAATTTTTTAAAGGAAGATAAACTTCATAAATTAATTGAGTAAGAACCATTTAAAAATCCTAATAAAATATATTATTAATTGAATAATAAATAACCTTTAATATACAACAATTATCTAACTCATGGACATATAAAGAATTCCAACTATAGTTGTTATTAAAAATTCTACAACTAAATAATTCACATAGTTGAAAATATCTAAAATTCAATTAATACAATAATTCCCAAGAATACAAGCTCCTAGTATTTTTAAAATTGATTAGCATTGGTTGCATAAAAAAAAACTAATATTATTTAACAACTACATCCATAATAAGGTAAAAAAAATTAAAAAAAAGTGTCCTTATGAAATAAAATCTAATAAGATCATTCAAGGATAGTTTTAAGTCACCCAAGAGAATAGAAACAAGAGCAAACATAGTGACTAAAGTCATGTATTATATAATATATCCATATGTATGTTGACCTAAACATCTAGTGCTAAATAATCCCATAAACATGGTCAAGAAAGGAAGTATTTATCCATAATAAACCATAATTGCGTTGTTTTCTCAAAATAAAGGGACAAATATCCAAAGGAAAGCTACAACTAAGTAAAGTTAAAAAAAGTTTAATTACAAGCATTAGTACAACCAACAACAAAGTTAAATTGTAAAAAGATAATTTATGATGGTAGTATAGCTGAAGACTAATGTCACTTAATAAGTGGGTGACAGGTTCGTTCATACAAATACAATCATCTAGTCATAGCTTAAATTCAATATAAAACATTTTAATATATGCACTACCTATTTAAGACTACCTTAAATTCATTACTCAAAAGTAAACATGATAAAACTATACTAAAGTTTCCTTCATAGATTGAATATTCAATTATTTCAATAAAATACAACCTACCAATGATCCAAAAACATAAATGACAATCTCCTTGATTTAATCAGTCCAAGAAGTAACAATCACCACAATTATGATAAGAATGCATTTGGTTAACAACTGTAGGATAGGTACTAGTTTGATATTGACAAGTAAAAACACATTATTATTATCAATTGAAAACTTAACATAAATAATACCATTCATACATAGATTTGTGAAACTAATAATGATAAGTATAAATAGTTATACTTATTCAAGAAATAAACACCTCAATGGACAATTACTAAAGAAGTTTACTAAATATAAAATAATCTATATTTTAGTCAATTTTTCAAACATTAATACATACCAATTAACAAATTAATAATTTTTACCAAATAATGGTATGCTTATGCATCTCAAAGTGATTTTTATGCAAAAATAACTAATCAATATAGAAAATAACCAATTAAATTACCAATGTAATTAGATACATTATTAGCCAAATAAATTTATAAATTGAAATAGATCATTTTATACAAAGGATATGATCAATTCTCAAATACCGTATATAAATTTACAATCATTAAGAACTAGTCAAATATGTAACCACTATTATTTTACATTAATACAAATAGGCATAATAATATATAAATTAATTCTTAACATTTAACACAATGTGTTCCAAAAAGAATTTAGTAATGAATAAGACATAATCCATAGCTTGCATCAATCTTCAAGATGGAAAAATACTCATCAAAAACAAAGAAGTATTTTAAGCATCAAAATGATCCCAATGATATAGTGGATCCATATCCACCCCAACCATTAGTTGGAGAGTGGAACACATCAATTTGTATCAATGTTATGGCATAAAGGTACATAAATATAATAAATTATGAATGAGATCTAGGGTTTAGGATAGGGTTACACACAAAATAGCCAACATCATGCAAAAAAACCCTAAAGCACAAAAAAACTTAGTTATGCTTAAAAACTAGATATCAACAATGTAAACAAAACTATTGTAAAACCAAACTTGAGTAAAACAAAAATTGCATAACCATTGCTTCAACAAGTAAAAACACAAGTGGAGTTCATAATTCAGATGAGATTCACCCATACACAATCCAAGATCCTTATAACCATGAAACAAATATATACATATTATCTATATGCCATCCAAGGGTGAGAAAAGTTTATTTTGACTTGCCCAACAATGGATTTTCATTGACTATGATATATGTCTAAAATAACCATTTTATATTAACAAAACCAAATGTAACCACTCAATAATAATCTATCTACTTCCAAGCCACATTATTATTTTTATTCAAAGTAAAATTAACACAAATTAGCTTTGAATAAAAATCCAAAAACATTCTTACTTATCTTAAGTAAGTTCCTATGACTAGATTCACAACTATTTTTCCTTCCTTTTTCTTATTTCTTCCCATTTGTTTCTTTTACTTCTATTTCATCTTGTTTCTCTTCCAACATAGTCCAATTTTAAAATATTTTAAATTCCATGATCTGAAGTATTAACTTGAATAATCACCAAATTATTCATAGTTAAAATTTTTAGTCTTTATTATGAAAAATGGGTGAACCATGCAAGATTATAATGTATGAATGCTATCAGAATTCAAAAAACTTCTATCCATACAAACACTGAGCAATTATGTACCCAACATGAGATGAATTCATTATATTAGCTTATATAAACCTTAATCATCAATTAGATGTTTCAAAGGAAAAATTTTCATGCTATAATAAAATCAAATAATAACATAATCATATTCCAACCAAATTCCAAATGAATTTGTTTAATACCAGCATGACCTAAGTGCAAAAAACATATAATATCATGCCAAGGTTAAATTATTAGTGAATTTTGAACATAATTACATGGTCAAGGTTTGAATGACCTTATATTAATAAAGTTTTGGATGAAATAATTTGGATTCTATTATAACCTCTAAGTTGAAAATAATAGTATATAATTTCATGCAAACTTCCAAAATGGTGATAACTTCTTTATGTCAATTGGTCATCCCTTATTCTCTAAATTTCTAAAATGATCAAGCATTTATGCTTAATCTAAGTTGGAACATCCATTATTCCTCCTCATCGACTAACACCTTATTACTTGAGAAATAAAGACATGAAAAAATAGAAATCATTACAAGACTACATAAATAAAAAACAACTGCACAATACATAGTGATCAAAATGCAAGAAGGATTATAAACAAAATATTCATAAAAATAGGAATCAGGGTATAAAATTTATATCTCATTCATATTATATCATATTTATACACCTATAAATGGAAAACCGATGCACTTATCCCATAGTCATCAATACCTCAAAATAATTCTCAAATAATGATAATGATAATAATATCAAGTTTGGGTGGTCATGAAACTACCCTCTCAATAATATATATCTCCTCATTATAAAACATTAAGCCACATACTATCTCCTTCACAACATCTTTTCAAAACTCTTTAAAACACATATCCCCCTACATGTAATAAAGAACACAATTGTTCACATTAAAATCATCAAAATATAAGCCTCCAAGTGCCAAAATCAAGTACACAATAGTTTATTTCACAATCAAAAACAAATTATATGTATCTTCTACCTAAATTACAACAACACCAGATAATACTTAAACTTTTTAGACAAGCTCACAGTAGGTCTAAACACTATTGACCCATTGATGATAGGGCCATGCCCAAAAAGGTCAAAGTTAAAATGACAATAGAATAAAGTACATCTAACCTAAATAATAGTTTTAGAAAATGTGATGAATGGGTTTTAGTACTTGAAAATCTAACATATTCCTTTAAATAAATAAGTTCATCCTCAGATTTCTAATATAAATTGCTCCTTTTAGGAACTTTAGAAGCTTAGAGCACAAAATTCAAATTTTAAAGTTTCAAAAGATTTTTTTTCTTTTTTAAATTTCAAAATCTTATATATCACTACTTATGACATACTAATATAGTATGGGGTAGCTTTATCAAAATCCATGACCTCTCACATTAAATTAATCATATAATTTAATCTAAAACTCCTTTTTAGGCATGGTTTCTTTCATGTCGAAGATGGTCACAAAACCTTAATTTTTCACAAGTTTTGGCCATGTTATGACCTTTTTATTACCATGATAGTGCATAATTAATTTTTCTATAGCATTACTCTATTACAATGGGAGCATATACATGTGTTAAATGATTTTTAATATTTTACTAATGTGAAAAATAGATCGTAAGCATTATCATATCAAAAACTAAATTAATAATAGTTACTACATCAACCATTACTTTTGGTTCAATCTCCATATGCTAGTTTCATCCCTCTTACCAAAAGGTGGGCATACATAGGCATTAATTATGTAAAATCAATATATAAGATGACGTTGAATTAAAATTTATTTAAAACCACTTAGTGCATTTTTAGTTATGGCTCAAAATGCTTTACTTTATACAAATTTGGCTCCATATATTATAATTTTTACTCAGTCTCTACAAATATTACACACAATTTATTAATAGTATGACACATGGATTTCACAGGTTGACATAGTTACTAATAATATACATAGTTAACTCCATATTTTTATAAAAATATTATACTTATACCTGTCTACACCTTAAATACAATAGCATAGGTGTTATGTTGTCCAAATAGAGTGGTGTTTTCTAGATTAACATGAATAATTGTTTCAAATTAATAGAGACTATCACATACTAATAAAATATTTATCTCAAGTAAAATTAGATAGTTACTCAAATTTTAGAGATATCACCAAGAAAAAGGAATGTGCATGGCATATGCTCTAATTTGGCTCATTTTTTGCATATAAAATGATAGGGAGGGCACGTGAACAAAATATATACACATAACTATAGAGTTATTACTTATAATTCATATTCCCTACTTAGGTTGCATGGCTTAATACATAATTTTGGGGCATGTGCATGGTACTTGGTCTCATATCTTAGTATTTATAGCATATTACATAGATGGAATGGTAAACCCATGACATTATATACTTTGTTTACACCAAAACTAGTTCAAATAAAGATTGAATTAGTTTTTTCACCAAATATTTCACATGTTTTTCACCAAAATGAATAATATAGCCAACTATAGTGGATGATTAAAGTTTTACACTAGTATTTAAATTAAGAACTAGTATATTTAGTTGTGTGGGGTTGAATTTGAAATTTTATTTTTACTTCTAGGTGATTCCCTAATGAATAAAGAGTTGGGGAAAGCTTAGCTTGACTCTATATATCATAGTAACTTTACTCATATTATGCACATGAAATCCGTATCATATTTCATCATCACAAGCATCACTCAAAGTATTTTTTAATTATTTGGAAAAGAAGATAACAATATTAAACATATCTATTCTCTTTTCATGGGTTTATTACATTTCACCCATGGCATCTCCACTCGTAATCAAACAGATGCAACACAAGTAAGCTCAGGTATTAATTTATTCATTTTAATCTAGTAGTTTAATTCCATTACATTACTAGAATAAAAGGGAAAAAATGTCAGAAACCCAAAATTTTACAAGGAAACATTGATATTATTTATTTTCATGAAATTTGTATCTAAAAACTCCTAATGTTAAACTAAGACTCTATTGGTACATTTTATTCTAGTCATATGTCCTTTCTATTCTTTTTGATCTTTTAAATTGATATTCTCACTATATTGTTCTTCTATTTCAATTTATATATGAGTAATAGGGATCCTTGGTCCTTTTATTTTATCAAAAATCTTCCTAATTTCAATCAAGACCACTCTATTTAGACTATCATGTTTTGGTGGTTTACTAAAAAGAGTGTGTTGTTACAATATATCTTTCAACACTTTTTTTGAGACACGTTTCATTTGGGTATATTTTATAACTTTTTTTTTCTTATTTAAATTGGCTTAACATGAAAATGGGTTTTTTAAATTCATATTTATGATCCTTATAATTATAATGTCATAAGATGCATTTTACATCCAACACTTATTTCTTTTCGAAAAAGCACAATAAAAGAACTATATAATACAAGAAGTTGAGATTCTATATTTTTATCTAAAGTTCATATTATTACATATAGATTACATCCTTGGACCAAGAGGAGGGCCTAGGGTTTAAAAAATTGATACACATTACATATGATCCAATCACATACATATATTATAGGGAGAAAGAAATCTACATGGGGTAATTTTTTGGGCCTATGTAGGCAATTCTCAGTCATAGTGGGGGTTCTAAGGATAATTTGACTATTCTCCTTACTTATTTCCATATTTTATGTTTCTTTTTCCATGTGAATGACCTTGATACGTTTTTGGAAGTGAAAAGGAAAAAAACTTTATAACACTTAATCACACATATATAATAGGATGAAATTCATCTATAGATAGTGTCACAGTTTCCTAAATTACATATTCAACCCACAATCAACCTAAAAAAATCCACTCCATTAAGAAAAATCCTCAAAATACTATTATTAATATCCACCAATCATGTCTAAATTAGTCAAAGTCATCCTTATAGGTTCTGAAGCATCTCAATCAGTAACACAATCAATTAAAGTCATCTTCAAGTCTAATTATCTAATTTATAGATAAATTTATCATTCTCCCTTAATATCTTGTAATAAAAAACTCTAAATCACTTAAATATGTATAAAAAGGTTTGTGTAAATTATCATTTGATTACAATCAATTCTACTCATTAGTTTTTCATTGTTATATTATATTTATACCTATAATCACCAATTTTTATTAAAAAAAAAATCATCTCACTAAGGAAATCATAGTAACATATAAAGGGTATAATATAATTACTTATAAGATAATTCATAATGAAAGAGAGAAAATGAAAAAAAGCTGTGAAATAATCACAAGGAAACTAAGATAATTAAAAAATGGTAAAAATGTGAAAAAATGAACCTGAAGGTACTAGGTCTAAAATCCATGAGGGAAATTAATGCTGATTGAAAATCATCATAAATTAGGGGGAATATAAAAATAATGACAAAAACATAAAGGTGACACCTAAGATCCACAAGGGAAAATAAGGCCAACTGTAAAGTTATATATATCATGAAAAATAACCTAAAGTTGTTACCTAAGACCCACAAGGGAAATAAAGGTTGATTGTTAATTGATATAAATGATATAAGATAAAAATACATGTTGAAAAATAAAGTGCTAAAATGTAAGAGATCATGATACAAAAAAGATATGTACATTGAGCACCACAAAATTTAAAAATAATACTATAAAATCTAATAATCTAACAATGTGAAGTAAATGATATGAAAAAAATATCTTCTCACAAGTGTCATGAAAGATATTGACATACATCATCACTAACATATATTAAATCTCATTAAATATCATATGACTCAAACCATGAGCTTTTCTACTATTTCTCAAAGTATTACTAGGATTTCTTAGCAGATTAGCTATAAGGAAAAAATAGTTATGCTAAAAGGGGAAAGATGTGGAGCCTTCTGATCATAAAATTATTATGGGGAATATATGTTTCCATGGGACACACATATTTTTGTCTAAGGGATGGATCTGGTCATAGGACAAGTAGATCCACTATCCTATATGGTCTATGTGCATGTTGTTGGGAGATTTGAGGTGGGGGCCTTAAAAGGTCACTTAAGTGTTTCTATATTGCTCAACCATTATATTCATGAGATGTATGAAACATTGGTGCTAAAGACAATACACTTCCCCATATTTTGGGATATAATTAGGTGTAATCTTTAGATGTGTCATGTTTGGCATATTGGGAAAATTTTATAGTTTGAAATGAAGTGCATCAAGATACTATCAAAGAGTTCAATAGTAAAATAATGTATACTAGTCCATTGGAAGTAAAAAGAGAACCTAAAATTAGTAAACTAAGGTGGTAAACTATATATGGTAGGAGTTGGGCCTTTTAGTTTTTGTTATGCTAAAAATATTTGTCAAGATATACACTTATGAGATAAATAACCATATAACTAATGAAAATTGCATTATGATTCCTTTTTTGGGGTGGGTGATCATGGTGACAAGTCTAAATTGTGTAGATAATCATATTTGTGTTTGTTTTAAATATCATCAAACAAAACATCACTAACAAGTCATAGAGTGTTTGAGTCAATAATTTAATTTTAATATTTTAGATATCTTTGATATTCTATACATTAGTGTTATGAGTGACTAGATACTTTGTGGGGTGAATAATATGGTGCTTCTATTTATTTAGAAATACATCCTTAGTGTGGGAAATATAAGTGTGGCCAATATATATGGAAGAAATGAGATCAATGAGAAAATTTGGTTAATTCGTAGGGTCTAATTCATAACAAAATAATTAAATGTGCTTCAAATAGGCTCATAAATAATAGGGACTAGACATAATTAGATTCATCTCAGACCTATTCAAATTAACAAAAGAAGTGACAATGTTAGGAAAGTTAAAAATATAATGAGAGTTATATTGAATGATGCTAATTAATTTAACATCATTAATTAACATGTTCCTTATATGTTAATTAAACTTTACCAATTTAACTTAGTATACTTATAGTTTTTACATATTTTAGTCCACTTTTAAAAACTATTTACTATCCTTTTTTTCCCAATAATATTTTTTTATGGGTGTGATGCTTCATTAAAAATGTATACTAAGTTAAAGGGTTTGTTTGGGAAAGTAGACCACTTAAGAGTGATGCAACTTTAAGTGGATCTTACTTCACTAAATCCAAATGATTTTTCTTCCATTGTAGATTAACTCACAAAATTTAAGCATTTGTTAACATAGTCGAAGGGGAGTGGATGAGATAAAAATAATGAATAGTGTGTATACTTAATGTTGTATAAGTTGAGTGGTTGATTCTAAATATTTGCTTCTACCTTTTTCTTTAGTATACATACATTAGGTACTGCATTCAAAATTTAATGTTTTTTTGTGAGAGACTCATTAGGGTGGAATCCAAATTATCTCACCTTGAGTCTTCCACCTATAAAAAATCATTAGTGGCCTCACATCCTTAGGGAAAATCTAAGGGTAAGAAAAAAAGCACTCCTCTTCCACCTCAAAATGCACCTAGGCCCACTAACACTACTTCATTTAAATCCAAACCATCTTCCAAATCCATGAAAAAGTCTAAATTATCTTGCTCATATTGTATAGGGATTAGACATGAATATTTTAGGTGTTTTAAGAAAATTTAATCCTTAGAGGATAAATTATAATTAGTTTCATCTCAGACCTATCCAAAATGCTTACCTTGCTTCAAAGCCTTATAGTAGAAAGTATAATTAGATTAATCTCAGACCTATTCAAATTAACAAAAGAGGTAACAATGTTAGGCAACTTGAAAATATAATGAGAGTTAAATTGAATGATATTAATTAATTTAACATGATTAATTAATGTGATCCTTATATGTTTATTAAACTTTACCAATTTAACTTAGTATACTTATATCTTTTACATATTTTAGTCCACCTTTAAATCCTATTTACTGGCCTTTTTTTTCCTAGTAATATTTTTTTTATGGGTGTGATTCTCCATTAAAAATGTGGACTAAGTTAAAGGTTTTGTTTTGGAAAGTAGACCACTTCAGAGTGATGTAACTTGAAGTGGAGTTTACTTCACTAAATATAGATGATTTTTCTTCCATTGTAGATTAACTCACAAAATTTAAGCATTTGTTGACATAGTCAAAGGATATTTGATGAGATAAAAAGAATGAAGAGTGTGTATACTTAATCTTATATTAGTTGAGTGGCTCATTCTAAATATTTGCTTCTACCTTTTTCTCTAATATGGATGCATTAGGTACTGAATTCAAAATGTTATATTTAGAGTTGTTTTGTGAGAGACTCAATAGGGAGGAATCCAAATTATCTCACTTTGAGTCTTCCACATCTAAAAAATCATAAGTGGCATCACATCCTTAGTCTTATGGAAAATCTAAGGGTAATTAAAAAAAAGCACTCCTCTTCCACCTCAAATTGCACCTAAGCCCACCAACACTGCTTCATCTAAACCCAAACCGTCTTCCAAATCTAATAATAAATCTAACTTATCTTTATCCTATTGTGGGGGATTGGCCATGAAGATTCTATGTGTTTCAAGAAAATATTGTTCTTTTATTTATTTATAAATACATCCTTGGTGTGGTCCATATAATTGTGGCCAACATCTCTAGAAGAAATGAGATCAATGAAAAAATTTGGTGAACTGGTAGGGTCTAGTTCATAATAAAATAATTGAATGTGCTTTAAATAGGCTCATAAATAACAAGGACTGTGCATGAAGTATAAAGTATAATTAGATTCATCTCAGACCTATTCAAATTAACAAAAGAAGTAACAATGTTAGGCAAGTTACAAATATAAGGAGAGTTATATTGAATGATGTTAATTAATTTAACATCATTAATTAACATTCTCCTTATATTTTAATTAAAATTTACCAACTTAACTTAGTATACTTAGAGTCTTTACATATTCTAGTCAACTTTTAAAATATATTTACTAGCCTTTTTCTCCAATAATATTTTTTTATGGGTATGATTCTCCATTCAAAATGTGAACTAAATTAAAGTGTTTATTTGAGAAAGTATACCACTTGAGATTGATGTAGATTGAAGTGGATATTACTTCACTAAATCTAGATGATTTTTATCCCATTATAAATTAACTCAAAAAATTTAAGCCTCATGAAAGTAAGTGCACCAAGTGCATATAAAATTTATAGTTCTAGATTAAATGCATAAAAATACTATCAATGATCTCAATCGTAGTCAAATAATGTGTACTAGTCCCATGGAAGTAAAAAGAGGACCTAAGATTAATAGACTTAGGTGATTAATTATCTATGGTAGGAGATGGGCCTTTTACTTTTTGTTATGCTAAAAATATTTACCAAGATATACACTTATGAGATAAATGACCATATAACTTATGAAACTAGCATTATGATTCCTCTTTTGGGGTGGGTGATCATGGTGACAAGTCTTAATTATGTGGTGAATTTTATTTGGTTTTTTTAAAATAGCATCAAACAAATTATCACTAACAAGTCATACAATGTTTGAGTCAATAATTTAATTTTATTATTTTAGATATATTTGATATGTTATACACTAGTGTTATGAGTGACTAGATATTTTATGTAATTAATAATATGGTGCTTCTATTTATTTATAAATACATCCTTGGTGTGGGCAATATAAGTGTGGCCAACATCTATAAAAGAAATGAGATCAATGAGAAAATTTGGTGAACTAGTAGGGTCTAATTCATAAAAAAATAATTGAATTTTCTTAAAATAGCCTCATAAATAATAGGGACTACACATGAAGTAGAAAGTATAATTAGATTCATCTCAGACCTATTCAAATTAACAAAAGAAGTAACAATGTTAGGTAAGTTGAAAATATAAGTAGAGCTAGACTGAATGATGTTAATTTAATTTAATGGTTGAATAAGATGGTGATTTATTATAAGAGAACTGAATATAGGAATAGTATCATAGGTACTTAACTTTAGTGTATCGAAACTAATATGTGTGGTATAATGTGTAGCCATCATTGTAATCAAGAGTGGTGATATATATGTTAATTTATTCTACCACTATGTCACTAGAATATGCATGAGAAGTAGTATTATTAGGAATGACCATAAAATTAATAAACTCATAAGCTAGCTTATTTATCTATCTTTATGGGATCAAGAATATTTAGAGGAAAACTAAATTTTTTGTGGATGAGAAATCTTATCCCCAAGATTAATTTCTTCTTCTAGTTGGCTGACCAAAATAAAATCTTAACAGTGGAAAATTTAATGAAGAGGTGGCTTTCAATTCATAATAGGCGTTCTCTATGCAAATAGGAAGTGGAATCTATCAAACATATATTCCTTTTCTATCCTTTCATTGTTTCTATCTTTCATTCATTTCTAAATTTGTTTAATTATTCTTCGGTTTCTCTAGGGTCCATAAGGGATTTTATATATCAATGGGAGGCACCTTGGACTTATCTTCCCCTAAAATTTTGGTGGAATCTTACCCTCCCTCATATTTTTTAGAGAGTTTAGATTTCTAGGAATTTGGTCATGTTTAACATTCTAAATCCTCATCACTCCTCTACGTTCAAGAAAATTATGGTTTTTATCAAGGATAATTGGTTAACTTATGCCTCATATTTTGATGATCCCCCTTCCCCTCACATCACTCAAATCCTTTGTTTACTGAATCTTGTGATTCTTTCCCAATATCAAAAGTTGTGTTGATAAAAAGATGAAATGGATCCACCCTCCAACTCAATGGTATAAGAAAAATTTTGATGAAGTGATAAAATGTAATCCTAGCCCTAGAATAGGTGGAGGAGTCATCTAGAATTCAATGGAAATCTCATGGTAATTTATGCAAGACCCTTTGGGATCCAAACCAATCGCATGGTTGAAGCCATGGCTATTTGGTGTAGAATAGAACTTATGGCCAAGATGGGATTTCATAACTTACAGGTGGAAGGAGATTTGATAAACATCATAAACTATTTAAAGGGTTCCTCCCAATCTTCCTAGAATATTACCAACATAATGGATGATGTTAAAACTTTGATAAATTCTTTTAAGGGGCTGTCTATAAACCATGTCTATAGGGAAGGTAATAAAAGTTATAACAAAATGGAAAACTAAGGGGTTAATCATGGCTCTCTTATCTACTAGTAAGGTGATGTGGAATTTCCCATAGATGTCATGCTTATCATTAAATCTCATAAAGGGCACTCCAATGTGTGAATTAATGAACATCATTATAGATAAATTTAGTTAGTGTGGATGTAGGATATTTCACACATGTAGTGAAATTATGATTCATCCATCCCTTAAGGCCTCATACAAATGGACATATTCCATATTAAATCTTATTATGATTAAGGGAGAGGTAGATAATACCTTCTTAGACTTAAAAATTACTGGTCCCACTTATAAAAAGTGTAGAGAAAGCAAATGGTTCAATATGGGAGGTGCTCAAGATAGAGTTAAGCCCATTTCTTATGTTGAGGTTTAAAGAAGACCCTTATGTATGTAGAAATAAGGTAAAAGGAGGGCTTTCAAGTTTCATGGAAATGTTAGTTAGCCATGATGTGGCAATTTCTCAATATTCTGTAAGAGGCTAGAAGTAAAGGGAGGTTTGTATGCAAAACTTGAAAATCTTGATCACTAAAGAAGTCATCAGTGACATCACAGGTATGGATTACAATGGCATAAAATATTTCAAAGAAAAAAAACAAAAGATTAATTGTTTAATTTTTTTTATAGCATAGAGAATAAAAAAACCAAGTCATAAAATCATAAAGGTTTTCTTAGGGTTGATCTTTCTAGGAAGTGGATGGATGTATGTATTCAAATAATGAAATATATCACTCTGGAGGGAAAACACACTATGATTTTTTCTTACCATTTATTACTCAATCATTTAGAGTTCATCCAATTAGTATCCCCTTCTTTTTACTAAAATCTCTAGAATATATATCACAAACTTCAAAATCAACCCCTTGATGGATATAATTCATCAGGGGCTTATACTACTTATGGTCAAAAGGGATAACCCTTTTAGAGCATGTAAATTTATAGGGAAATACAAATTACAAGAAAATAGGAGGGCTTGGATAGGGATGACAAGTTTTTCTTGGAATAATAAATAAAACTTGAATAGGGGAAGAAGGAAGGGTAAGGTGCAGAAAACATCTAGGGGGACTCCCAACCTAGAGGTAGGCATAAGGGAGTTATAGATTATGTTAAACCCATTTCCATAATGCATCATTTTTCCTTAAATTTTAACCTAAATAATGAAATTGAATAGTCCATGCAAAAATTACAAATGAAGGTGGCCATCTAGAGGTTACCATGTTTGGAAATCTCAGATGAGTTTGAGAAGTTAAAAGCTTTTCTATCCCTAAGTGGATTTTCCATGGTAAAGGGTGACAATAAATAGAAGGAGGAATAAGTAACTATTAATAAATCTCCTTAGGTGTAATGAATAGTCATAGTGGAGGTAGAGAAGAAGATAGGAAGGATTTTGACCAGGGAAAGGAGGAAATAAATTCTATAGGGTTGAAGAGGAAAAGGGTTGTCACTGAAACAATGTAGGGAATTAAAAATAACACTAGAGGTAGGAAGAAGAAAAATTATAAAATTTAGACCATAAAAATGGTTATCTATTTGAATTCTAAATATTTAGACCAATATTCTCTTGGGTCTATTTTTATGGTCTTTTTTCAAGTTTTTTGCATCCATTTGACTAAATATTGTTGTTGTATCTAGTCCTCAAGATCTATTATCTCTATTTTTTTCTATTCTAATGATTTATGTTGTTTATATTTTAATATTTAATATAATGGACATGGGACCCTTAACCTATCTATTAGCCTTATCTAATAAAAAATAAGTTGGCTTTTTACAATAATGAGGTCACAAGGTGGGTGGAAATTAAGCTATGATTTTAGAGGAAAGGTATGATGTTTTAACTTTCCAAATTATTCTCATGAATATCATCATCATCATCATCATCATCATCATCATCATCATCATCATCATCATCATCATAATCAATTATTTTGGGTGGGATATTTCATAAAAACTTAAGGTGACCATTGTAACCTCAGTTTGAGATGACATGATAATTAAATAATTGATATTAATAGAATTTAATGTTTGGTAAAGGTTCAAGGGCGAGATTTTAAAGACATCACATTCATGGAATTTTTCAAAATTCTAAGGTTTAATATAACCTTGTGTCCTATAAATAACACTCATGAAAGGAAACTTCATGCATTGTCATCTGGAAGAGGACATGACACTCATATAATGAGTCCATAGGTGGCCACTAAAAATATTATAAGATAGTTGGAAATTGAATATCATAACCTCATATTTAACTCTAATAGGTTATAAAATAATAAGAAACCAAACACATCCTACTGGAGGCATTTAAATTTGGTCATATCATTGGAAAATTCTTTTGGCAAACTTAAGGTTACATTCAAAATATATTAAAGTCTTATTGAATTCCAAGGAAGCAACATAAGTAACAGAGGCTTCATCTATTAAGGCACATTTAATTCGGATGCCACTAAATTGTATGCTAATGAGCAAAGGAGGGTCATTAAAAAGAAGTAATATTTTTTAGTTATCATAGATGCTATAGGAAATTTTAAAGAAAGATATGCATCCATAGTGTGAGTGAACTAAACAGACATCTCTTCACATTTCTAAAAAATGATTTCCTCAGACCTAAGAAATTTATCTTCTTTCACCATAGATGGTGGTTAAGGAATTATCATATTAAAAAAATGTGTAAGATAATTTTTATGACTTAGAGATTTCCTCATGCATTAAAGAAACAAAATTTGGGATGGGAAATTAGAAAGTTATTATATGGTATCTTACTCATCAAAAGTATTATGAGTTAGAAAGGAGTAAAATAAGGGATGAATTCGAAAGTAAATAAGTTTTATAATAAACTAAGCCTAATTGAATATGATTTTGAGTCAAAACACATGATCTCAGTGTTAATGTTATATTTTAGGTAAGATGAGACAACTATGTCATCTTCAATGATGTAGTTGGTCACATAAATACATTATAAACAAATTATATCAGCCTAGATGATATACTACAATACAAATTAGATATAAAAATAGATGTATTGGGCTATCTAATACAAGACAAACATATCTGATCAAAGAAGTAGAGTGTACCAAGATGGATGATATAGTTTGAATTTACATATATATATATATATATATATATATATATATATATATATATATATATATATATATATATATATATGGAATAATGTACCAATATGTTTGGTATGGTAGAGTTTAATGTGGTTGAAGGAAAAAATTACATTGACCTAGCTGGTATAACTATGAAGGTAAGGAGTTATACCAAGTTAGCCTGGATAGTTATGAAGGTAAGGAATAATACTAGGCTAGATGATATAGTTGGGATATATTAACTTGCATAAGTGATAATTTATTTGGATACAATACTAAAAAAAATATTTGAAGTATTATCTTGAACTATTTCATAAGTTAGATAAGGAATATGAGGCCTAAGAAGATAAATATCGATGTAGGAAATAACACGTTTCATGTTTTTCACATTCACCAATTTTTCAAAATTATTGGAAGAATGAGGGTTGAAAATGGTTACAAAAACAATAGTGGTTAGTTGTGAATGTGATTTATTTTGATTGTTGACCTGCTTATTTGGAGTGTGATTTGAAAGTGGATTGGAATACATGGTAAGGCAAACATTGGCTTGGTGAATTAATTCAAATTTAACCTTAAATTCATGAGCCTTATATACTTTATCAAAAGGATGGTGATATTATCTAATTATGGATTCATGATCAAATTTTCAACCAAGAAATAACTCAAAATATACATGTTTAAGTTGCTTACAAGTCTCATGAGAATGAGAAAAATTTGCATGATTTTTTTTTTAAAGATGCACTAGGATGGAAAGGATTAAAATATATAGGTGAGGGTATAGTAAATCATTTCCTAATCTCAATAAAGGAGAGATGCTAGTGGAGTTCACCATTATTATTTTATGAAGGAAGAGGAGGTTACTAGAAGGGATTTCCTTTTATAGGTGGGAGGATATTACCTTTATTATAAATTCATATAAAAATGTCATTTATGGTTCATTTAGAATCATAATTATTAAATACACCATCGTCTATAAAATTATTGCTTTAATATCTCATAACCATTTGAGTTCTAAAATTTTATTAGGATGGATTGCATTGTCTTATAATTAAATCTTGATGTTTAGCTTGTCTAAGGCTTCCTCAATTGATTTTGGAGGAAGAGTAATGATGATATATTATAGTTTATAATTTAGTGCATTGGTGAAAACGTGAAAGAGGTTATATTCCATCACATTGTGTTTAACTTTGTTGGCTAAAGCTTTCTAATTCTTGATAAGATCATAGACAATTTGATTCTTTATTTTTTGTAGATGATAATGTGAGAAAATTTATTTTTAGTTAGATAATTTGATTTAAACAATTGTACCAATGTACTAACTAAGTATTCGAGGATATAAATGGAGTTAGGTTTAGTTGATTATACCATTCTAAACCATAACCATAAATGGTTTTGGAAAGTAGTTTGGTAGTGGAAAAGGTGTTGATTTTAATCTAGTAATTAAAATGGTTACCAATGGAATTAAAATTTAAATTAATATTGGTGGATCCATTATATGATATCATAGGAGTGATACCACCTATGCCAATTTATGCGATTTGAGAGACTTAGGTTTTGTTTTGATGGTGTTTGATGACTTTTTTATCAAGTGAGTGTTACAAAATGAGATTAACATGAGAATATTTAAAGGGGTATGTAGGGGAAATTTTATTTAATACCTCCTAATAAAATTTTTGAGGTCAATTTTGCATGTGAAAAATTAGTTTTGTCATTGCATCATTTGATAATTATTTTTATCTTGAATGTTAGTTGTTTGACTCATTGATGGCAAGATAATTTTGTTAGGATCAAGAGTATTTTTTTTAGAATTAGAGGTTTTAGTGTCATGTTGGGATGCATTGTAATTTTCATTAACATTAATATTCACATGATCACTTTGATTAGGCCCACTAAAACAAAGTTATCTATGTTAGTAACTATACTATTCATGGTGGATGAGGAAGGATATGAGGAAGTTTTAAATTGATATTCCCCAAGTATTATATAACAGTTATGAGTAGGGAAAGGAGGATATTACATGTGGTTTTCCATCATGAGGAAATAAACAACAAGGTCATTTCACTAATTCTCATGGTGCTCTTGGAGATAAATTTTCTTTTTATCTATATTTTATATGTCACATTTTTATTAAATATGATGTTCTTGAAGTAGGTGACCTCGTCTATTGGTTTTATGATTGTTATATGGATCATAGAACTTATATATAGCATAATTCATATAAAAATAACTTGAAATTTGATCTTGAGTCATGTAAAATTATAAGGCATGCAATTATTTTTGGAAAATCTATTAGGATTAGTTGGTTCCATAGAAATAGGACTATTGAAAATGCTTGAAAGTGGTGGAATGTTTTCTATTCAGATTAATCCAAGAGATGTCTATAATGGAATAAAAATGATTAATTTCATCAAGATAGTTGATGAAGTTAATTGGATAATAATAAAAAATAAATTGATCAGGGTGATCAACAATGCTGGGAATGAAAAGTAAGAGATATAAAACTATATTAGGATAAATTATAAAATATGGTTACATTAAATAACTATATTAGATCAGATCATTTAATTTGTGGGATGGTGGTATAGTTACATTATATTGGTCCAAACAATGAAGTTTGAAATAAGAACATAACTATATTGGGATGGATGATGTGGTTTAAAAAAAGGACATAATTGTATTAGGCTAGCAAGTATTTTCAAAAATAGTTTGATAAAGCTAAATTTTATTTATAAAAACCCTTTAATCAAGTATCTAAAATACTCAATGGATTTTTTTTTTTTTTTGAATATCTTTGTTCACCATGATTAGGATAAGGTTAATGAATCAAACTTACACTAGTAAATGGATCATTTAACTAGATTCATAGAACTCACATCTAAACATTATATCTAAAAATTGGATCCATTTGATCGAACATGAAGACAAATCAATCCATATTAGCCTTAACACTATTATTAAATTTAATATGGAAACAAATTTAGTAGTCTATGTTTGATAATATCAATAGAACAAAAACATGCTATGAGATAAGGATAGATTAATCTTACCATATTGTAAGTGAAACAATGCAAATTTATCATCTAAAGTATTTTAATCCCAACACAACAAGGAAGAAAATAACCACTATTACCTGAGATCCACCTTAGACTTCCATATAAATTTTATTTAAGTTAATTTACTTACTTTTGGTGTGATGGATAGGACCCATCATTATTTCTAATTTAGGAGAGACTTCCTATAAGAGGATAAGGTCACTCATATATACAATAAGAGTCAATTCAATATTGATTTGTCAATAAATGTTTCCCCATTATTTAAATGTAGTTTAAACTTTAAATCATTTTGGATCCATTATCTCAAGGTATTAAAATAATCTCATAGGGATTTGATCTCCTTCTTTGGGCATCAATAAGAGATGAACAATGTGTTGAAATAATAATCTATGTATACAAATGAACATAACTATTATGTTGTAAAATCACAGGATCATTATTTATCTACATGAACCAGTTCATATAAAGTGGTAAAATTGGACATTTTTACATAATTATTTCTAACTCAAATATTTATACTACTCATCACACCAAATTAGAGATAAAATAACCACTTTTGAAAAAATAAGATTTTTTTTTAAAAATAATTTAGATAGCTCCACCCCTATGGCTTAACAACCAAAGTCCAATCCTATTATCATTATTGATCACCACTTATTGCTTAAGAAGGGATTGTTAAACATGACATAATTTTAATCTTTATTTATAAAATTATGATATTGCACTCAAGGAAAGGAAACTATTACACTATTGTTCAATATATTATAGAACTTATCTTTAAATGGTTGCATTCACAAAGAGGATGCCAATACATAAGTTTATCAAGTAAAGCTTGAAGTAATGAATATCCCTCATTAATTTATATACTTATTAATTGGAAAATGGGTAATAAGTATTCCAATTATCAAAGAAAGCTCTCATTAATAGAGACTAAGAATAAGCATGACAAAGAATATTTATTTAGCTGAAGAAGCTAACTTATACGAGGTAGGTCAAGAATTATATCACATATAGTTATTATTTAAGCTCAAGATATTTGATATTAAGGATAATATATTTAATCATCATTGCAATGTCATTGATTTTTAGGTTATATTATAGTTTATTCTTGAAAGGGTGTAAACATATAAGTTCACTCTAATTAAGATATAATAAAGTTTTAGGTCCAACAACCATCACAACTTATTTTGCAATTAAATTAATCATCAAATAATTATTAAACAATATTTTAGGGTCAACATATTAGCTCATCCCTTATGATATTTCAATAAGTTATTATGAGAATTAAACGAATTGTTAAATTTTAATACCATAAGTTACTTTATAATAACATTTCACAAAAATGTGTTACCCAATAATTCCTTTCTAACTATTTACCCAAAACAAGTGAATGTTCAACTAACTATTTACATTATAAAAGTAAAAATTCCATTTCATTATTCAAATTAATGATAAACATGGTTATATAAGTAAAATAGCAATGCAAATTTTTTAAACCTTACTTTATGATATCTATAAGACTATAACCCCTAGTAATGATTCTCATGCCATAACATATACATTTAACATTAATAACAACAGTCTATTCAAAGACTAAAATGCTTCAAAAAATTATAACCTAGGGATCACCAATAAATGGGGAAGATATTTCATCACTAAAAATACATGTACACAAATGAGATGTATAGTTGTTGATTTTGTTTTCTAGGCAATCAAATACTATCAAATAATTATAAAAGAGATGCAACCCAAGTTACATTAATAGGATGTTACATAACATCAAGGTACTCAAATTGGTTTATTACCTATTTTTTTAATGATAGATAAATGGGTCAACAATAATGGATTGTTTTTCATTTTATAGATAACATTTTAATGATTTAATCAACCTTGAATAAATTAATCTCAAGAAAAGACTACCATTTCAAGGAAAACTTCATGCAAATTCTATTGATTGTAAATCAAGTATCAATACTCATATCTTACTATTAATAAATAGGATCATAATAAGCAAGTCTAAAAATAAAAATTGACATCAATTATTTTCACCAATATCTTATGAATGAGTAACATAAATTAATGTTTCATTAAGATTACAATATATACTTTGGAACAATTAAAGTAAATTTACACACAACCTAACCACTACAACAAGAATTATTGACACTAAACAAAGGTAATTAATATTTTTAATTCCTTACAAACATAAACCAACCTAGAAATAACTATTATTTAACTAATTTAAGGATCTATAAGGTAGTTCTTACCTTCAATAATGCAATATTTGATATAGATTTTAATAAATAAACCATTTAATTAAATCATGTAATACACAAATTAAATAATCTCTAAGAATACCTATTTACCAACGCCATCCCAAAATTTCCCTCTACTCATAAAACTATTTTTTGATAACATAATTACAACAATAATCATTATAAATTAGCAAGTCATACTAGTAACTAATTTATTTATCATCCTACTTAGAAAATTATCTGTAAAACTAGAGTTCAACTAGTAATTTATGATCTAAACATTGTTACATAAAAATAAGAAAATAAACCATGGAAGGAAATCCTATTAATTTAAAGCAATAATATGTACCTTCACATAAGGTCAAACTCATGATATAATTTTTTACTAGTTAAATCAATTAAATCTTGATAATTAATACAACCAAAATGTTAGGTATAACATAATTTGAGGGTCAATCAATAAAAATATCAAGGTATACATAATTTTAGTAATATTATCACATGATTTTCATCCACTTTAAGATCAATTGTTTTTTGTACATTTAACCCAATATTAAGGATTACTCTACTTAATATTTTAGGTAGTTTTATGCATTTTATTGATACAATACACAACCATATACCTTAATATAGTTATAAAATAACTATAATCATGTATACTACAATCATGTACTAATGATGTAGGTTTGGACAAGAAAGAAATGTCTTCTGTGAAAAATCAATAGGATCATTAAAAAGTAATGCAACATGATACAAACATAAGACTCTATTATGCCACCATAACATTTATCAAAACTATGTTATATATTAAATCTAAATAGAATTCATTATGGCATAATTTTATAAGTTCCTAAAACATTATCATACTATAATTTAATTCCATAATAAAGAAAAAAAAAACATCAATAACCTCTTGAAATTCAAGAAAATATTCAAGGATACTAAAACATAAAACATTACATTTGATATTAATATATTTACAATTAAAATTTACTCCACATTAGTATTAATATACCATTAAATATCTAAAACAATAATAATTCCACCACTCACTCAATTTCATTCAACATAATAGTTAATAATGACTTAGATTTGTTAAAACATCTGTAAGAAGGCCTTAAATTTAACAACCCTTTTAAGATCAACTAAATGATGTATTTCCAATCCCTTAACACAAATATCTATATTTTTATCAAGGATAACTCCTACCTATTAAATAATCAAAAGGATTATTTAAAGATATTATCCAACCACAATCCATCACAAATAATAAAAACCCTAAAATGAAACATAAACCACTATAGCATATATGAATTATCTAGTGTTTAATATAATTCATAATCCACCATAATACCCATATATTTTAAATGCCATTAATTATTACTAATTTAATAACATGTACTTTTTAAAAATTTAACTAGATATCACAAAATCTACAAACCCATTGTTACACAGATAGATTAGATGAAAACTCACAATCTAGAATATATCTGCTATCAAAAGCACCATCAAATGATAGGCCATCAACACTTCATCAAGGTACGTATAATCATGAATTTATATATGTATATACATTTATGAGTATATCCATGTCTAGGATAATAAACCTATTTTTAATTTGTAGTATAGTTAAAATATTTAAGATTTAAAAAATAATTAAGAATAAAAATTTGGTAAACTACTAAAATTTAACCCTTTATAACACTCATAATCCATACAATATACATAGGCCATAATAATTGATAAATAAATCATATTTATAATTAACTCTACCCTAGGCCTTAATAAAGAACAAAGTAATCAAAAATTCCATACACATAACTTAACATCTACTCTCGTGATCATTAAAATCTACCATATATAGTGGTAATAGGATAAAAAAATAGTCTAAAAATTTATTCCCAAATCATGGAAAAATAACAAACACCAAACCCATGAACTTATACCCTAGCCAAAACACAGGCTCATTTTGGTATAACTCTATATACCAATATAGGTCTATGACTCAATTATATAAACTATTAAAATGTTTACAACAATTAATTGAGATATAAACTTAGATTATTTACCATAAGAGAGACAAAATCCCTATTTAAAATAATATTTACAAGTACATAATTTACCTCCTTATCTTTACCATAGTTGCTACCAATATTTTTAAGCTTTTCAATGTTATGATGAGAAAATGTGAGCTCCATGCCTCTTAAAACCCTATTGCATGGGCTAGATGTCAATAGTTAAAATAAAATATCTCTAGAGTGCTCAACACTTTTGACTATTATTTTCTTCTCATAGTTTATTTTATAGGCATAGAGTCATAATTTATTTCCTATCAAATGACCTTTAAAATAATTGGGCTCTTTCATAATGCCAAATGTAGATTTAATTATAACCAATTATTTAAATTTGAGTGTGGTTAGATCCCATGTACACAATGCATGATGTGACTACGTGAAAGGATATGTATTATTTTATAAATATTTGGAGTACCAAGAGATAAATGAATAATTGGCCTAATGCCAATGTGTTCTCTCATCCATGATAAGACATGCAGTTAGCTCTAAAATGTTTATACCTCAATCATAATTGTAAGTGGATTAAATATAACTAAAAATATGACGACTCATTTTTAAAAAAATGTTAAAGTTGATAAATATATCAAGTGCATAAGATATACCATAAGAATTACATGAAAATGCATTCATAATAGATTTTATTCAATCCATATAGTAATATTAACATGGGTCAAATAAACACTCAATAAAACATCATGTTAAACATATATAATAACCATGGATTACATTATCTATAATGATCATCCTAAATGCTGATATGATCATCATAAAGATTTAATGATATTAATATTCAATATATTTAGCCTCACACTTGGTTCGTAGTTGCTTCTACTTGAAAACTTAATCATCTTATTCAAATAACACATTATTTACAATTTGGTGAGAAAAATAAGATACATGTTGATGACAACAAAATAATAAATCGAAAGAGACTCAAAATGAAATAGAAAAGGACACTTGTATACAATTTATAATAGGTTTTTACACCAATAAACAACAAATTCCACATGGTAGCAAATACACATAATCATTATAAATCAACAAGTAAACAATAGTTATGCCAATTATTTCATATAGATATTATCAAACATGATAAAAAATGAACTTTAAAATATAAATCATATAAAAAAATAATAATCATTGATAATATATAAATAATTATTAGTTATATTTTAAAATTTTGATCATTGATAGGATCCTTAATTCCAATAGATGCAAAACAAAATTTAACAATCTTCCCCTCTTGAGGAAGACATCATCGCAATGGCTTGGTAAACATATGAGTTATTATAAAGACAAGGAAAAATTCTTAGTTAATTTTCCAACTATAACGTTGATCATGCATTACATTTGAAACTTGTGTTTTTGAAATTTTGATGCATCCTTTCCATATGAGTTTTCATCATTAGAAATAAACAATTCTCATATTTAAAAATAATTACTAAAAGTTTATTCAAAAAATATTATTTACCTTTTCCCTATAAGACTTAAGTGATTTTAATGTTTGTTTACCATAAATGCCCATACTTAACAAGTCATATCCTTTCTATGATCATCAACATACATAGGAGATCATCATAAAACACAAAAAATGGATATGGGGAGTTCTACCACTCATCCCTTAAGACTAATAGACTTAATTATCTAAAAAATATGCACATTATTCAATACATCATATAATCACTCCATAAACAACAATCACGTTGTTTCAAGTATTACATTATCTAAGCATAAATTACTCATAATGATGTAAAAATAATACATGTCAACACATAAATACAGTTTAAGATCACATCAACTTAATATTTTAAATTCAAAATACAATAACCTAATTATTGTGGTTCCATATAAGGTATAATTAATGCTCATTTAAGTCAAAACCACTACTAATACTAGTTAAAACAATCATGTCTACTTACAAAATAATATTATAACTTTCACAATTATGGTATTATCAACCACTACTAAATAGTTCAATAATAAATAATACTAAAATAATGTGATCATCCAATGCTGAATAATATAAATATTTTACCATCCACTACTAAATAAATATAATTTATGTTATCAACCACTACTAAATAATATAAATTATGTATATTGGTTCAATAAATGATCAACTCTCAAATATCTATGAGTATGAAACTAATTTTAGTTATGATAGGTTGTTACAAAGGAAAGATTCATCATTCAAACATTTCCTCTAACTTTATCTCCCAAGTTGGAATGATTCAGCACATATTTCCCCAATGACAGTGATTCTATTTTTCATGAATGGCTAGGTGCATATATTAGAACAATGTGTTGTATGATCATTATCACATACAATAATAATATAAACCATGTATATGACCTCTATCTATTATGACATCATGAATGCATGTAAACTAAAAGGTACAATGGATAGACAATGTATACAACTATACAATTACTTTGTCTAATGTTTTTATTATAGTAAAATCCACACACATCCATAATATTTGATAAATACATAATTTTATGTGTTGTTTTAAAATGAATACTTTATACAAAGGTTTAGTACCTTTAATTATTCATTATCTATAACATGGAGGATGACTCATGAGCTAATCATACAAAAAAAAGTAACTATACATAGGAATAAATCCCAAATAGTCTAAATAACCATAAGATACTTTATGAAGGTCCTCTAAAAGGGATCTTAGAGAATAATAATTTCAATATAAAAGTCACAACTACTACCAAAATAGTTTATTAAAGATATCCTAACATATGCCATTACATTTTTTATATGTAGGTTTACCTAACTCATACACTAAGGCACTATAATCTACCCTAAGTATTCCTCATTGTGTTGAGGTCAACATAACCCCATTTTTTGACAATTGAGACCCTTGAGATATTTTGAATATTAACCCTAAAATCATGAACTATTTTTAACATTATTTAGAATTTTAAGATCATCCACTTTAATGTGGTTGGTTCACTAATTTATGGTTTTTCTTTGAGATTACCTAATGTTGCTAATAATTGGTCTTCATGTCTTTTAGTTATAGGTTTTGTGAAACACTTGCTAGAGGAATCATGTTCTAAAACCCTGGCATATACACATGGTTCAGGTTTGAATTTCAATTTTGAAATATCAAGTTTGCAAGAACATTCTAAATTTATTTTGGACTCAAGCATAATTTTTATGTTAAGGCTAGGTCATGTTTTTTAACACAACCAAACCTTAACCTAAAACTATGTGTTAGTCCCTTTTATTTTCCCCCTATGTATCCTATATCTCTAATTTGGTCCAATGTTATGTTGGTAGGGTCTTCTTTATTATATAATGTGGTCCAAATTCTATGCTAAGGCTCCTTTTTAATTTTCCTAGCAGGATCCCTTTTTATTTTCTAGGAAGGTCACTTTATTAATTACTTAGCCTAAAGTTTTAATGCTAAGGCCCTATTTGTGTTTATCAACATTAATGAGACCTTAGACTAAGTTTATATTTACACCATGAGCCATGATTTAATGTTCATGTATCTTTTAGGATCCAATTATATGCGCTTCCTCACACCCTTTGATCCAATGGAGTGAGGGAAAATCCCAACAAACTAAACACTTAGTCTTTCAAACCAATCATGTTTGAGAATTTGGATCATGATCAATAACTCAAACCTTATCATGGAGTAAATATCAGATGGAGTGAGGTAAGCATTAAAAATTCAAGGCCTTAGAAGGTTTGCATACTTGTCACATGACACTCCCACATTTGAAGATTAAAAGTAAAGGGTCACTCATGTCAGAAGGAACCAATCATGTGAAATTTCTTGGATCTTGATCAAATGATGTGAATTAACTCTAAGATCCCAAGAATATTCATGGAGCCACCACATGGCACTCTCACATGGAAACATAAGAATTTGATAAGATTAAATTTGACATTCACATGAATGTCATTTGACATCCACAATGTCATCATTGACATCTATGAGACCATCAATTTTAAGCCCAAAAAACCTATAATAATTCATGAGCTTAAATTTGATGTTCTCATGAATGTAATTTGAGAATCCAAGAGGTTTATTTTGACATTTGTGAGTTCATCAAAATTAAGCTCATCTAACCTTTTACCTTAGACTAAAAGGGGAATATTTTATGTCATTCGACGGGCCATTTTGATTTAAAAACTTAGCATAAAATGATTTAACCTAAATCCAATCATGTTCATTAATAAGAAATAAACTTAAGTACAATAATTTTAGCCTAAGTTATTTTATGTCCATGCACTAACTTAAAACTCATGCACTTTGTAGGATCGAATGGTTCATGCTTCATCACGGTAGATGATCCAATGGTATGAAATAGCTGATGAATTTTCAATAGATCTATAAGAGCCCATGGGCTTGACACATGATGAATGCACATCTAAAATGAGATTGACAAAGGTGTCAGAGCTTAGAAAGCCTATGGATGTGCCAAGTGACATAACCATAGGGCTTGATACCAAAAAGGACCAAAAACAAGCAAGCACCCATATCACAATCAATGGCTCATTTTGATCTAAGAATATTGATCTAATGGCATGAAGAAAAAGGAATTTTTTAAATGCCAATGACTAGTTCTCCCAAGGAATTTATGAAAAATGTCATAAAAAGTGTTAGATAAATGCCAAATAAGTGCCATGCAAGCACAAAATGACAAATAAGATATCTTCTGTGATCAAAATGCAAAGGTATAAAGGCAAAGGTCAAAATAATATTTGAGGCATGTATAAGCCAAACTCTAAATGAGCTACTACCATTAAAGCTTCAAATCCCTAAGACTTGCATAAAAGGCCCTAAGTAAACTTGAGTTTATTACAATGAATCTAAAATAAGTTCAATTATGATTTGAGCATGAAAGAGCTAGACTCGAGACCATTATCAATCTAATTGATATTAATTTAAAACTATAAAATCCATGGTATCTCATATAAAACAATTGAGGGATGAGACATAATTATATCTATCTACAAATAGTGAAGAAAGGGTTTTTAAGGATAATAACCTGGGTACTATAGCCATGAACACTGGCAACAAAAATTAGTTTGACCTCTTTTGGACTATTGAGGAAATGTAATCCATCACCAAAGAAAAACAAAGGATTGCCATAGTTAGCAAGATGTACTATGACCTAGTTGTAGTTCAAATGGTTTGTCTCCATCGTGCTACTACTAAACTAGAAGTACTACATTGTATCGATATCCTTGCTCCCATTTTTGTAGATTATACAATTAAAAATGACTGGATCATCCATAAGGATAGTTCCAAAAGGGTTGCATATATTTACCCTTTAGCCTTTGAGAGATATTGGAAGCTTCCAAAAATCCATGTAGACCTACCCACCATTAAGGAATAGACCACTAAGAATGACCTTGATACCATCCTTAGGCCATGGTTGTTATAAGGGAACTATGTGATCTGAGACCCTGTTGGAAACATCTTAATTGCCTAATTTATAGAGGGAATTATGGTAATCATGACCCTATTAAACACAATATCTAGAGCCCTTGTAACCACATATGTCAAAAAGAGTTGGGTGTCTTATGTCTACTTTATGGCAGAGAAAGGGCTCACTCCTCCAATTAAAGACATGATCAATATCTACCTAGGAAAACAATTTACAACCATCAAGAAGACTAATAATAAATTTTTCATGATTTTTTATCTCTTGGATGCTTTACTAGCCTCCACCTAAATCCCTCACATCAAAAACTAGTCACCTCAGGGTAGATTCACAATCTCCCACCATCATTCAAAGTTACATATATTCAAATATAGACACCACATCTAATGCATTTGTGATTATGTATACCCAATGTTAGTATAAGGCATTACATGGATTACCATGCCTAAGGTAAGACCTCTAACTAATAAATATGTGGATATTATGGGAGACATCTGGTTGTATCCAGATTATACTATGAACAAAATTGAAGGGATTTTTACTCAATCTTACAAATTGCCTATTTATGTTCCTACCAAGCTAGTAGAGTAAGAAATTACATCTCAATTACTCCATGGTGTTGATGGAGTGTGCAAGGAGAAGAGGAAAGGCCTCTTCCATCCCTTTCCTTTAACAATTAGAAGAACTGACTTGGAAGATTAGAATTAGGTGGATGCCATGGCTAGGCATAGAGATTATTTTATTTTTCAATTAGATAACCTCAAAAATTGGGATAATAATGACATAGTGGGAAAGAATTTGAATAATAAACAATTGCCTAAGATAGTTTATGATCATCAACTTCATCCCTATGACACTCTCCACATCAAGGCCTATAATTATGAAGAATTATTGGATAAGATCAAAAATAACAATGTTAGACTTGATATTATCAAATCAATAGTTATGTAAGGGGAGACCTCTCTGACTCTAGTCTTCCCATGGCTTATGTTTTGTTTCTATCTGTTGTTCTCCACTGTGTCGTCGTCTCTCTAAAGGCATTTTTTGTTTGTTTGCCTTCTTGTCTTTTTTGACTATATAGGGTTCAGCCCTTGGTTTTCCACCTTACTTTATCAAAAAAAATGTTAGACTTGATAATATATTGATTATTAATGAAAATACCCTAGGGGAGATATGGAAAATAACACCTATGCAATACCATCTACTACTTGAAGCTTCTAGGCCACTTCAGGCACAACCACAGGTAGAATGAAAGCAACCCCAAACCCAAATCACACAAGGTCCTCATAAGGAAAGGTTGGAAGAGAGGCTTGGTGAGGGACCTTCATCCTTAACCCTTCCTCAAAGACTAGGGTCCCCCATAGAGTTCTTGGATATGATAGCCTTTGATCCCAATGAAATAGTAAAGGATGCACTTAAAGTGTTATCTAAATCTTATGAGTTAGAATAATAAGAAAAACAAAAGGAAAAATCCCAAGCCCAAACTAAAGAGGCCAAAAAATATAAGGGAAAAGAGGTTACTTTGGATTTATTTCTAGTAGCACCCCCATAGAAGAGAAAAGCAGAATTGGCAATTGTCATAGTGGGACAAAAGACGTCAAAGTTGGTTTTCACTCATCCTATAAGTGAAATCAACTTATTTATTGAGGATTACATTATTAATGTACCAATCATCCTTGATTATTTCATTTATGAAAATTTTTGGAATATTCCCACTTTATCTCACTCTAGGTCCTTGACCCAAACTATTAACATTAATTTTTATGATGACATCAAGCCTTGGGTAAAGGCTTTTAGGTAAGAGGAAGAGGAAAGAATGCTAGTGACCACTATAATCTCAAAAAGTAAAAAAATGGATGCTCTAGGAGCATTAAGAAACATAAGGATAGAGGTCTTATAACAACCAAAATACATAGATTCATCTACTACTGTGCAGTTCAATCTAAAAACAACTGGATTAGAGAGAGTGATAAGAAGAAAATCCATGGTGGGGGTTGAAGAGTTCACATTCCAAAAGGTTGAACCATTTATAGGTTTAAATACAATTTTAATGAAGTATCTTGGTGAAATACCCATATATGAAGAGGATATTGAGAGCCTAATAGAGGCTCACTCGGCCCAAGTTAGAGTAAGCATAAGGGGAATGAAATAAAGGATTCATAATTTAGAGAAGGAAAAGGAAAACATAGAGACCTAGGCTATATTATCACTGTATAAGGATATAATAAATTAGTTTGAAGCATATTTTTTGGTATGTTTGATTCCTTAAATTTAATGAAGCTAAGATAAGATGCATCAAACTAGTAGAGTGAGGTGGTCAAAGGATTGATAATAGAATGGAAAGATGCATAGACTAAAATAAGAGATCTCATAAATATATTTATTAATAATAGGATTCATAAGTTCAAAACCACTAGCCTATCCCACCTAAATTATATATTGGGGATAGTGGTGGATAAGATCCAAAGTTTAAGTGTTTCGTTAGTAGGCTTGGATAAACTCCTTATGGATGATGAAGAGCTGATTGCCCATATTAAAAAACTACTTGGAACAATGTTGTCTAATCATAAAAAATATATAGCCTTGGGAATTATTGATGATGTATAATATAATCATAGAGTCACTCTGGTGATGTAGGAGGTAAAGGAAAAAATCCAAGGTCAATCAGACAATGACAATAGTAAAATTTTGTTCATTATCTTCATTGCTAAAGAAATGATTGTAAACGTTAGGAGTATTAAAGAATCAATGGCAAGTGATGACAATAATTTTTAAGACTTATCTAACCAAGAAGATGTCTACATCCTAAATCCATTTGTAGATTTGGAGCTTGTCGAGGAACAACATCAAAGGGCTATGGATATTTTGAAAGAGCAATAGGGGGACCCTTCAACAATGGTCCCACCAATTAATTAATATTCCTTTTTGTAAAAGCATTTTAATATTTGAAATAGGAATATTATTTTTGTAAAGGCATTGTGTATTTTGTTAGACTATTTTCCTCTAGGATATTTTAGTTTTGAAAAGCAAATATATTTTAGAACATTCAAAAAAAGGATAACTGTCTTTATCTTTTATACATTTGTATCTTGTAATTGACTAGTATACTACCTTATCTTTATATAAAATTTACTACAACAATACTTTAAAGAGAGAAAAAATTGAGAAAAAATTGTATACTTTGAGCAATTAATACTATCAAGGAATTTTGTGAAGATTTTCCAAATTTGATGTGTCAATTGTTAATGTGGCTTTCTCTCAATTGTTAGTTTTAAAGCTTGAATTTGAATAGTTTCATGAATTATGAATTTATATTTTTGATACAAGGTTGTTAATTTGTGCTTATGACATATTAGTTGAAGGATCTTAATTTTTTTCTTCATTTATTATGTATTCAGATGTGCTAATGCTATTTAAGTTTGGTAACAAATCTTTAAAGTAAAATATAGTTCTTACTTTTATAATTTCATATTATCCTTATAAATTTGCTTAGTGTATGATGAAATCTAAGCATACACTATTTTGCATCATATACTGGTTAAATACAGGCTCTATTATAATTGAAACTTTGTCATGATATTTGAGTTAAGGATCAACAATCACTTGTTTCCTTTTTCCTTACCCTTCTCTTTTGCTTCCTTTTTCAACTAGATCACTTTAGTTTAGACTTCATTAAAAATATACATTTAGATTAGTCTATAGTTTTATATTTGATCAAAATTAATTATCATTATAAGATATACTTACAATTTTCAAATAATTAGACCATGATGGCTCCCAACCATCAATTAATATAAATTTTGTGGAACATATAAACATTATTTTGTCACTATTTGACTACAGATAACATAAGTTACCAAAAATTGCTACTCATGCTTTGAGTTCCTAGAATTCTAAAAAGATAAGTGTTCTTTGAACACTAAAGACATTTGTGGTACACATAGAGGCATCAACACACTGTAATACTCAACTGTAGTAATCACAATTACATAACAAGTAATGAATTCAATATAGATATTTATATGTTACTAATATTTCATCCTTATCAATACCCATCATTATCAAATATAAAAATGATTTCTAGAGGCTATTTCAACATGATTTAGGTGATTTATATGCAATTTTTAAAATTTAAAAGTATTCTTTCTATGAGTTTTCTAGATTTTTCTTACACATCTACATAGGGGGATTATAATTAGCATGTAAAAGACATTCAAATTAGCTATAACTTAAAATGAATAATTAAATTAAATAAGATAAATTATAAAAAATAAAAGAAATAAGATATCATAATGATAGCATGTCCCACATAGTCCAAAAAATTAGAGAAGAATCAAGATTTGCACATCAAAATCAAAATATCATAACTTCTCAAAGTTTTCTATTGATTTCAATAGCCAAAATTCTCCTCAGTAATAATGAGTTCAATACAAATTATTAATAATAAAGATAAATGGATAAAAGATAGTAATTAATAACTCACATTTAGATTGAACTATAGTTATAATTTTGTCCCTACTAAAAATAAATAAAACTTGCATTGAATTTCCATCCAAATTGCATGTTTTATTTATTTTTAACAATTAATATTCACTTAAAAATAAGTTTGGTTGACTTGTTCTTCCAAATTTGCATGACCTTTAAATAATATTTTATTATTTTAAATAAATAATTATAGCCTTAAATAATATTATTTTTCTCAAATAATATTATCTAGGTCAAAATAATTTATTTGGCCAAGAACATAAATTGCTAAATCTACCTGATATGTTGGTTTCATGGAGACATAACTTTTTAGTAGAAAATTATTTTACTACGATTATTAAACCACTATATTTTAGTTATATTTGTATTTATTCATATAAAATTTTATCATTATCAAATTTTATTTTATTATGTGAAATTCATCATGAAATAATGTTCATAGCCTATTTTGACAACTATGATAGAAAATTGGCCAAGTATGAAAATTGTCAAATCTACCTAGCAGGGTGATTTCGTGTGGCCATATATTTTGATTTGAAACTCATGTGACTAAAAATATTAAAACATTATATTTATATCACACATTAATTCCTTCATTAATTTTTTTTTATCTCAATCCAATTTGATTTGATCTCTCAAATATTGTACCAAAAATTGATGATAAGCAACTTTTAAAAAATTGTACGTGCACAATTTTTACTTTAAACAAAGTCTATCTCTCTTTTGGAAACTGAACATTATATTGATCTATTGAGCACCAATTTTACCATATTTTACATTCATTTTCACCTACAACATGTTTAAAACATATTATAATTCAAATTAAATTCAAATTACTTTCACAATCTAATTGATTGTATATTATTGGATATATATATATATATATATATATATATATATATATATATATATATATATATATATATCTTTTTATCCAATAATATACAATCAATTAGATTGTGAAAGTAATTTTAGCTAAAGTCAAGAGGTCCTAAGATTTTTTAATCTTGGGAATGTTGATACAAAATAAATGTCAAATCAGTGGGGAAATACTCCTAAGTCTTTGATAACCTAGAATATATAGTTTAAAAAGAATTAAATTTTATAAAAAATAAATAAGCAAAATAGAGAATTGAAAAAAGATTAAACATAGTCATGCAACATACTAACCCTTCTTAAATTTTACACTGCGTGTGATTTTTTTGAAAATTATTTCCTCTTGTTATAAGGTTTTTTATAGACATCTAGATAAGCACTGTAAGTTTTATTTTGATTTATTGATTTTATAACAATAGCAATGGAAGGTTAGGAATTACTATGTTGCCAATCAGACATCCATAGCCTTGATAGAGATACCTATATTTCCACTCTAATCATTAATTATTTCCAACCATGAATCCATAACTCAAATATATTTTACTTGAATCATCCTTCTTTTATAATTTTATGATTTTTGTTTCATTTATTTTTTATTTTTTAAACACAAGTAGAAGAAAAGTTAAGAATCACCATTGCCTAGGTGTATGTATAAGAAAACTTATTATTGTCAATATCTCCTTACCCATGTGCATACATATAAATGTTTATTATTTATTATACAAATTTTAATTATTGATATGGGTTATATGCATACCTCAGTAACCCTATGACGTAGCCTCTAATATTTCATAGCCTCTAACATTTTATAATCAATAATGGATTTCACTCCAAGGCACGAGTTATTGGGTATTCAATTTTATAACATGTCAATGGAGTACAAGTAAATTATATAGATTATTTAGCATGGGTCAATTGACTATGTATATACCTATATATACTTAAGGTGAGTGGAAGGATTATGGTTTTAGCTAAAATGGGAAATAATTCCAAAAATAAACTCAAAAAATAAGGAAGGGTAAGGTAAAAAAGAATCTTGTGGACCACACAAAATGAAAAACCTTCAATACCAACACTTGAACTAAGGTAAGACAAGAAATCAATGTACCAATATTTTATATAAGATAATATAGCATACCAAATATCAAACATAATATAATTAAACATGCATGAAGTAAAGGTTGTTGTATTTGTGATATTTTCTATTGTACATATACAAAGGGGGATTATAATTAATATGTAAAAGACATTCAAATCAGCTATAGTTTAAAATGAATAATTTTATTAAATAATATAACAAATATAAAATTAAATAAATAAAATACTAGAATGATAGCATGTCCCATATAGTCCACATAATTGGAGAAGAATAAAGATTTTCATAAAAAGACCAAGTCAAGAAAAACTTACTAGAATTTCCTATTAATATTGCCAACAAAAAATATCCTACAATTAGAATTGGAGGATATAGATATATATCTTAGGATGGGTATGCCTCATATCTTCAATCTTTGTCTAAAATTACAAGTTTAGAATTAAATTTATGCACCCAAGATCATGTAAAATATGCGTGCATCATGACCATATTTAGAACAAACTCTTTGGATAAGAATACAATACGCATACAAATTAAATGAGTTGGGAACTAAATATACACTTCAAGAATAAAATTTAAAAAAATATATATATTTATATCATGTTGGTAATGTGCCATTATTAATTGAAGAGGTCAGTGGAGTAAGTGTAGTTGTAATTAAAGTAACTATTACAGGACCATGCAGGATCAAAAATGGGCCTATCAACATTTTTAAAACAACAAATCCTTGAAAATGAGAGATTTGTGATGCTGGGGGGTGTATGTAAAGTGAAATTAAATTGATATATAAATCAATCCTATCTTAGAGAATATAAATCCTACTTACACTTCTAAATTTTGATATGTTAGATATTCATGGTCATGACCAAGATGGATCCACTGGACTTAGCCAAGGGATCTCTTACCATAATAAAATAGCTAGGGAGGGTTCCAAAGCCTCCAGTAAATCAAAATTATTCAATAAATCTAATTAGTTCCTATGTTTTCATATTCATAAAAATATAATGACAAGTAAATTGAAATCCTAATCTAGTGCTCATTGAAGCTTGTGGCACAAATAAGGGGTTAGTAAACATATTAGTAAACATACATAAGATAAAATTAATTAAGTTATGTATAGGTAAAACCCTAATGCATGGAGAGAGAAATATATTTAAAATCCATTACTTATGATACTTATATCTATTAAAATAGAGTAAAGTTATAGATACTTACCTTGAAGATGAACCCATCGAGACTCAATCTCTCCCTTAGACAAAGGTACACTGCAAGAGGTTTTTGTGATTTGTAAGGATCACTAAAAAAGGCCAAAGTATACTAAGACTTTTCTAAAATATAATATTCTTCTCCAAGTGTAGACCCTAAGATATAATTCCTCAAGTAGAATGGTGGAAGGGTAAATTATAAAAAAGATCAAATAAATAATTAAGTCTTGATGTCTCTCTAAGAAATGGAAAAATTAATGTGTATATATATCTAAGTATAACCTTAAACCCTTTCAAAAGTTTAGCCAATAGGGTCAGCCCAATTGAGTCTATATGGTTATTGACAAAAAAAATTATGTCTTGGTTTAGGTTCACTAGGGGCCAACCTAGACCCTAAATAAGTTTTATCAATTAGAGTATAGGGTCTATGGGGCCAACAATGTAATGTAAACCATTAAAAAGGGTTTTAGGCTAGGATAGGGCTAATGAAAGTAGGAAATGACTATAGATGGGTGAAAAAGAGGAGGAAAAGCTTAGGGGAGTGTTGTTAGGTAAGGTTAGATGGATAATAGGTGGTACTAAAGGTAAAACAATCCTATGAAGTACTAATTATCTATCCATCCCTTTCCTGATGCACCCATTAAGGTGTGCAATAAGAGAGATCGAGACTCAATGGGTTCCTACAAGAGATAAACTATCAGTAATTGAAAAAAAATTAAAATATTATGTGTATACATATGCCCCTCTATAAACTCATCATGTGTCACTCAGATGCAACAAGGGATGGTGCTTCGAGGAAATAAATAGTAACACAACACTGAATCTAAAAAATTGTACTATTTTAAAGTATAAAATAACTAAAGTTAAATAACTAAAATGAAAATAACTAAAAATAAAAATATGCGTAACTCAACTTACCTTTATCATTGGATGATTTTCTTCTATGTTTTTATTTTTGATCATGGAGGGAATATAGACTAATTTCAAAAAACCCAAAGATACGATACTAAAGATAAAAAACAAAAAAACATAGGAAAGCCAAGATAACTGACATGGTGTAGATGAGACATACTTCGAAATTTGGCAAGCTGGGGTGATAAATTTTAAGTTAGGACCAAATGAGTATGTAAAAATTTAGATTAAATCAAGTAACCAAAAATCCAAAGATACTAAAGACTAAAAAATTTGAACAAGTAAACCTTAAGTAAGAAAGGCAAAATCACCAAATCAAACAAAGGATACATGTAAAAAATGGCAATAAAACATCAATGTGAAAGTAGTAACAATCCTTAATTAAATATATATGGGAAATTAAATGGTAAAACAACATTGATAAGTGATAATTAACAATATTTACTCAATCATCAATGGAAAAAGTGCATACAAGGGAAAACAACATTGGTGGGTGAGAAGTAACAAGCCAACTTCACTCAACAATGGAAAAATAATGTGAAAGTATAAATGGAATTAGGTGTCCAAAATATATGTATTAAAATAATGAAAAATGGTAAAATAAAGCAAGGCATGTCTATAAATTTAGATCCATGGTATAAAAAAAGAATCCCTAGTCACTCAAGCATATTGTTTTATTCTAAAGATAGATAAAACTAAAACAAAGTGGTGCTAGAATTGTTGAAGATGTGAAGAAGATGACATATAGAATAAATGTGAAAATAGATTTAGAATCACACTTACCTATCAATGGGGGAAATGAAATGGGTGGAGGGAAAAATAAAGGAAAAATCAAGGTAGAGAAACTCTTTATTAAAGACAAGACACTCAAATTAGGTTTGCCAAAACAAGAGAAATTTTGACATTAAAGACTATAAAGAACTTCTCCTAGCCACACAAAACTTAGGTTAAAAAATTAAGTATGAATATCATCCTATTGGTTCTATGTTTTACAATTCATACACTCAACCTTGCACACTTGAATAAAATGGAAAGCAATGATGAAAAACCCACTAGTATGTCATTATAGCCGAGGAAGAGTTTTGCATCAAGATTGGACTAGACATAGAAAATTATTGGGAGGTGCCTAAATAGGGTATGGTTAGATCCCTAATACTTTTGGCTATGACTAAGACATTTTGAGAGGACCTATGGGGTAGCTTTCTCACATGGAGAGATTTTACAATTCAACCTCCATGGAGATTTTTGACACAAGGAACAAATATGACCAGGGCATAACCAAGTTTACACACTTCATCCATGAAGGGTTGTAAAAAAAAAAAATACTCAGATGATATAAGTCATATACAAGCTACTAAAGATAGATGAAATTGTGACTACATTCTTCACTTTAGAGAATATTCAATAACAGGGGTCAAATAAAACTCTACAATGCTAGAATTTTAAACATAAACTACAAACACATTTCAAATATGCAAGGTCTTATGAATATTCAAATAAAATAACTCTTATAGTATTCAAAAAGTGTATTATTTTATGGTAAGATAAGGTATAACTATTGGATATTTATACAATATAGGGTGGTGTGTTGGTGGCTTCCAAATAGCATGGTGTCTTGCAATATTTTTGGAAAATATTCCTCAGCAAGGATGCAAAAAAAAAATCAAATGCAAGCTAATGGTAAATACCAAATGATCCTTGAAATACTAGAACATACACTAAAACTAACCTTTCAAATGTCTTTCCATATTCAATCCATAAACCTAGGCTGCCCTAATAATTTATTTCATAATAGATTCTAAAATAATGCAGAAAGGGATTTATAATCCAAATCAAAGCTAAAAATCACAACTAGTAATGGGCATAGAAAAAGATATTAAGTCAAATATATTTGAAAAATATATTGTTACACTCAATTAACAAGAAATATCAAATAACTACAAGTACTTTCATTAACTTGAAAAGAACTATTACAACATCAATATTTTTAAATGCTGCCATAGGGGAAAGCATGGTGAGATTACTTTTTTGACAAAGGATACATAAATATTCTCTCAAAGCGCACTAATGTCTATATAGGTACAACCAATTTAGTAGGAAAGACAATATCTACACACAATAATTGATCCTAGAAAACTTTCTATAGAACCTAGACTTAGAGAAAATGAACATCTAAAACAATGACCAACCACCTTGAATAGAGGAAAAACCCCATATTTATACACTTTAAAATATAGCACTATGGGTCGCAATTTTCAAAATTGTAAAATAGACTTTCAATTTTGGTAAGGTGTTTCCAACTAGAAAATATTCCCTTGCCATGCCTAAAATCTTCATCCATTTACACAAAAAACTAATGTTCTAACTACTTCTACAAAGAATGATGAAGATTTTAAAAAAAAAATTTGGTTTCATAGCTGGAGATGTCTTTCACATGAGATAAAAGGATAATATTCATGATAAATGGATAAAAAAACTTTGCCATTATGTGAAACTACCTAGGGATGATCTCAACCACCTGCTTGTACAGCTAGAAACTTCTAAATAGATGCCCTCACTTTCATGCATGCCATGGAACAACCTAATTTTTGCCATGATTCTTTGGGAATATCTTGGATCCATGACCCTTTGAATGATATTATTTAGAGTGTCCCACCTTGGATTCGTAAGCCTATAATTTCTCACTCTAGAGGAGCTTGAGCAAACAAAACAAAATGAAAATACAACTTAAGTTATTTTCAACTTTTTACTTTTTGGCTCCAACTTGTATTTTCAAATTTTGCATCTTGTATCTTTTATTCTTATAAATTTTCCTATTTAGGGTTACCTCCTTATTTCCTTTTTTAATTCATAAATGCATTATTTCATTTTTGACTTACTAGGAAAATTTTGACCCCACTTGGTAATTTATAATTTATGCAATTGGCACTTATAGTCCCCCTAGGAAGTTCCCCAAGGAAATTCTCAAATGAGCACATAAGGGGTTAGTAAATCCATTTTTAATTATAATGCACTGAATATAGACTTTTCCTTCTTATAACTTCCCTTCTCATATAGGATTTACCTGAGATATATAAAGAGGTCATCAATTTTATGAACATAAGCTCTTTAATATTAGAATGCCCAAAGAACAAAAATAATGTCAATAGGTTGTAATTTATTCATAATTATTCTATTTTCTTGTAAATTATCCATCTATATTTCTAACTGTCAAAATACAAGTTCTATCCACAAGTCCCAAACTTTAAATGTACCTAAAAAAAATTAGTGGTATCTAGATGTTCAACCTTTATGCCCTTTATAGCATCCTTAGGAGCTAAATCATGAGATTTTTGGATAAAGGGACATGTGGCTCTTGAACCACATTTGAAATTACTTTTAAAACCCAAGACATCCTACATAGCTACCATGACTCATTTGTAATTTTCTTAGTCAATTTTTTGTCAAGATAGTACCCTTTCACCATGTGGCTACTCCTTATTTATCCCAAGTCCTTTGACAAGTTAGATCTCACACATGACATTGATCTTGAATCATGATCAAATGTGGATCATCGATCCAATTTACCATGGATCAAATGCCACTCTCTGTCTACTATGGATTAAATTTGACATTTGTATACCTATCATTTGACATCTACATGAACATCTTTGATGGGTATGTGACTATTAAATTTAATCCTCAATAGATAACCACTAATCCTAATTTTGATGCTTATGTGCCCATCATTTAATGTCCACATGAACATATTTGACAGGTGCATTATAGTCAATTTTAAGCCCCAATAGATAGTTATCATGGCTTAAATTTAACATTTATGCACCATCATTTGATGTTCACATGAACATATTTGATAGGTGTATGACCATCAAAATTAGGCCCCAATAGATAATGACTTAACTTAATTTTGACATCTGTGTGACCATTATTTACATCTGCATGGCCATCACACTACTTGTTCATCTTTTTGAAATCTTGCATCTTGATCCAAAAAAAACATGAAGGCACCTATCTTATAGGAGATGTTTCAAGCATAAAAAACATCATTTACATATAAATCCTTTGTATTGAAATTATTTTTAAACAAAATTATAAAAATACACAAGTGAACTAACTCATTTGTTTTTTTTGCATTTTCTTAGAGATCTACTAAAAAATTCCTCCTTCCAGTTTGCATCCTTGATCCCATTTGTGTGGATAAAGCTTGGACCATCGAATGCATAAGGCCCAATCCTTTACTCCACATTCTGTTTAATTCATGATAGGGTCCCTGTGATGTTGACACTTATCACCATCTCATTCATCCTAGGGCTTTTTGTCTTCGACATTCTTATTTACATTAACCTGGTCTTCAATATTTTTGTCTTGGTAGTAAATATTGTAGGATTTTTTAGTATCAACACTTCTAATCCTGGGCCCTTTATTTATTGGTACAATTATTTTGGACATCTTGTTCATAATAATTTTCTTGAATAAATTGAACTCTCTCAGAAACTTCTCCCATAACAATTCGGTCTTCAGCATTTTTGTCTTCATCAAGATAATTGTTTTGGACATTTTGTCTAATATAATTTCCTCAAAGAAATTGATCTTTACACTTTTGACAAATAAATTGGACTTTACACTTTTTCCAAAGGAAATAGACATTACACTTTTACTGAAGGAAATGGAATTTTATTAGTCTTTTATCTATGGGTAAAATGCCTAATGGAAAAGTATCCTTTGTACATTTTGTTGCAGACAATTTTTTTGAAATAAATGGACCTATGGACTTTTTTCTACAAATAAAATATACAAAAAAATAAGTTTTTGGCCTTTATATAAAAAAATTTGGACTAAAACATAATTTTTTTCAGACCTTTTGCATGAGAAAAATGCCCAAAGGCAACATACCTTTACCATATGCTACGTAAAGATCGATTCAACACTTAGCCAATTCAACATGAACTTGACCTTGGAGTGAACATTTGAAGATATAAATTTGGTTGAAGACTTAGGTTTTGACACTTGAAAAGGGTTCATTTACTTCAATGAAGTTTTGGGCACTAATACTAGCTCTCACCTAGGGATGGATACCCCTTATGGGTGTGCAAAGAAACCCAAAACATAAAATCAGGTGTCAAACCATTGGGTCACAAAGTCAAGACTTAACAATTTTTATAAAACACTCATGAAGACTCAATAAAATATGATAAACTTAAAAAAGTAGATCATGAGGATATGAAAATGAAAACATGATAGAAACACGAAAGGAAACTATACAAACAAGGCCCAAAGCAAAGGGGAAATAGAACATGAAATAATAGAAAGACAAAAATATACACTATATAATCTATACATAATTGTAGGTTTATGCACTTAATCAAAGAAATTTTTTAAATATTTTCCATTAATTAGAAGCTCCAATATTTCACCATCCAATTCTTTCAAGAAGAAAGTATGATCCCCAATTTGGTAGTCAATGGAATAGGGGCCCATCCACAAGGCATCAAATTTTCCATGCTTGCCTTTATCTTCATGTCTTCTATCCCAAAGTAGAACCATATCACCAACTTGGAAAATTCTTTGAATGACCTTCCTATCAAATATATTCTTCATCTTTTCCTTGAACTTGAGGTGTCTTTCATGAGCTTGTCTTCAAATTTCATCAAGCTCAATAATTTGGTTCATCTCACTCTCATAGTGGTTGATCTTCTCATCATCCACTAGTTTTTGTATAAGCTTATAAGTTGACAACTATAAATTTATAGGAAATAATACTTGAGTTGCATAAATAAGCTCAGAAGGGATTTTGCTTGTATGTCTCTTGGGTGTGACACTACCATTCTATAAATCCAACTTTGATTGTTCACCCTACTTCTTATTTTATTCCAAAGTATTTCTAATGATTTTGAGCAAGTTATTATTATTGGATTTTGCTTTGCCCATTACTTTGAGGTTTATAATTGGAAGCATAAGTCAATTCAATCCCATACTATTTGCATAATACCACTAAAGTTTTAGATCTAAATCTCATGGCATTATCAATAATTATATTATAGGCACACTAAATCTACAAATAATTTAATTTAGTAAGAAATCCATAACTACCTAGTGTGTCACCTTATTTTTTAGGATTGCTTCAACCTATTTCTTTAAAGTAGTCTATTGCAAATAGTATCCATCTATGTCTAATATTTAATGAATCAACAATTTATCCAATGAAATCCATTCCACATTATTTGAAAGGTCCTTCAATCGTTTCAGGATATAAGGGAAGATAATCTAAATATTTCATCCTCCCAACAAAGCATTGAAATTTCTCACACTTTCTAACTTTTTGACCAAAATCTTTAAACAAAAATGGTGACTAATAATGAGCTCTCAGAATTTTATGAGCTATGACTTTAGGTACAAAATGGACACCACATACTTCACTTTGGAAGTCTTCAATTAGGACATTATTATATTCTTCTATCACACATATGAGGGGAACCCCATATGGATTCTTCCATGCTAGTCCATTCTCAATCAAGAGGTATTTCTAGGAGAAAATTTTGAGAGTTATTCTTTGATTTTTGTCCAAGGTATGGGGATAATTCATATTTTACAAGTAGTAACAAAATTATCTATACCATAGAGATATGTTAAATTTACTTAATGATTAATCAACATTAAAAACAATAGTGTTTACCTTAATAGCTTGTAAATTGGCCTCAACTGTAAGCTTGGCTAGACACACCCCTCTTAATAAATTGGTGGTCTAAATATACACATCATACTCTTGTAATTTTTTGACCCACTTGCATCTCTTACTAATAATTTAGTCTGAGTCAAGTTGTCCTTCACCATGGTATGCAGGAGATAACAAACAGTTTCTAAACTCAGAATATAAGGCATGAACATCTTAACAAATTTCAAGAGAGTGAAATATTATTTTTCCATGACGGTATAATTCAATTAAAGACCTTGCATAGATTTTCTAAATAAATATATGGGATGTTCATTCCCATCTTCATTATTTTTTAATAGAATAGTATAAATAGTATTGTATGATGCAAAAGAGAATATCTAGAATGACTTAGTGTAATTAGGGTTACCCAAGATAGGATCAGACTTTAAATCTCCCTTAATGTCATTGAATGATTTCATGTCCTTCTCTTCTTACTTGATTATATGATTCTTCTTCATCATGGAAGTGATAGGAAGAGTGATCTATGTAAAATTAGACACAAACCTCCCTACAAAATTAATTTTCCCTTCTCTAGGGATAGGAAGAGTGATCTTTGTTCTTTCTCTTATTTTGATGTAGGTATTATAGAAATTATAGGTGTAGGAATATTTCATCTAGTGGAGGGATAAAAATAGGAGGTAATATTATTTAAGGAATTAAGGGAATTGGTGGTCTAGTTGTAATCTTGTCAGCTTGAACTAGATAAATTTATGCTTTGATAGCCACCTCATAAGTATCTAGAATTATATTTAATCCCATAGATTAGATCATCACTACTAAATAACTATTCAAATCCTTTAAATAATATATAAAGCCAAGGTTGGGGGTTGGTCTAACTGAGACATGGATTCTATCCCAAGTTTTTTAGAACCTTGTGTTTAAGTTTTGCATGACTTCATGAAGAGTTATCTTAATGGTAGTTAGCTACTCTACAACTGATAAATTGTCCTCAAATATTTTACACAAGTCTTCTCCTAATTGGTCCCATGTTTGAATTGAATTAGTAGTAAGAGATATATACTAATATAGGTCTTTTCCTTAAAAAGAATTAACTAATAACATAATAGCTATATTTTCCTCAATGATGTTATGGATATTACAAAAACTAACTATGTTTATGAGGTGCTTAGAAGGTGTTGTAGCTTAGTCTCTAGCATAATAGGGAAAACTTTTAAGGGCTACAACTAAGACAGGGTCATAGTGAGGGAGGGAAAAAGGAATTTAGCCATTAAAACCCATGAAAGCTCTAGTGAATACCATTGATATGAGAGGTTTTAATAAAGGTCTTCTTGTAGGGGTAGGCCTTGAAAATGGCCTAGGTTAAAAGGTTCCCTGATATGGATGTGTGTTGGAAAACCTTAATATATATTTTTTAATTTAAAGGTAGTTCAACAAATTTAAAGGGAATACCTCTTAAATTTGACCTTGTTATCACTTTTGGCCTAAGAGATAGCTACTTCTCTACACTATAGTGTTGATTATTTCTTTTGGAGTCACTATATATTGTTCCTTGGGAGCTTAATTATAATAAATTTGATCAAATTAGCATCAACTTTGATCAATATTCCTCTTGGACTATGGTCCCATTGAGAATTCTATAAACTATTTTATGATCAATTTTTACCCTTGGAGAGGGTCTCCAAGCCCTTTCCAATTGAACTACATAATGGGAACAATCCTAGGTTGTGCATCACCTAAGGTGGGGTTGGACCTCTAGAGAAGGTTGGCTTCCTCTTGATTCTTACCTAAAATAATGATAAAATATTTTTTCACAAGGAAAAGGGTTAGAAAGAGGGTTAAGGGCTCCTAAGAAATCTAAAATGGTGATGCACTAAAGTTAAATTCACACTCATATAAGCTTGAACACACACTAGATAAACAAAGGATAATTATAGCTCACACAACCTCATAATCTCACTAGTTTCATAAATATTTCCTAGAAGAGGTCCCAAATAGAACATTGATCTAGACCTAGACGTTAGCTTGAAAACAAATTCAAAGAGGCAAGTAGAAGGATAGTAAAGTAGGAAGAATCTCCTTCACAATTTTACCATACACAATCATACTAAGCACTGATTAAAGATAAGAGATAGGAAAATAGTTGATCTTATTACTTCAAAAGGTACTTATTATAATATTTTTATAGGTTTTAACCATATCAAATGAGCACACTTTATCAAGAGTCTTAATGAGTATCCTTGTCCTAGAAAGAATGAAAAATTCTAAGAGCTAAGAACCCCCATAATGGGAATGAGAATAGGATATATAGAAGAAAGGAGAGAGAGAGAAATAATGTGTGAACACATCATCAAAGAGGTAATGCACCATCTTAAGTTATTAATTGAAACTTGATCTACCACCCTTTTTGATTGAATGTTTCACCACCCTTTTCTATTAATCAAGGTATTGTTCATAGCTTACCAAGTGGGAAAGTACCCGTAGGATACAAGGATGCATTAAATAATATTGGCTATGATTTACCACCATGAAGTCTTTTTCTTTAATCCGCTACACCATATCCATCTGAAGATAAAACTTTCATGCTTGTGGATCTGACAGAATAATGGATTTTTGCATTTTAGGTGGTTTTTTGTCAAAAATAAGGCCATGATAAAGGATGGCAACCACTTTCATAATAATAGATATCTACCCTTGATCAAATATGGACCTAGAACCCATCTATAGATTAAAAACCAATCTCTTTTATTGGTTTTCCTATAGTCATTTATGTTGATATAGGCCTATATACTACATAGCTTGTTTTGGTCTCCATTAGGTCTAAAAGACTTATTCTACATCTAAAGAGCTCTGCTAGCATTGCTTGGTCCCACTAGTTAAAACCTAATCTTATCTGGACCTATCTCCCTTATATTTTCTTTACCTATATCAAAAATCTACCCATTTGACCTCTCTTAAAAGTCTTGGGCTTTCCATTGTTTAATTGGCTATCAAAAATGACTTAGATTATTGACCCATTGACTCATCTCACACCATCGATCCTCATCTATATAATTGAGTGAGATCCATCAATCCTACCCTTGATTTGTCAATCTCTACCTAGGCTAGTACCACTTGGTAGCCCCACATTTTCACTCAAGATATGTTGTTAGTTTGTCTCCTTTTATATTTTCACCCCATGGTGACCTCATATTTAATCTGAGATTTTTGACTTTTTAAACATCACTCATACTATTGATCTACCTTTGTATGCTCCAATGTACTCTGTTAGATCTACCTATACCCACATACCTATCTTTACCTACTCACCATTTTATTTTATCTAAGAACTGAAGATTTGGACACTTGTCAAGCCTATGTTCAATCAAGAACCCCTTTGACAAATTTTTAAATACAAATGACTATTTCATGATGCCCAACTTTGACATCTATATGCCTATATTTGATGTTCATGTGAGTGTATTTGACATCCATGTGACTAACACTAAATTTTTTAAATCTAATGGTTATTTGTCATGGTTTAAATTTGATGCTCACATGCCCATCATTTGATATATGTGCAAATGTATTTGACATTCATGTGAATGTATATTATGTCTTCATGATCGTCAATCTTTAGACTCTAATGGAAGACTATTGAGCTTAATTTTGACACTTACATGAACATCATCATCTGATTCTCATGCATTTTCCCTAGGTTATTTCCATTAAATCCTTTATCAAGCATTTATCTTAGATATATTTCTTTGTGATTTTTATCTTAGCCACTTTCTTTGAAATAATTATGTCTATGGGATTTGTCTTGGATAATTTATCTAATGGAAATGACATCAAGGTTTCACCTTTAAGATAATTTGTTTTGAACATTTTTCCCAATTGAAATGTGCCTTTGAAAATATTATCTTAAATAAAATATTTAAAATAATTTGCTTTTAGGACTTTGACTTAGCCTTTTGATGTGAATAATTTTCTTGAAAAAATTAGGTCTTCAAGAAAATTATTGTAGAATAATTTTCTTGAGAGAAATTTGTCTTTGTTTTTTGCCTCAAACAGAATGTTCAAAACAAATTAGGTCTTTAGGAACTTTTTCATGGACATTTTGTCTGAGAAAAATCTAATACTTAGCCAAATGCTTGAAATAATTTCCTCGAAGGAATTCAAAATTAACTTTTGCATCAAAAAAATGTTTGAAAGAAACATGCCTTTGGGAACTATGTTTCAAATAAAGTATTTGAGAGAATTCCCAACACTTAGTCAAAAATGGAAAAGTCCACAAGAATTGAACTTAGCCGAAATTCTAAAATAGTTACCAAGTAAGGACTTAGCAAAAAAATGGGTTTGCACTTAGCCTTTTGAAATCTTATAGATTTTTTTGAACTTATACTTGGACTTTGAATGGTCAAATGACTTTCCAATACTTTTGGAACTTATCTGTAACCTTTGAAATAATAAGATACCATGAAAACTACTTGGATCCCTCCATTTATGATTTTGAGCTTGCTTCTAATCCATTTGATCCATCTTTTCCATCTAGAACCTTGGTCATATATTTAAACTAGGTAGAAGCTTGGTATGTGGGCCAAAAATGGCTAACATTTTTGGTGACTCACATGGAAGCATGCTTTTTATGCTTGGATAACCCAAACCATTTGCCTTATCTGATCAATTAGGCATGGATTCAAGTCTTCTCTCAATTGATCATGAAGATAATGTAAGGATATCCCTACTTAAAATATAATTTTGAAGTAACAAATATCAAAAGAAACAAAACAAAACAAAGTGCCCAAGGCACTTTGGGAAAGGAAATAACTTAACAGAAAGAAAATGTACATAAGGCACTTAGAGGAAAGCATAAAATCTACTCTAATACATATAATATGTTACAATGGATGCAATGCTTCTAATAATAAGGATTTAAATTAATTCCATTTATTGAGATGGGTAATACCTCCCTATCTAGTTAGGAAAGTTGAAAAACATTAAGTTCTTTGCATCCATGGATTAAATAAGGACCACTACAAAAGTTATCAAACTTGGTCTAGTTACTTAGTTTGGCCTTATTTGAGTCCCATTTAAGGACTAGGTCCCCTTCCTTGAAGCTCCTTTTTATATTTCTCTTTTTAAATACCCTTTTAACTTGAGTTTGATGTGACTCTAGAGTCTTCCTTACAAGGTCCTAGGTTTCTTCTAGCTCCATCAGATCTATCATTCTCACATTCATGGATTCATCCTCTATTAACTCAAGCTTATTGGCTAACTCTAATAAAAGAAACTTAAGAGAGATAGGTAATTTAGCTTCCCTTCCATACATAATAACATATGGATAATTACAAATGGTGGTTTTAGGAGTCACTCTATTAACCCAAAATGTTGTCCTTAGCTTGGTGTATCATGTTTTATAATATTCTTCCATGGTCATCCTGATGATCCTTAACAAGTTCTTATTTGTGGACTCTAATAGTCTATTTCCTTGAGGATATTAGTAGGAAGAGGTGTTAAGGTAGATGTCCAATTTGAGATCTCACTCAATTGCCTTCATACTAAGGAATTCTAATGCCTTGTCTAAAATTATAGTGGTTAGGATACCAAACTTTGTCAAAATACTATCATAAAAATCTAGAACTTCACCCTGATTAGCCTCCTTCAAAGTAATGGATTCCACCCACTTGGTGAAGTAGTCAACTACAATGATCACCCATTTATGCATTTCACTTGATGGTGGGTTGATCATACCTATGAATTATAAACCCATTGCATGAAGGGTTGCTCCACCTAGATCAAATTGAGCAGAAGGGCTGTTAGTTTATGATTTCTTCTAAAGAGATCACACTTTCAGAATTTTATAACCCATGTATTAACATCTTTGAAAATATTAGGCCAATAATAACCAGCCCTCATTACCTTTTCTTCTATGGTTCTAGGTGTAAAATGGCCTCCTATAGGCCCATCATGAAATCACTCTAATATTTTGATCACCTAGTCATCATCTATGCACCTAATGAGTACCCCATTAAGGTATTTTCTAAAAAACACACCATTGGAAAATACATAAGCTATGATTTAAATACTTAAATACCTTCTTTTGGTTCTATCCAAACCTTGGGGGCATTCTCCTATTATTAATAAGTGAGCCATATCTTGAAGCCATCTATTTTGAAGTGAAGGTGTACCTTCTTGTGAGTTATCTTGGGTTATCAAAATAGCTTCCTTATCCTCTTGGAGATCATTCACCATGTGCTCACATAAACCCTTGCCTTTGACCAGCTTCGTAACCTTGATTTATATATCATATTCCATGACCTTGGTAATCCTATCTGTTCTCTTTTCACTCAAATCCTTGTTAAAGAGGAAGTCCCTAACTATAGAAGGAGACACCATGTAATGAATATTTTTGTTAGAGAGCATGGGTCTAAACTTATTAAGACTCCTCAAGGCTGAAAGAATTGGATTTTAATTGAAACGATACCTCACCTCATATCCTTCCATACCTTGACTAAAAAATGCAATTAGCCACTCCATTCCTTCATGATTCTTCTACATTAGCATAGTTGATATGTTGGCAACATTTGCAAAGGTGTACAAGATTAAGTCCTTAGATAAGTGTGGATTCATGAGTGAGGGTGCCTAGGAAATGGCTTTCTTGATGGATTCAAAGGCTTACTTGCCTTTATTAGACCAATTAAACACTTAATTATTATTTATCATGGTGGAGATAGGTTTGACCAAGTTTTCAAAATCAACTATGAACCTTCTCACAAAGTTAATCTTCCAAAGGAAGATATGGATCCCTTTCTTATGCTTTGGCAAGGATAAATCTAGGATAACACTTACTCTCTTAGGGTCAATGGATAATCCCTCTTTTGAAATAATATGACCCAAAAAATTACCTTAGTTTACATAAAACACATATTTCTTAGGATTCAAAGAGACCCCATACTCTTTGTATCTCTATAATATCATCCTCAAATGGTCCATGTGCTCACTAGCTTTCTTGGAGAGTACTATGATGTCATCCAAGTAGATCAGTACCATTTGATTTAGCATCCCTTGGAAGGCCATGTCCATTTCTATTTGAAAGGTTTACACAACATTGGAAAATAGAAAGGATATATTATGGTAATAAAATGTTCCCCACTTAGTGGTGAAGGTAGTCTTGTAATGGTCTTCCTCTCTCACTAGCAGCTAGTTATAACCTGAATATCCATCCAAGAGAGACAAGCATTCTGAACTAACAACTATTTTTAGGAGTTATTCCATAGATTTTAGAGGGTAATGATCCTTCAAAGAGACTCTATTAAGATCCCTGAAGTCCACACATAGTCTGATCTCCCTACTCTTCTTCCTAACATGCACTAGATTAACTACCCATGAGGAGTGCTTAATCAGAAAGATGATCATAGATTCAACTAACTTGGTCAATTCATTTCTCATGAGCTCCTTAATATTGGGGTTTATGGGCCTATACTTCTGTGTGATAAGCTTGGCATTATCCTTTAATTCAATAGTGTTTTGGGCTAATTTAGGATCAAATCACCTTAGGTCATTATGTTTCTAAGAAAATATGTCTATATATTCCTTACAAAGCTCTATGAAATCATGCCTTTAAGATTTAGTGTTTACCTTCCCAAGATTGAGGAGATTGTTTACAAAGATAATAAAACTCTCATAATTTTCTTCATTATTTGACATCACTACTTTATCCTTCCTCATATGGTTCCCTTCATTAAATAGACCTTCTAGGATGATTAGCCCTTTAGGAAGAATATTGGACCTTAATTGAAAAATTGATCCTCATAATAATGATGTAATTTTTGTTTGTTGATGGAGGAAAACTCTACTTCTTGCTACAAGAAACATGAAATATGTTTGTCATTTTCAAAGACCCACTAATGAGATTCATTATCTGGAACTGATGGTCTTATTACCACTTTGACATGTGGTTGCACCTTAGTCTTTTTCAATTCATTTGGGATATCAAAATGAGCTCCCATAGCTACTAGTCTATCATTGTGTTGATTTTTGCCCCTTGGCATTGATTAGATGTTGAAGGCCTCAAAGTCCTCAATTAGGTCCCACACTCTTCTTAGTGACATTCTAGCTTATGATGTGGTACAAAACTAATTCACTATCCCCATAGACTTACAATTACTTAATCCTTCTCTTGAAGCCATTGAAGGCCGTAAATGAGACCTTCATATTCTACTATATTGTAGGAGTAACTAAATTGAAACCTATATGAAGCTAAGTAATTATCATTTAAAGTGGGTATTATAATTACACCTACACACACTCCATGTTTTATCCTTGAATCATCAAAGAGAAACCTCCATAGACCACTAGGATTTTCTTGAGGCCTCATGAGGAATGGCATGGGTTGGATTTCTTCATGGAAATAGTAGACACCCAAGTCCCTTTATTCAACACCCTCTAAGGGGTATAAAAATTAAATGTCATTCCATAGTTCATCCTAAAACATGTCTAGTATCTCATCTGAATGAGTGTTTAGCTCTTACCCCATTACAAATTGATCCTCATCAATAATGGTGCAATTGATGTTGTTATCATTTGGTCTATATGGCTCTATGTAGAACTGTGTAATGGGTTTGGATTTGATTGAAACTTTGGTCCCATATATGTTTTTAAATGACATATATGACTAATCTACTAAAAATTAGACTCCAACCTTTGTAATGAACTCCTTGGATAGGCATAGTGAAAATAAAGGAGGCATATCAAAGATCAACACATATTGAGCCACTGAGATACTATGATAAATGTGTAGGGTCATATTGAGGTCTATGATGATGTTAGATGGATTGGTAGAAGAACCATAAAGTTGAAACACCACTTTAAATTGGGACTGATATTTTAGACTAAGTTGGTCAGCTATGGAGTTTGGCATTACTGAGCTACTAGTCCCACTATCCAATAAACAATTATGCACCAAAGAGTCACCAATGATCACTTCAATGTAGAAGAGAGGAGGCTTGACTATTTTACCTAATTTCCCTTCATTTGGTCCTTTGGATGAATTTGTAAGGACCACATTTTCTTTGGTGGCTTGTCTACAACATTGATATTTGATAGTCCTTTTTGAAGGATCTATACTTGACCAGGCATGGAGAGCATGTCCCATATTAACACACTCACATTAGACCTTTTCATTTATTCTAAAATATTGATAGGTGAACCACCAACCTTTGGTTGTACTTTAGGGGCCATATTTATGCCTTGAGATTATGATTTTAGAAGGACTAAGACATTTGCCTAATTCTGACTCCTTGGAACTATTGGGGCCTTTAGAATGGTAGTAAGTATAACTAGCTTGGATATTGAAGGATTAATGGTAGGAAACACCTTCATTGGTTCCTAGTTACGATCCATGTTCCTTCTTTCAAATCTTGAGTTTGCATCCACTAGAATATAAGCCTAGTTAGAACTAGCCTATTGGTTGAGTACATAACACTCTTCTTGTTCATAGTTTATCATTGTATCACCCAACTGGCCTAGTCCTTAATCAAGGTTTTGACCTTTTTGATGATATTTTAGAATGGTCATCATAGGTACTTCTGCATTTTGGGTCATGAGAGCTTGGTTATACCCAAAATTAGTAGCCTGCTGCCATTGGTCATTAAATGCTTGAGTGAAATCAGTGGTTAGTACAATGGATTGCCCAAAGACTAATTCCAAGGCATGGTACCATCAACTTCTTGATCCATATTATTTTTAGTCGAGACAAAGGTGTTGGATGTTCTTTTAGCATTAGGATTGTAATTATTCTTCCTATTATAGCCATGTTGCCCATATCTTTGGTTTTGGCCTTGGTAGTTCCTTTTCTATGGTGGCTTATTTACTTGAAAATATTGTAACTAAGGTTGATATGAACCTTAATAGGGCCTATTAAAAACTTATTACCTCTTAACATTTACTAGCTCAATTCCCAAGTATTGAAACATGCTCTTGAGCTCTTGAAAGATATTTTTCTCTTGGGAATCACTGGATCCATTAGTATAAACTTTTCTTTATTTTCATGTAGTCATTGCAACAATTGTAGATGTAGGAGGAATGACATCCAGTAGAGGGATAGGAATAGGAGGTGGTCCAGTTTTAGGAAATAAGGGCATTAGTGGTCTATGTGTAAGCTTGCTAATTTTAACCATCCAATTTTCTACATTGATGGCCACTTCATAAGCATCTAGAAGTATATTTCCTCCAATAGATTATATCATCAATTTTATATCACTATTCAAAGCTATTAAATAATATAAAAAGGAAAAGTTAGGGTTTGTTCTAACTAAGATTGGGATTCTATCCCAAGTTTTTTGGAACCTTGTCTTGATTCTTGCATTACTTCATGAAGATCTCTCTTAATGGTAGTTAGCTACTTTGTATTTGAGAAATGGTCACTTTATTCCTCAAATATTTAACACAAGGCTTCTCCTAATTGGTCTTATGTTTGAATGGAATTAAAGTCAAGGCCTCTATACCAATCTAGGTCCTTTCCTTTAAAACAAGTAGTTAATAACCTAATATATATATTTTCCTCAGTGACATTATGGATATTGAAAAAATGGCTATGTCCATGAGGTTCTCAGAAGCTGTTGTATCTTGGTCTCTAGTATAATACAGAACACTTTTAAGGATTGCAACTAGGATAGGGTGAGAGTGAGCGAGGGATAAAGTACTTTGGCCATTAAAATCCATGAAATATCTAAGGACTACCATGGATATGAGAGGGTTTAATAAAGTTATTCTTGTAGGGGTAGGGCTTGTAAATGACCTAGGTGAAAAGGTTCCTTGATATAGATGTGTATTGGCAAACCTTAATCTTTTTGCTAAGTTTAAAGGTAGTTTAACAAATTCAAATGATATATCTCTTAAATATGACCTTTTTTTAACCTTTGGCATGAGATAAATCTACTTATTTTCACTACAGTGTTGATTATTCCTAATGGAGTCACTAGAGGTTGTTGCTTTGGAGCTTAACTACTACATATTTGATCAAACGAACATTAAATTTTATCAATCTTCCTCTTCCACTGTGGTCTCACCAGGCATGCCAAAAACTATTGTAGGATCAATTTTCACTCTTGGATAAGGTTCTTTATTCCCTTTCCAATTTATATTCATAATGGGAATAACCCTAGGCTATGGGTTACCTAAGGTGGGGTTAGACTTCTGAATAAGGTCAACTTCCTCTTGATGCTCACTTAAACTAATGCTTCATAATGAAAAGGGTTAGAAAGAGGGTTAGGATCTCCTAATAAATATAATATGGTGATGAAACAATGTTAAATGGACACTCATATAAGCTTGAACACACACTTAATTAACATAGGACAACTATATCTCACACAACCTCAAAATCTCACTAGTTGCATATATTTTTCATAAAAGAGGTCCCAATAGAATAATAATCTAAACCTACAAGTTAGCTTGAAAACACCATCAAAGAGGCAAGTAGAAGATTAGTAAACTAGGAAGAATATCATTCACAATTTCACCATACACAAGCATACCGATCACTGATTCAAGACAAGAGATAGACAAATAGTTTATACTATTACTTCAAAAGGTAGTTATTAAAATATTTTGACAAGGTTTAACCATATCAAATGGCTTTTGTAAGAATCATAATGAGTATTCTTATCCTAAAAAGAATAAAAAATTATAAGAGTTGAGAACCCCCATAATGGGAATGAGACTAAGATATATATAAGAAAGGAGAGATAGAGAAAGAATATAGGAATATGCAATCAAAGAGGGAACATAGCATATAAGGTCATTAATTGAAACTTGATCTACCACTCATTTTTCTTAAATTCTCTAACACCATTTTCTATTAAGTAGGGTACTACTCATAGCTTACCAAGGGGGAAAGTTCCCATAGGCCTCGAGGATGCATTAAATTATCTTAGCTACAAGTTCCCACCACTAAATCCTTATTTTGATCCTCCATGCCATCTCCAATATAAGAAAAAACTTTCATGCTAATGGATATAATAGAATCATGGATTTATGAATTTTAGGTGGCTATTTATCAAAAATAAGGCCATGCTAAAGGATGAGAACCCCCTTTAAGATCATAAATATCTACCCTTGATCAAATCTAGACCTATATCTCTTCTAGAAATAGAAAACCAATCTCTTTTATTAGTTTTCCTATAGTCATTCATGTTGATGTAAGCCTATAGATTGTGTAGCTTTTTTTTGTCTATATTAGGAATAAAATACCTATTCTACCTCTAAGGAGCTCTACTGACAATGCTCAATCTCACTGGTTCAACCCTAATCTTATTTATACTTGGATCCTTTATATTTGCTTTGCTCAAGTCAAAAATCTACCCCTTCAACCTCTATCAAAAGTCCTAGGCTTTCCCTTGTTTAAATGGTTGTTGAAAATGACTTGAATTATTTCCCCATTGACTCATCTCGAATCATTGATCCTAGTTTGTATGATAGAGTGAGAGCCATAAATCATGTCTTTGATTTATTAATATCTACCTATGTGGGTACCACTTAGCAACCCCATGTTTTCACTCAAGATCTATTGTCAATCTATCTACTTTCATGTTTGTACCATGTGGTGGCCTTGAATTTAATCTAAGCTCTTTAAATTTTCTAACCTAACACCATTAATTTGCCTTTTTATGCTCAAATTTGCTCTATTAAATCTTATTGGACCCATAAACCTATCTTTCCTTGCTTATTATTATATTTGATTTGGGAACTCAAGATTTGGATACTTATCAAGCTTGCATTCAATTGGGGACCCTTTTGATGATTTTTGTAATATAAAAAACTATTTCATGAGGCACAATTTCGATTTCTATATGCCCATATTTAACATCCATGAGAATGTATTTGACATCCATCTGACCATCACTAAATTTTTAAACTCCAATAGTTATTTATCATGGATTAAATTTGACACTCATGCACATGACATTTGACATCTGTGTGAATGTATTTGATGTCCATGTAATCATCAATCTCTAGACTCCAATGGATGGGTTTTGAGCTTAATTTTGAATCTCACATGAACATCACCATCTACTGCACATGTATTTTCCCTGGGCTATTTCCTTTGGATCCTTTATTAGGAATTTATTTCAGAACTATTTCCTTGGGATTTTTGTCTCTTCCACTTTACCTAAAAGAATTATGTGTGTGGGATTTATCTTAGTCAATTTGTCCAATGGAAATTACTTCTATTTTTGGCCTTCAAGACAAATTGTTCTAGACATTTTGTCTGACTAAAATGTGCCTTTAGAAAGATTGTCTTGGACAAAATGTCTGAAATAATTTGCTTTCAAGAATTTAACTTAACCTTTTTATGCAAACAATTTTTTTGAAATAATTAGGTCTCCAAGAAAATTATTGTGGAAGAATTTCCCTAAGATAAATTTGTCTTTATCTTTTTCCTCGAACAAAATGTTTGAATTAAGTTAGGTTTTTGGGTCCTTTGTCATATGATACTTAGCCAAATGCCCAAAATAATTTCCTTAAAGGAATTTAGACTTAGCTTTTACCTAAAAAAAAATGTCTAAAAGAAACATGCCTTTGGGAACTATGTTTTGGACAAAATGTCTGAAATAAGTATCAATACTTAGTCAAAAATAGAAAAGTCCATAAGAATTAAACTTAGCCAAAAATCCCAAAATAATTACCAAGTAATGACTTAGTAAAAAAGGGGGTTTACACTTAGCCTTTTGAAATCATTTAGCTTCTTCTAAACTTATACTTGGAATTTGAATGCTCAAATGACTTTCTAATTCTTGTGTAACTTGTTCCTAACCTTTGAACTACTTAGATCCCTCCATTTGCAATGTTGAGCTTGCTTCTAAGCCATTTGATCCACTTATTCCATCCAAAACCTTACTCATTTGTTTAAACTAGGCAAAAACATGGTATGTGGGCAAAAAATGGCTAACATTACTTCCTTAGTAGTTGCATGTAGGCTTGTTTCTCAGTTGCACTTAGGTGAGTACCCAAACAAACCTTACTTAGATTCTCATGAGAACCTAAGTTGCACTCAGTCACGTCATTTGAAATGAATGAGTCCTGAGATTTGATCCTATTAGCTCCATCAAAACATGCTTTTAAACATACCAATCCTCTAGGGAACATGTTTTTCTTTAGTTGAATGATGTCTTTCCCAAACAAGGTTTCCTTCCTATCACAAAACTAAACCATATATTCCAAGTCTATGATTTGATCATGGAACTCAGCCTCATAATTTATAAACCTTTTAATCTATTCATCATCATCAAAGACTAGCAAATGATTAACATTATCTAGGATTGAAGGCATGACAAGCACCTCCACTTGATACTAACAATGAGGGATCATATTTGTAATATCAAATTGTGCATCTAAATCTACAAGTTTATCAACTTCTTCATTAAAACTTCTATGCATCAATAAATTCAATCAAATCCCAAAAAACATTATGATATTATTTCAACCTTTTGTTTTTGGTGGCATAAGAAATATGGGCCTACTTAATCACTAGCTTAGAATCACCCTTAAAAATCAAATGTTTAATTCCAGATTCATGGGTAATCTTTAAACCAATAAAAGGTTCCTTATACTTGATAGTATTATTTGTGTACTCAAAGGACAACTAAAAAAAACCTAAAACATTTACCATTTGGGGCATAAAAGATAACCCCAACTCCATTTCCAAGATTGGATTAAGCCCCATCAAAAAACATCTTCTAAACTACACTTTTTGTTTAGGTTCAACATCAAGAACAATAGGCTATTCACTAGTATCAATATTCCCAATAGAGTTTCTGAATTCAACATATGTGTACGATACTTCATTTAGAACATGTTTTGAATCTTCAATTACATGCAGCATCTTTAGATCTCTATAAGGCTTGACCTTCTTACCCTCTAGTAGAATGGTGACATAAGATAAGTCCATCTATACACTTCCACCCATGCTAGTAGTCCATTTTAATGACAATAATACCCCTCATTTAGGTGTGTAGTCCATAACTACCACATCCATATTCAAATACTTTATAAGATGAGCTACTAATTTTAAAACCAACCTCTTTACTTTTCCAATAATTGGAACCTCTCGTGAGTCCATAAAATAACACTTGTTAAAGGCTAACATAATATTAACTCCAAGATCATTTAGGACACCTAGGGGAATCACATTGTAAGAAGCTCCAAAATCAAACATAAAATTGAGAACAATCAGACCATTGATCAATAGGGTTATGTAAAATTGATCCACATTCAGCTGACATTTTACCAATGTGGTCCCCGAATAGACCTCAGGAGTAGGTTTAACAACCTCTTCTGATTCTTATCAATTTTTGGGGGTGTTTGGGGTAACTCAATTTCATTCATAGGTGACTTCTCACTAAATTCCAAGTACTCAAATGCTTTATTCATATGTTCAAGTATTCTTAATAATACAAGTGTCATGGTTACTTTGAATTGACTCAACAATTGGGACATATAACATATGCTATATAGAGGAAGAGGCATATTTTGTAGAAGGGTAACAACACCTTTAACTAAGATGCTATCACTTAAGGTCTAAAGTGGAGTAGGTTAGGATGGGTTAACATTCTAATCATGAACCTTCAAATGTGGATTTTTTTCAAACTCATTATCACCCTTAGGGATACTAGGCAATATGGGCACTTTATTCTTGTTTGGAGTACCTCTTAGCTTAGCAAATTGGGAAACATGCACCGATTGGAAGTTTTAAGGATTGTTACAGTTTTCTTAGCATCCTTATTAACATCTTCTACCTTTAGATTTTTAGGCGTAGTGTCTTGAGGAGTAAAAAAATGATATTTTCTTCTCATATGATACTCCTCTTGGGAGATTTCCACATTGATTCATAGTTGTCTATCCTCAACTAATGGAATTTCCCCATCATATTTATTAATCATCATAGAGAATAATAAATCAAAATCATGAATGGGAAACTTATATTCTTGTGCCATATTAATGTCATAATAAAATTTAGGAGTTGGGACACTTACTTTCTCAACTACACTCTAAAATTGATCAACAATAGTAACACTCAATATTTTCATGGAGGTAATCATCTCACTTTGGGGAATTTGGCAATTGAACATCAAAATCTCATCATCAGATGATGCAGACTCAAGTTCATCTACATCTTCATCAATCAGTTTAGATGTACCACATGGGGGATGTGGAAAGAAGTAGTTCTTACACCAATCAATATTAATGTCAAAATCTATAGCATTTACCTTTGCATTCAATGGATCATGCACTTCTTTTCTAGCCCCTCTTTTCTAGTTTTTTTTTGTTCACATGTAATCCTCTTCCCTTTATCACTATCTAGATGGTGGAAAATAGGTATTCCTTATGCTTGATTAATATTTGGATCCCTCTCATTATTGGTAAACCCATATAAGATGCCTTTCTCATCTATAGCCAACTTGTGTGACATTTATTTGATAATAGAGGCCAAAGTTTTAATAGTCTCTTGACAGTTGGATATCTTTGTCGACTATGTCTTTTTAGGATTGACCAACTTCACATCAGCTAATTTGTTTATGGGATTTCCCAAAGCCTTTATGCTTTTCTCAATTTGTATGGTCATATTTAATTCCAACCATACATTAGTGAGATCCTTATACATTAATTAGTAAATAGCCTTCTTGTCAAAGGCATCATAATACTTTAACAAGCACATTGTATCACTAAGCTTGATATTTTTAGGTAGTTGTATCATAGTTTTGTTTAACCATGTATTGAATTCCTACACACACTCATTAAGGTTTATTTTGATTTTTTCAAACTCAGATAAAAGAAACCTTTGATCAATCCTATCACCATACTAAATTATAAAAACATTTTGCTTCTCTTTGCATGAATCAATGGATCCATTGGGAAGAGAGTTGAACCAGACATGAGAATCTTCTTCTGATGTGTACATAAATAGATTGATGCACACATACACATACTCAAATTCATATCTTTAATGATATTTTGAAAATACCTTAAGTTCTAATCACCACTCACTACATTGTTCCCTTGGAATTTTGGGAGACATTTCCTAACTTCATCAGGATAGCCTATCATTTCATCAAAATTTAATACGCCTAAATTAAGGAATATATAATGTAAGGTGTTCATTCTCATATAGGTCCTTATACCTCATGATTTTTTAAATGGGAGGTTTAAGAATAAATGGAAAAGGGATATAAAGTGGTGAATGAGGTGGACTTGGTGGATCAAATTTGGGAGGGGATTCAGTTGGCTGAGAAGGAGCTAGATACTACATAGGACTATAGGTTTTAGACTTGTCAGGAGAGATATGATAGTCCTTAATAATGGGAGAATAAATTAAGATTTTTAGACTATCAAAATATTGACAACCATTAGCAGCCAAGCTTTGCCCTTTAACATGCTTCCAAACTTGTCTCCTTCATCTTTGATATAAACTTAATAAAGAGACAAGTTTCTTAGACAAGTCACCCTTGAAAGATGATCTCAATCCTTATAGCTTTGAAAACAAGGATATATTAAAAGATGAAACTTAATAGAATATTAAAAATAGGCACTAGTCTTCCTTGAAACCAGGTGATAAATTTAGAGTAATTAGTACAATCACAATTATAGAATATAATAGTTAACAAACTGATTGTGATACATGCTAAATTAAAATTGTTAAATATTAATGAGATTGAAAAAAAAGACACTAAATTTTTTGGAATAATGTTTAAAAGGGTAAACAAACCTTCCAACTTGTAATATTAATAGTCATTTGCAATAAACTTAGCATAAGTCAATTATCAAGACTTAAAAAACTCTTGACACATCCCTAGTAGAGTGTTATAATATTGATGACCAAGATATTCAAATTAGTGAAGTAACAACAACAAACTTTAAAACATGAAATACTTATAGATCTCTACAAGAGTCCTCAATACCATATAAATAACCAAGATTTTAGTTTAATCCCCAAAAATGGTGCTAGTTGAGTGTTGGTTCCTAGTTTTACACCTCATATGCTCGACCTTACACACCTGAATAAAATGGCAAGCAATGATGAGAAACCCACCAATATGTCATTATAGCCAAGGAAGTGTTTCACATCAAGACTAGATCAAATGTAGAAAATGACTAGGAGGCACCTAAAAATAGCATGGTTAGATCCCTACTACTTTTAGCTCTACCTAAACCAAGGTGAGAAGACCTATGGGGTAGCTTCCTCACATGGAGAGATTTTATAATTCAACCTCCATGGGGATTTTTAGCATAAAGAACAAATATGACTATGGAATAACCAAGTTTACACACTTCACCCATGAAGGGTTGTCACATAAAATGTACAAATGCTCTAAGTCATACAAACTACTAAATATAGATGAAATTGTGACTGTATTCTTCATTCTTTAGAATCTTCAACAATAGGGGTCGAATAAAAGAATAAAATGATAGAATTTAAAACACAAATTGTAAAAACATTTTAAATATGTAATATCTTATTAATTTTCAAGGAAAATAACACTTATAGTATGTAAATGGTGTATTATTTATAGGGTAGGATAGGGTAGAATAATTGTATAATTATAAAATGGAGGGTGGTGTGCTGGTGGCTTCTAAATAATAGGGTGTCTTTTATTATTTCATGACAATATTCCACAACAAAGATGTAGAAAAAAACCTCAAATGAAAGATAATGGGAAATAGAAAATGATCCTTGAAAGACTAGAATATATAATGAAACTAATCTTTCAAATGTCTTTCCCTACTGAATCCATAAACTTAGGGTGCCCTAATAAGTTATTAAGAAATAGATACTTAAATAATGTATAAAGGGATTTATAATCCAAATCAAATCCCAAAATGAAAACTAGTAATGGGTATAGAACAAGATAGCGAGTCAAAAATATTTGAAAAATAGATTGTTTCACTTTATCAATAGGAAATAACAAAGAACCACAATCACTTTCATTAACTTGAAAAGAATTATTACAACATCAATATTTCAAAATGCTGCCATGGGGACAAGCATGGTGATATTTATCTTTTGATAAGGGAGACATAAATATTCTCTCAAATCTAAATAATGTATATACAACTAAAACCAACTTAGTAAGGGAAATAAGATATACACACAACAATTAATCCTAGAAAATTTTATGTAGAACCTAGACATAGAGAAAATTAACACCTAAAATAATGACCAACCACCTTGAATAGAGGCAAAACCCTTATTTATATAGTTTCAATCTAGGACTATGGGTCATTATTTACAAAATTTTGACACAAACTTTGAATTCCACCAAGATGCTTCTAGCTATAAAATATTCCCTTACCATGCCTGAAATCTTCACCCATTTGTAATAAAAATCAATGTTCTAATTGAATTTATAAAGAATGATGAAGATTTGAAAAAAATATATATTTCATAGTTGGAGATGCCTTTCGTATGAGCTTTAAGGAGAGTTTTCATGGTAGAGGGTCAAACAAACTTTGTCATTATGTGTAACTACCTAGGGATACTCTCTACCACTTGCCTGCATAGTTAGAAACATGTGGATAGATGCCCTCCCTCTCATGTACACCATGGAATATCTTGATTTTTTCCACGATTACCTAAGAATATTTTGTATCCATGGCCCTTTTAATTATGCTCTTTGGAGTGGCCCACCTTGGATTTGCAAGCCTATAATTTCTCACTCTGGAGGAACTCAGGTAAACAAAACAAAATTAAAATACAACTTAGGTTATTTTTAAATTTTTACTTTTTTTCTCCAACTTGTATTTTCACATTTTAATATTGCATATTTGCTTCTTTAAAAATTTCCTTTTCAAGTCTCCTCCCATTACTTACTTTTTTAATGCATAAATACATTATTTCAATTTTGATTTATTGGGGAAATTTTGACCCCACTTGGTGATTTTAAATTTATCCAATTGGTACTTATAGTCCCACTAGGAATTTTCCCTAGGGAATTATAAAATGACCACATAAGGGGTTATTAAATCAATTTTGAATTATAATGCACCAAACATAGACTTTTCATTCTTATAACTTCCCTTCTCATATATGCTTTACCTAATATCTGTAAAGAGCTCATCAGTTTTATGAACATAATATCCTTCATATTAGTATGCCAAAATCACATCAATAATTTCAATATATTTTAAGTGTTTCATCATTATTTAATTTTCTTACAAAGTGTCTATATGTACTTCTAATTGTCAGAATACATGTTCCATCCACAAGTCCTAAACTTCAAATGTACCTATAGATAGCTAGTGACATCTAAATATATAACCTCTATGCCCTTTATAGCATCCTTGGTATCTAAATAATGAGATTTATAGATAAAGGGACCTATGGATTTTTGATCAAATTTAAAATTTCTTATAAAACCCTAGACTTTATGCATAGTTACCATGACTCATCTATAATTTTCCTAGTTAATTTGTTATCAAGCTAGATTCCTTCTGCTACATGGTTGTTCCTTATTTGGACCAAGTCATTTGACAAGTTATCTCTCACTAATGCCATTGATATTGAATCATGATCAAACATGGACCATCAATCCCATTTGTCATGGATCGAACTCCACTAGCTATCTATAATGGCTTAAATTTGACATGCATGCACCTCTCATTTAACATCCATGTCAATATCTTTGATGGGTGCACGAATATAAAATTTAATCACTAATAGATAACCATTGAGCCTAATTTTGATGTTCACATACCAATCATTTTATATCTACATGAATTTTTTTGATGGGTGTGTGATCATCAAATTTAAGCCTATATAGATAGTTACCATGGTTTAAATTTGGAATCTGCATGCCCATCATTTGATGTTCATGCAAACATATTTCAATGGTTCATGATCATCAATTTTAGGCCTAATAGATAATGGATGAGCTCAATTTAGACATCCACATAACCATCAATGATGTCCATGCAGCCATCACACTATTTGTTCATCTTTTTGAAATCTTGCATCTTTAGTAAAAAATAACATGAAGGAACCAAACTTATAGGAGATGTTTCAAGGCATGTAGAACATCATTTCCATAAAAATACTTTAGCCTAAGATTCTTTATTAACAAACTTATAAAAATACAGAAGTGAACTAACCCATTTATTTTTGTATTTGCTTAGATTTCTGTTGAAGAAGTCCTTATTCTAGCTTATACCATTGATCCCATTTGCATGGATCAAGCATGGACTATCGATCTCTATGCATAGGGACCACTTATTTTCTCCATGTTTCATTTGATTATTGATAGGGTCCCTATTATGGTGACACTTATCACCATATCATTCCTCCTAGGGATTTTTGTCTTCGATATTACTATTTGCATTAAGTTGGTCTTTGGTATTTTTATCTTGGTAGTAATTATTGTAGGTTTTTTTATTCTCACAACTTTTGCTCTGAAGCCCTTTGTTTATCAAGACAATTGTTTTGGACATTTTGTCTAGGATAATTTTCTCAAAGATATTGAACTCTCTTAGACACTTCTCCTGTAATAATTTAGTATTCAACATTTTTGTCTTTATCAGGATAATTGTTTTGGACATTTTTCAAAAATAATTTCCCCAAAGAAATTGATCTTTGCATTTTTTGAAGAAATTAGACTTTACACTTTTGCTAGATGAAATGGACTTTACACTTTTGCTAAAGGAAATATACTTTTGTCAAGATTTTTGCTATGTAAAAGTTCCTAAAGGAAAATTACCCTTTAGAATTTTCATGACAAATTAAAAATCCAAAACAAATGGACCTAAAAACTTTTTTCCATGAATAAAAAGTCCAAAAAAATAAGTCTCTAGACTTTATGTGGAACATAATGGACTAAAACATAGAATTTTATTGGACCTTTTGTATAGACAAAATGTCTAAAGGAAATAGACCTTTATCATATGCTAAGTAAAGATATAATCAATACTTAACCAATTTAACATGAACTTGACCTTCGAGTGAACATTTGAAGATAGAAACTGGACTAAGGACATAGGCTTTGACACTTGACAAGGGATAATTTAATTTAGTGTAATTTCGGGCACAAAAACATCCCATGATTGCTATATGCATGAAATGTAAAATGTACCTACCTTCCCACAAAATGTTCCCCATTCCTTATGACCCATTATAAATCTATCAGTCTAATACAAAGATTGGGTATTTGCATGAGAAATTAGGTAACACCATAGAGTTTGTTTAATTCTTCTATTCTAATCTACTAGCCTATTCCACCCTAATGTACCTTGAATCTATGATGAGGCCAACTATGGATTTTGAGATTTGATTATACATAGGGGATGTGTTATTAATCACTTATTTTGGTGTGATTTTGAATTTTAAACTAAAATGTTTCCCTTTATATCATTACCTTTGGTTTAAAATAATTTGTATTTTAATTGTTTTGATGTATTTTTCTACTCCTCCTCCATATGGATTTGGAAAACCAAACATGGGTGTTAAATATGACTATAGTTTGAAGAATTTGAAATTTATTGTTAATAAAGAGAAATTAGATATCATGGTGTCTAAGAGTCTATTTAACTAAGGTGAAATAAGATTTTTATCTTGAATTTGACCTTGGTTTATCTAGAGTGGAATAAAATGAAAGGAAATCAAGAGGAATGAAAATATATAACAATATTAATTAATTCAAATTACAAAAAATGTTACAAAGGGTGGAAAAGGGGTACAATGATAGTGAAGTGTGATTATTAATCAAAAGAATGAGGGAATTGTAGGAAAACATGCTAACACTTTATTGTTGATTAACTTTTATCTACAAAATAATCAAGATCTAAAAGTGAGAACAAGGTATCAAAACTTATAACCATTGAAAACACATTCTATCAAAGGAAAATTGAATTAAATGTGGTGATTTTATGAGGAAGGATTGGTCCTATCCATGGTATTACACTAAAAGTCATAAAATATAAACCTAATAAGGCGTGAGAAGTGTTGGAAGAAAAATTAATGAGAGGGGGGGTGAAATAATATTCAAAAAAATTCTTAACAATCTCACTTAAGTAATCATGAAGCATTCAAATAAGTATATAGATTTTGTAATCATAAATACATATCCACATAATTATGAAACACAAGAACACATCACATATGTGGTAAACTCTTTAAGGGGAATAAAACCAATTGAAATTTTAAAATTCACTATAGTCCTATAAGATGAAAACAAAATTTAGTGAAGCACCCACTTTACATGGAACACTAACCCCAACTAGACAAGCACCCACTTGACTAGGCTTTAGTAATCACCCACTCTCAAGGAGGCACGAACCCCCTAGATGACTCAACACCAAATAAATAACATAAAAAAATTTATCACCTTCATAACCCATTTTTTAATCATATAATAGATGATGATCTCATTAATCATCTCTTCACACACTTTTATCCCTCTCAGACTAGCCTCTAGCCTTCATTGCTTAACCAATCCTCTTTTTAGCTTGATTAGTTCATATGACCTTGATTTTCATGAATATAAACTCTATAAAACATTTATAATATATCCTATATACTCATATTATTGTTTATAATACCTTCTTCTACTCTGTAATATATTATTCTATTTATTGCTCTCTACACACACATATGCCTAAAACTACCTTGTATTTATATAAGTCTCTTATTCATATCTTATTGGTTGGTCAAACATCCTTACCATATTATGTAAGACATGGAATAGGTTTTAGTAAATCTCATGAAAATGAATAAAACTTGATTTGAGTCCCTTTAGGTCTGACCCACCTCAATTAGGCCTTATCTCATCTTTAGGTCTCATGGAGACCTAATTCCATTAGGTCTACATTAGAACACATTACAATATGCCTTACTTAGAACACATTAAAAAACCTCACACAAAATTAACATATAATATTCACTTAATTATACCCCTTATAATATTATCTATACTCCATAACACCTTTTAGCTTTAACCACCACTTGAACCACACCATTAACACCATTCACAATTAGGCATGTGCATACCCAGAAAGTCTGTCTTGAACAACTAAATCATAAACACAATTTTGAAAAATACTTAAAAAAATAATCACATATACAAAATATATATGACCTTAGGTTCATCTACATTTTATTTATACTTCTCAACTTATGGTAAAATGACTCAAACACTTCTTTGCAAATAGCTCCTTTAAAACTATCAATTACCCTCAAAACATAGTCATGGAAAATTGAACTTATGATACCTAAAGGAACACACACAATTAATTATAATGCATGAATATTATATTATAAAATCATCAAAAAATAATACAACAAAAATATTTTAATATCTAATGTCTATTATTGGTCTTACATACCAATTTGTTGGCATTCTCTCTCACAGACTTTATATTGCTAAACAAGCCATTTTTCCTTAAAAATTTCAACCTATTATACTAACTTCCAAGATTATTAATAGAATTTATATTACATAAAAGTCCCAAAAAATAATATCAATTTCATTATATACATCAGCTCAAGTCATAGAGTCTTAAACACATCACTACAACTTGCTTACCTAGAATTGATAGTTTTCCTTGAAGCAAAGTCATGGTGAAAATGATTTTCAACATCGGTATTATTAATTTTAGAGACATTTAATGAATTTTAATTATATTATTAGATCATTATAAAATTATGAGATATAAATATATCATGGTCAAATGGAAATATTTGTCTTGTAGACCAATATCATGGTCTTGTATCTTTTTGTCTCATCTAAACGAGATAGGTTAAATTAAGAGAAAAAATTTCATCATATCCACTAACCTAAAAAACATATATCCAACGTGAAAATATCTTAAAAGTCTCGAAAATTTTATCCATGTACCTGGATTCATCCCTAATCCATGATAACACATCCCTAGTAAACTTCTCATTTCTACCTAGTCTTCTCACTATTTGCATCATTAGGTATGTTAGTGATTGGTCAACTTATATAACTAATTTAACACTACTAAGGGATAGAACATACACATAAACCACCATGGATGTAAAATAAAAGTTTTAATATTTAACCTTCATCCATTTAACAACTTTTACTTGGTTAACTCTGATTGTTATAGAAAATCTCCAAAAAATAAGGCCTTTCCCATAGGTTTCACTCACTCACCTAACAAACAAATCACACCTAGAGATGACTGGGAGAGTTGAATACAACCTCCATTCATGTAACTAGACATTACAATCCATTCTAATCACTTTATAATATATTTATTTATATTAGGTCACTATTGGCATTCTTTGAGGGTTTAAACCATCTTTCTATCATAATGATCATTCATAAAGATTAACCCCTCACTCTAGATACCAATGCTTGAAAATTGAAGCTAATACCCTTCCCCATATAACATTAATATCTTATATTCCCATGTAGAGGTTACAAATTCCAATGAACATTTGAAATTTCTTCTTAGGTTGAGAACCCTTCAATGTATGCACTCGAGAGACCTTAAAACCACTTTTCATGCCCTTTATTACAAACTTTTGACCTAAAATTTGGTCAAAATACTTGAAAAAACATGACACACTTTTATCAATGCTCACATACTCATGCTTTCCTTGGAAATTGATATTGATACCTCATTATTCCATACTCTCTTTGCTTACTTAGATCTTGACCTAAAAACCACATTAGGCCTTGGAACTAACCTTCAAGCTTCTTTGCATGCATTATCCACCTCATTATCAAACTCAAGTAACCTATCTCATGTTTAAAAAATATTGTTATAGGATCAATTTAAACCATTGGAGATAGTAGTTAGGCTCCCTCCAATTGAGCTACATAATGAGAACAACCCTAGGTTGTGGGTTACCTATGGTGGGGTTGGACCTCTAAAGAAAGTCATCTTGCTCTTGATGTTCACCTAGACTAATGATAAGCTAATAATTCAAAGATAAAAGGGTTATAAAGAGGATAATGGAACTTCAAAAGGCTTATAGGGTGATGCACGAAAGTTAAATGGACACTCATATAAGCTTGAACACACACTGTATTAGTAAAAGACAACTATGGCTTACTTAATCTCACAATCTCACTATTTTCATAAATTTTTCATAGAAGAGGTTCCAAGTAGAATACTAATCTAGACTTCCAAGTTAGCTTGGAAACACATTCAAAGAGGAAAGTAGAAGGATAGTACACTAGGAAGAATCTCCTTCATAAATTCACCATATACAAGAATAATAAGCACTGATTAAAGATAAAATATCAGTAGAGAATTAATCATATTACTTAAAAGGCTAGTTCTTACAATATTTTGACAAATTTTAACCATATCAAATGATCACACATTTTAAAGAGTTTCAATGAGTATCCTTGTCCCATAAAATAATGATAAATTCTAAGAGATGAGAACCCCTTCAATAGGAATGAGACCAACATATATGGGAAAAGGAAGAGAGAAGAAAAGTGAGAACATACCATTAGTAAGGGAACACACTATCCAAAATAATTAATTGAGCTTGAACTACCACCTTTTTATCTAATGAAATCCTTTCCACATTTTTTATCAATCAAGACACTACATATGGCTTATCATGTTGAAAATCCCCATAAGGTCCCAAGAATGTATTGAATGTCCCTAGTTGTAGTTCCCAACACTAGAGCTTTTCACACCATCTCTCACTTGAGGGCAAAACTTCATACTCATAGGTCTAATAGAAACATGTCTTTGTGCATTTTAGGTGGTTGTTTGTCAAAAATATAGCTGTGTTGAAGGATAGGTAGCTTCTTCAATAATCATAGACAACTACCTTTGATCAAATCTGGACTAGATCCTTTCTATAGATAGATAACCAATCTCATTTATTGGTTTTCCTATAGTCACATATATCGATGCAAACTTATAGATTTCATTCCTTTTTTAATCTATATTAGCTCCAAAAGACCTATTTGTGCCTTGAACATCTATAAAACCCGAGGGCTCATTATGTATAGGTTTTCTTTAAAGAAAGGCAAACACAGTCATAGAATAGACCCCATATGATATAAACCTTTGAACCAGAGGTCTATAGTTAACCTTAATGTAATCCCTATAAAATATTTATACCCTAATACATGGTTATGTCTACTCCATGTCATTGGATTAACATCTAATACTAGTGGGATGACCCTACAAGACCTACTTTCCTTTGTTTAAAATGGTTCATCAACTTCTATCAAATGTCTTATGCTCACCTTTATTTTAATTGGATATTGTTACCTAACTCATATTTCTAACATATTGACATATTCTCTCACCATAAATCTTGATTAGTATGATCGAGTCAAATCCATTCATCCTACCCTTGACTTGTCAACTCTATCTGAGTTGGCACCACTTTTATGCCCCATGTTTACATTCAGGATCATGTTGTTAGTTTGTCAACATATGCACTTATGCTATGTGGTAGCCTTTTGAGACCCTTAACCTTTTGTCCCATCATGCATAATCAAATCAAGATGTATGAAGCAATGCTAATATTTATATCTATCAAGACCCATTTTTTGAACTCAAACAACTAACTCATGAGACCAAAATTTAACATTCGCATGAATGTATTTGATGTTTTTGAAAACATATTTGACATCCATGTGACCATAATTAACATTTTTAACCCCAATGGATATATTTTAGGTCTTAAATTTGATGTTCATGTACTCATAATTTGAATTTTACATAATCATTATTGATGTCTACATGCCCATCAAATTTTGGACCTCAATAATTGATTGCTTGAGCTTTACTTTGACATTTATGCAAACGTCCCATTTTATAGGTTCAAATTTAAATTCTTATAACTTGAGATATAAATCTCACACAAAAATGAAAAAATTAGAGCATGTTCCTGGGATGAAGAACTCTAGGTGCTGCAATATCTTGGCTAGCAATGCTTTCTCAATAGAATGTTAAAATACATAAGTAAACTAGTTTGTTTGTTCTTATTTGACATCCTAATGATGGTCTGGATTACTTAGGCTTATGCTTGACCTTTTAGATGAATTTACAATTCTTTAATGAGCACATGGGGCTTGTGAGAAACTTGATTCATGATCTTGAACATTATGACCACCATGGAGACATGTTTTCCTAAATTTGGACAAACTACACTTTAAGTGAACTTAAAGTGTTTCAAAATCTTTGCATGTTGCATGATATCTTTGGTCCATTCATTCCATATATAACATATATTTATCTTCTCATCCATTATTAACTAGATCCATATGAGCAAAAGCTTGGTATGTGGGCAAAAAATGGCCAACATCTTTGGTGACTCATAGGGAAGCATGCCCGCTATGCTTGAGAACCTAGTTTAGTTTGCCTTGACTGGTCCATTGGGTGTATAGAGTCCCAAGTCTTCTATCAACTAATCATGAAGATAAAATAAGTCTATCCCTATATATAACCTTTCTTGAAGAAACAAGATCAAAATAAATAGAACAACAAAGTGCCCAAGGCACTTATTGAAAAGGAAACACACATTAGAAAAGAAATGTGCACAAGGTACTTAAAGGAAAGCATAAAATATATTCTAACATGTACTATATGTTACAAGTGATGAACATCTGTTCAATAATAGGGATTTAAATGAATGTCATTGATTGGTGTTTTTAATACCTCTTCATCCATTTGGACAAGATGAAAAGTATTCTATTCCTTTCATCCATGGATCAAATTAGGACCACTCTACAAGATATAAAACATGTTATGGCTACCTGGTTTGGCCTTATTTGAGTCCTCTTTGAGGAATAGGTATACCTAATTAAAGGTCCTTGATGTAGATCTCTTTTCAAAAGCTTTTTTGACTTGATATTAATGTGACTCCAAAGTTTTCATAGTAAGGTCCCCCATTTATTTCAACTTTATGAGCTATATCATAATCACATTCATGGTCTCATCCTCCATCAACTCAAGCTGATGGGTTAACTTTAATGTAGGTAGCTCAAGAGAGAAATGTAATTTGGCTTCTATTACATACATAATAACATATGGAGAATTACCAATGGTAGTTTTAGGAGTCACCATATCATCCCATAATGTTTTCCTTATCTTGGTGTGCCATGTTCTCTAATTCTCTTCCATGGTCCTCCTGATGATCCTTAGAAAATTCTTGTTTATGGAATTTTCCAGTCCATGGATAGTAGTTGGAATAGGTTATAAGGTAGATGCTTAATTTATTATCCCACTCACTTGTATTCATACCAAATAATTCCAATACATTATCTAAAATTAGGATGGATAGGACACCAAATCTAGTCATAAGGTTGTCATAGAAGTCCAAAACTACACCTTCACTAGCCTTATTCAAAATAATGGCTTCCACCCACCTAGTGAAGTAGTCAATTTTAGTAAGAACCCATTTATGCCTTCAACTTGATGGTAAATTATTCATCACTATGAATTCCTACACTCATTGCATAAAGTGTTGCTCCACCTAAATAGGATTGAGTGCAAGGGCTACTAGTTTTTTCTTTCTTACAAAGACGGAACACTTCTAGAATTTTATAACCCATGTATGAGCATCCTTAAAAATATTTGGCCAGTAATAACCAACCCTCATTACTTTTGTTATGGTGGTTCTAGGTACAAAATGTCTTCCTACAGGTCCATCATGGAATTGCTCCAAGATATTGGTCACTTGGTCATCATCTATTCACCTAAGGAGTACCCCATTAAGGTCCTTTATAAAAATAACACCAAAAAATAATGCATAAGGTATAGATTGAATCCTAAAACACCTTATTTTGGCTTTATCCAAACCTTGGGGGTATTCTCTTATTATCAAGAAGTGAGTCATGTCTTCAAGCCTACTCTTTTGAAGTGGAGGTTTACATACCTATGAGTTGTCTTGGGTCACCAAAATAGCTTCCTTGTCTTACTAGTTATAATTTACCAAGTACTCACACAATCCCTTACCTCTGATTGGCTTGGTGACCTTGAACTCTACATCATATTCCATGATTTTTGTGATCCAACCTAGTCTCTTCTCATTCAAATCTTTGTTGAGGAGGAAGTACCTAACTCTAGGATGACACACCATAAGATGGATCCTACTATTAGAGAGAATGGGATTGAACTTATTGAGGCTTTTCAATGATAAATGAAATTTCTTCTCAATAAAAGTGTAAATCACCTCATATCCTTCTAGCTCTTGAATAAAAAAGCAAATTATCTTCTTTATTCCTTCAACATTATTTTAATTCAGCATAGCTAATATGTTATCAACATTGGAAAAGCTGTACAAGATGAATTCCTTAGAGAAATTAGAATTTATGAGTGAGGGAGTTTGGGTAATGGACTACTTGATGCCCTTAAAATCTACATTTCCTTAATTAGACCAAGTAAACAATTGGATTTTCTTTAGCATGGTGGTTATAAGTTTTACCAAGTTTTTAAAACCAAGTATGAACCTTCTCACAAAGCTAATATTCCCAAGAAAGCTCTGGAACCCTTTCTTATGCTTTGGTAAGGATAAGGATAAGATAGCACTTACTCTATTAGGGTCAATGGATAATCCTTATTTTGAAAAAATGTGACCCAATAGCTTACCTTCATGCATAGAAAACACATATTTCCTAGGATTTAAAGAGATCCCATATTCTCTACATCTATAAAATATTAGCTTTAGATGGTCCATGTGCTCACTAGCTATCTTGGAAAAGATTATGATATCATCAAAGTATACCAATACCATTTGATTTAGTATTAATTGGAAGGCCATGTCCACTACTCTTTGAAAAGTTTCCCCAATATTGGATAATCCAAAAGGCATATTCTAATAATTAAATATACCCCACCTAGTGGTGAAGGAAGTCTTGTACTATCCTTCTTCTCTTACTAGCACCTAGTTTTAACCTAAATATCCATGTAAGAGAGAAACATTATAAACTAACAACTAATTATATGAGTTATTCCATGCATGGTAGAGGGTAATAATCCTTTAAATTTACTCTATTAAAATCCTTAAAGTCCACACACAACTTGATTTCCCCATTCTTTTTCCTGATAGGTATTAGATTAGCTACCCATGAGGAGCGATTAATTGGGAAGATTATCCTATATTTAATAAGCTTGGTCAATTAATTTCTCATGAGATCTTCAATATTGGGGTTGATGGGTCTATACTTCTACCTTAAACACTTGGCATTAGCCTCTATCTCTATAGTGTGTTGGTATAAATTGGGATCAAAGCCCCTTAGGTCACTATATTGCCAAGTAAAGATGTCTACATGTTCCTTACAAATCTCTATGAAATCATGCCTTTTATCTTTAATGATTACCTTTCCAAGCTTGAGGAGGTTGTCTTAAAAGATAATAACTCTCTCATAGTTTTATTCATTAGTTGACATCACTAATTTATACTTCCTCGTATGGTCCCTTTCATGAACAAGACCTTATAAGGTGACTAGCCTTTTAAAAAGCTTATTGGACCTTAATTGAATAATTTTCTCCTCATATTGATGTTACAATTTTCCTTGGTTAATGGAGGATAACTCTGGTTCTTATTATAATAAATATGTAATATTTTTATCATTTTAGAGACCTTCCAATGAGCTTCATTATCTATCACTGATGGTTTTATTACCACTTTGACATGTGGTTGTACCTTGGTCCTTTTCAATTCATTAGGGATTTCAAAATGAGCCCCCAAAGTTGTTAGTTTGTTAACATGTTGATTTTGGCCTCTAAACACTAATTAAATGTCCAAAGCCTCAAATTCCTCAATTAAGTCCCACATTCTATGTTTGTAAGACCTCATTAAGGGGTTATTAGTGGCATTCTAACCTCTAACTTGGTGTATAATCAATTCACTATCCCCATAGACTTATAATTGCTTAATACCTCTCTTACTAGCCTATTGAATGCCATGGATGAGACCTTTATATTTTTATACATTATAGGATAAGCTACATTGAAACCTATATGAAGAGAATTATATATCATTTGAAGGGGATATTAGCATAATGCATGCACCCACTCCATGCTTGTTCCTTGATCCATGAAATAACAACTTCCATAGAACACTAGGACCTTCTTGAGGCCTCATGAGGGATGGCATGGGCTGACTTTATTCATGAAAATAGTAGGCACCCATGACACTTTCCTCAACACCATCTAAGGGATCTACCAATTGGATTTCATTCCATAGTTCATATAGGAACATATCTGGAACCTCTTCTAGATGAGTGTTTAGCTTCTACCCCATTGGAAATTAATCCTCATCCATGATGGTGAAATTAATATTGATATTATTTTTTCTATAGGGTTGTAGATGAAATTATGTAATGAGATTAGACTTGATTAATACTTTTTCCCCATATCTTGTTATGGATGCCATATATGACCAATCTACTAAAAGGTAGCCTCCTATATTTTTAGTGAATTCCCTAGATAGGTATAGTATAAAATAAGGAGGCACATCAAATATTAACACATATTGAGCCACTAAAACACTAGGACAAACATGCAAGGTCATATTAAGGTCTATGATTATTCTATATGGCTTGGTAGAAGAACCATCACGTTGTAACACTCCTTTAGATTAGGGCTCTTATTTAAGGCCAAGCTGATCAGCTACAGGCTTTGGCATTACTGAGGTACTATCCCTACTATCCATTAAGTAATTATGAATTAGAGAGTTAGCAATTATCATTGAGATATATAAAGGAGATGGTTTGACCACCTTACTTGATTATCCTTCGCTAGGCCCTTTGGCTTCATTGATGAGAACTTCATTCACCTTTCTTGGTGGCTTGTCTATAACTATTATAACATTAATCTTCGACAAACCTTCATGAAGAGTGTCTACATGAATAGGAATGGAGAGAATATCCCACATTAGAACACTCACATTATATTTATTCATTTGCTCAATAATGTTGATAGGTGAACCACCAACCTTTGCTTGTGCTTTGGGAGCCACCACTATTATTTGTTAAACTTATGAGCCTTGGGGAATAAAAATATTCCATTGATTCTAATTATTTAGATGTAATATAAACTTAAGAGTAAAAATAGTTTCATTCAGATTTGTTAGTAAAGGAGTAGTGGTAGGAATTTATTTGAATACTTCTTGATTATAATTCATGTTTCTTCTTTTAAATATATTATTTTCTACTACTATTATATATGCTTAGCTAGAACTAGCTTGTTGGTTAGATGCATATCACTCTTTCTCATAATAATTGACCATGGTAGAATCTAACTAATTTTGTCCCTAATTAGACCCTTCACCTTGTGGAGGATCTTTTGATTTGGTCATCATAAGTACCTTTGCATTTTGGGCCATAAGAGCTTGGTTGTACCCAAAATTAGTAGCTTTTTACTAGTGATCATTAAAGGATTTATTGAGGTCAATATTTGGGATAATATGCTGACCAAAAGACTGATTCAAAGGCATGGTACACTTTGCTTCCTGAGCCACATTATTCTTAACTAGTACGAAGGTATTTGAAGTGCTATCAATATTAGGATTGTAGTTGTTCTGTCTATTATAGCCATGTTGGCCTTATCCTTAGTTTTGACCTTGGCCCTAGCCGTGGTAGTTCCCTTTGTATGGTGGCCTATTTTATTGAATAGCTTACTACTGAGGTTGATATTAACCTTGATAAGACATATTGAAAGACTATTGACTCTTAACATTTACTAACTCATTTAGCAAAGGAAACATGCTCTTGAGCTCTTACAAGTTATTTTGGTCTTGGGAATCACTAGATCCACTAGTGGAAGCTTTATCTTTTTTTAGTGTAGGTATTGTAGTAATTTATGGTATAGGAGGAATGACATCAAGTAGAGGGATAACAATAGGAGGTGGTCTAATTTTGGGAAATAAGGGCATTGGTTGTCTAGGTGTAAGTTTTCCAACTTGAACTAGGTAATTCTTTTCTTTGACAGATACCTCATAAGCATATAGAATTATATTCTCCTTCATAGATTGGATAATCACTAGATGTCACTATTTAAAACTTTCAAATAATTTAGAAAAGCAAAGTTAGGAGTTGATCTAACTGAGTCTAGGATTTTGTCTCAAGATTTTTGGAACCTTGTGTTGAAGTCTTGCATGACTTCATGAGGATCTATCTTAATGGTAGTTAGTTACTCTATAAGTGACAAATTGCTACTTTTGTCTAAAATATTTTACACAAGGATTATCCTAATTGGTCCCATGTTTGAATAGAATTAGTGGTAAGGCCTCTATACCACTATAGGGCATTTCATTTAAAAGACATAGCTAATAACCTAATAGCTATATTTTCCTTAGTGACATTATGGATATTAAAAAAATTGGTTATGTCCATGAAGTGCTTATAAGGTGTTGTAGCTTGGTCACCAACATAATAAGGAACACTTTTAAGGGATATAATTGGGATAAGATCATATTGGGCAAGGGCTAGAGGACTTTGGCCATCAAAATCCATAAAATATCTAGGTAATACTATGGATACAAAATGATTTAGTAAAGGTCCTCTTTTAGGGGTAGGTCTTGAAAATGACCTAGGAGTAAAGGTTCCCTGATATGGATGTGTATTGACAAACCATAATGTTTTTACTAAATTTTAAGGTAGTTCACCAAATTTAAAGGAAATATCTCTTGAATATAGCTTTGTTATCACCTTTATCATGAGAGATAGCTACTAATCTATACTAGAGTGTTGATTTTTCTTTTTGGAGTCGCTAAAAGTTGCTGTTTGGTAACATAACTACTATAAAATGATCAAACTAGCATCAACTTTGATCAACCTTCCTTTAGACTATGGTCTTATCAGTTGTGATAGAAAATTTTATAGTCTAAATTTTTACCCTTGGAGAAAGTTCTTTAGTCTCTCTCTAATTGAGCTACACAATAGGAACAACTATAGGATATGGGTCACCTATGGTGGGGTTAAACCTTCAAAGAAGGTTGACTTCCTATTAATGTTCACCTAGACTAATGATTAACTAATGGTTCATAGGAAAAAGGGTTATAAATAGGATAAGGGATCCTAAGAAGGTTAAAAGGGTGATTCACAAAAGTTAAATGGATAATCATATAATATTTAACACACATTGGATCGACAAATGAAAACTATGGCTTACTCAATCTCACTAGTTGCATAAATGTTTCATATAAGAGGTTCCAAGTAGAACACTAATCTAGACATGAAGTAAGATTTAAAATATATTCAAAGAGGTAATTAGAAGGATAGTAAACTATGAAAAATATACTTCACAAATTCACCATACACAAGCATAAAAAACACTGATTAAAGATAAGAAATGGGAAAAGAGTTGATCATATTACACCAAAAAAAAGTTCTTACAATATTTTGATAGGGTTTAACCATATCAAATGAGAAATTTTTTGAAATCATTTCAATGTGTATCTTTGTTCCAAAAAAGAATGATAAATTATAAGAGCTGAGAACCCCTTCAATGGGAATGAGACTAGGATAGATAGGAGAAGGGAGAGATAGAAGGAAAGTGGGAGCACACCATCAGTAAGAGAACACACCATCATGAATTATTAATTGATCTTAAATTACCACCTTTTTTATGAAATGAAATATTTTCCACCTTTTTGATTAGTTAGGACATTGCACATAGCTTACCAAGTTGAAAATCCCCATAAGGCCCTAAGAATGCATTGAATGCCCGTAGCTAAAGTTCCCAACACTAAAACTTTTATTTTATCCTTCACACCATCTCTCACTTGAGGACAAAACTTCATATTCATAGGTCTAGTACAAACATGGACTTTTACATTTTAGGTAGTTGTTTATAAAAAATATGGCCATGTTAAAGGACATGGAGCTTCTTCAATAATAATAGACAACTACCTTTGATCAAATATGGACTAGATCCTTTTTATAGTAAAAAAAACCAATATCCTTTACTAGTTTTCTTGTAGTCACATATATCTATGTATACTTATAGATTGCATAGACTTTTAAAATATCTATTAGGTCTAAAATACCTATTTTTACCTTGAGCGTCTATAGAAATTGAGGGCTCACTATGTACAAGTCTCCTTTAAAAAATGTACAGAATCATAGAATGGACCCCATATGCTACAAACCTTCAAACCAAAGGTCTATATTTAACATTAATGACATCCCTTTATACTCTTTATACCTTATTACATTATTATGTCTAATACATGGCATTGGATTGAGTTCTAATGGTGGTGGGATGACCCTTCAAGACCTACTTTCCTTGGTAAAAAATGGTTCTTCAACTTCCATGGAAAGCCTTGGGCTCACTTTTGTTTTAATTGGTATTAAATACCTGAATCAGCTTGTTGACATATTGAACTTTGCTCACACCATTAATCTTGATCATTATGATTTAGTGAGATCCATCAATCCTAAAATTGACTGTTTAACTCTTTCTAAACTAGTGTCACTTGGTAGCCCCACATTTGCACATTCAGGATCCTACTGTCAGTTTTTCATCTTATGCACTTGTGCTACATGGTATCCTTTTGAGCCCCTTAACCTTTTTACTCATAATGCATTATATATTAAGATTTACAAAGTAAAATTTATCACTATATCTTCCATGACCCACTATTTGAACTCTAACATCCAACTCATGAGACCAAACTTTGATACCTATGCAAATGTATTTGATATCTACATAAATGTATTTGACGATCATGTGATCATCATTAAGATTTTTGAACCCTAATGGCTATTTACCATGTATTAAATTTGATGTCTACAATCCCATTATTTGAAATCTATGTGACCATAATTTATGTTTGCATGCCCATCAAATTTTGGACCTTGGTAATTAATTACATGAGCTTTATTTTCATGTTTGTGTGAATGTCTTGTTCTATAGGTTCAACTTTAAATTCTCATAAATTGATGTAGAAAGTTTTCATAGACATGAAAATTTTAGAGCATGTTTATAGCATGAATAAAACCATGGCACTATAATATCTTGGCTATTAATGATTTTTGAGTGGACTTATAAAATGCATAAGTGAACTAGTCTGTGTGTTCCTGTGTGACATCTTGGTGATGGTCTAACTCACTTACGCTTATGTTTGACCTTTTTCATGAATTTCCAATGATTTAATGAGAATTTGGGGCTTGTGTAAAACCTAATTCATGATCTTAAATTTTATGACCACCATGGAGACCTATTTTCTTGAATTTGGACAAACTACACTTTAAGTGAACTTAAATTGTTTCAAAAGCTTTACAAGCTGCACGATCTCTTTGGTCCACTCATTCCATCCATAAAATATGTTCATCTATTCATCCATTATAAACCTAATACATCTAGGTAAAACAATAGTATGTGAGCCAAAAATTACCAATAGTTAATTTTCATCCTTCATAAACCTTTCCAATACTTCATGACACCTCATGAGGTTAGGTAGGGTCTAGAACTAGTCTAGTTGGAGACTTGGACTTAAGATCTTACACTTGTAGGCTCTATTTGAAATTATATTGAGTCCTCCAATACCTCATATTCATCCTCAAGAAACCTTATACATCCTATTATGCCTTTATGCATTTATCTCATTGATCCACTATGTTCAAACCTTCTCACTAGGACTCATCATGTATTGACTAGTATTATGAGTAGGCTTCTCAAGTATTAAAAGCTTAAAAATTGATATTGAAACACTCTTTGATGATTATAAAACTTTATCACATTACTTACATGCTCCATAAATATTTTCATGCATCTACACATACCTCCTCAATATCATCATGGACATACTCATGATAAGACTATGCTTAATATGACTAGGCTTCTCAAAACACCTTGTACTCAAGAAATAGTACATAAAACATGCTTACCTTCAAATTATATATCAATAGAGAGACATTAGGTTGATTTAAAATTATATTTTAATATAGATACAATAGGTTTCCTTGAAATTCTCTATTGTCACATGGTTCATATCTCACAGACCATTCACCATGCATCTTCACCAGATGTACTTTCACATCCATGAAATCAACCTTGACATTAAATGAAAACAAACTTGACATAAATGAAAATGCTTTTAAATAAACTCCCCATTTGTAATTTATGGCAAAACATTTTTCAATTTGATCACTTTTATCTCCCCTAGTCTGGTTAATCTCCCTTTTTGGACTTTCTCCCCCTTTAATATTAATGATAAAGTGTCATACATGTTGTAACTTATGGAACCACACCTTATTGTATCAAAATATCAATATAAAAAATATTAATCATCAAGGCAACATGATCCCCCTTACTTTATGACTACCTCCTTAAAATGAAATTAGATTACAAGACCACTTCTCAACATAGATCAAGCTCAATCAACAACTTGAATAACTCCTTTTCAAACCAAGCATCTACGATGCTTCTGCTAACTAAATAGTGTTTCCATGAAGAATAATTGAGTCACCCCATTCCATAGGGAGCTAAAACAACACAAGCTCATGAGATTTTCAAATATCCATGCTCTCACAAGATTGAATATACTTTAGTATCATTTTAGGCTTGATTGGCACTATACCATTGACTTTTTCATCAACCATTTGATCATCAATATGAGCTAACAATAAATATTATTGACTTTATTTCTCTTCTAAAGTATGCTCAACCATATAAAACATTCCATTTGAGATTGTATACTGATCATAACTAACTATTACTATCTTTAGTTTTCATACATTCATTTGCCTTATTTATTTCACTCTAGGGACTTTAAACCTCCTATTTTGGCTTGATGACCTTCTAAATTTGTTAGGATAAAATAATGAAATGTGTCCTATATCATGAAAAATATATCAAACCACCATATATATACCATTTGACTAATGTGAATTATGATTCCTTCCATAGTCCCATGAGTAATCATTCTTGGAGGATCTTCTACACTCTCTTGCTCTATGACTAAATAGACTACATATAAAATAGTTACCATTGAAAGAATTAGCATACCTTATAACATTAGGTTATTTGATATCTCTTTTAATGTTGAACTTTTTGTTTTCAAAAATATTCTCCTTGACTTGAGCTACCTCCTTTTGGTCTTGTTTGAAACCAAGACCTATATTATCACTTCTAGACTTTTGGATACTTAAAATGTCATATAAAACTGCAATGCTCTTTTAAAAGTTCACAAAGGTATTCAACTTTATATATGCTTGATCTAACATAACTTTGAAGGATTTCAATTCAGTTTGATACTTGATGCATTCTTCCTCTTTAGCCTTTAAGTTTGAATTGAATATATCTGTATATGCTTCAATATGATTGATGATCTCATCACACTCCTTAAAAGTGTTACTCAATCTCTCCTCAAATAATCTAATTTGTTCCTCATATTCCTTAACTAATGATCTTAGTTTGTGATTCTTTCTTCTTTGGAACTTCAACTCCTCTAGATTACTCACTAATTTTGCCTCAAGGTTAACTTCAAGTTCTTTTTCATATGATTGTATATCAACCATAAAGACTTTCCCATTTGATAAACCCTATTTGTCTAATTCTATAGACATAAATAAGGTCTCATTATTGGCATGTTCAGTTTCATTACTACCATCATCACTATCAGATGTGTTTGTATCACTTATATCATATGAGTTGCCTTTTTGGCATAAAAACTTTTATTTTTGAAATATCCTTTCTTACCTTCATATTTATTAACTCCTTTTTATATTTAGGACTATATACCTTACTATCATCTCCATGATGTTAATCATGTTCTTCATCATAATCAACCTTATTATTTCTAGGTCACTTAGATGCAAAGTGACCAATCTTACCACAATTGAAATATTTGAAGGGAAACTTACCCTTATAATTACCTAATAAAAACTTCAATTTCCTTGTCAACATGGCTATTAGTTGATCATCATCAACATCTAAACATCCATCCTACTTTATCTTCTTAGATTTTGAATTCTCAACTTTGAAATATACTTCTTTATTGGGAGGCCTTCTTTCATTTAGTCTCATTTCATAGGTAGTCAGGATGCCATCAAGCCCATCCATCTCTATTTTGTCCAAATATTGCATCTCTTCTATTATAGATACCTTAGAATTAAAATTAAGAGTTACTGACATTAATAAATTTTTAAAAACTATAGACTCTTTCACTTATTCTCTTAATCCTCTGATGACATTGACAACTTCATCAACCTTCAATACGTAAGATACAATGGTTTCATCTTCACTCAAATTTATAATTCTAAACTAACTCTAGTGGGTCTATAACTTAGACATATTCACCTTAGTTTATCATTAATAAATGTTATTCAATTTGTACTATATCTATTAGGGTGATACATATTTCATCACCTTCACAAGCTCTACCTCTGATAGACTATAGTATGGCATTCATTGCCTTGGAGTTATTTTCACTAGCCTTCTTACCTACTGCATCAGTTAGTGGAATAGGAAGAAAATTATATCCATACAAAAAATAATACCAAATATCATGACCTTGAGACATCAAATATATATTCATCCTAATATTCTAAAATTCATAATTAGATCCATTAAATAAAGGAACCTTACTTGTAGAGAAACCACCTTGAGCTTGTTGACTAGCCAACCTTGCTTCTAGAATCTCCTTTAAGTTGTTAAACCTAATTAAAAGGATTAGAATCTGATAAAAAAATGTTATAATAAAAATAATTAAGAGTGGGTTGAATAAATCTTTAAAAAAATTCTTAACAATCTCACTTAAGTAATCATGAAGTATTCAAACAAGCATATAGATTTTACAAGCATAAATTCCTATCCACATAAACATGAAACACAAGAAAACATCACATATGTGGGAAAACTTCAATACAAATAAAATTCATTGATATATTAAAATATAATATATTAACATAATAAAAATAACAAATTTATTAAATCACCCAACTCACATGGAACACCAACCCCAACTAGATAAGTACCCACTTGTAAGGAGGCACCAAACCTCTAGATGACTCAAAAATAATGTATTAAAATAAAACATTTGATCATATTAATAATCCTTTGTTGATAATTAAAAATATTATTATCTCTTTCTTCATCTCTTCACACACTTTTATCCCTCTCAAACTGGTCTTTAGCCTTCTTTGCCTAACTAGTCCTCTTCATGGCTTGATTAGGTCATATGAACTTGATTTTCATGCACATAACCTATGTAAAATATTAATAATATATATTATAAAATCATATTATGGTATACAATAAATTATTATACTCTTTAATATATTATTCTATTCACTTGCTCTCTACACACACACACACACACACACACACACACACACACACACACACACACACAGGCCTAAAACACCTTGTATTTATACAAGTCTCTTATTCATATCCTTCTTGGTCATATAAACATATTTAAACTATTATTTAATAAATTTAATAGATATTATGACATATAATAAACATATATCAAACATTATTTGAGTCCCTTTAGGTCTGACCCACCTCAGTTAGGCTTTATCTAATTTTTAGGTCTCATGGAGACCTAATTTCATTAGGTCTACTTTATGACATATTAGACTATGCCTTCATTAAAATGCATTAAAACAACTAAAATATAAGTAATATATCATATGTAACTCAAATATACCCATGATAATCATAACTAGGCTCTATATCACCTTTAGTCTTTAGCCACCACTTGAAGCACACCATTAACACTATTCATAATTAGGCTTGTGCATACCCATAAAGTTTATCTTGAATAACTAAAGGATAAATATAAATTTTCATAATAAATATGGAAATAAAATCCCATATAATTCATATATATTACCTTAAGTTCATCACCATGTGATTTATACTTCTCAAATCATAATAAAAGGACTCAACCCCTTCTCTGTAAATAGCTCACTCAAAACTACCAACTAGCCTCAAAACACGATCATGGAAACATACAATTTTGATACCTAAAGGAATAAAATAAATGAATTAAAAGGATTTAATATGATTTTATAACATATTTATAACATTATATAACAAAATTATTATAATATCTAATTTCAATTATTGATTATGCATACTAATTTGTTGACCTTCTCTCTCATAGACCTTATACTGCCAGCAAGCCATTTTGGCTTCAACATTTCAACCTATTATACTAAATTAAAATATTAAAAAAAATGGATAGGAGATAAAACTACTAAAAAGTAACATTATTTTAATTATATACATCAAATCAAGTCATAGAGTCTTAAACTCATCACTACAACTTGTTTATTGAGAATTGCTATTTTACCCTAAAGCATAAGCATGGTGAAAGTGACTTTAAACACCCGTATGATTACTTTAAAATAATTTAAATGAATTTTAATGATATTATCATATCATTATAAAATTATTATATAGAAATATATCATGTTTAAATGGAAATATTGGTCGTGTAGACTAATATCGTGATCTTGTGTCTTACTATCTCATTTGAACTAGACATGTTAACTTATGAGTAAAATTTTCATCATATCCACTAACCTCAAAAACATCTATAAAAAATGAACATGTCCTAAAATTACTAAACATATTATCCATGCACTTGGATTAATCCCTAGTCCATGATAACACATCCCTAATCAACTTCTTACTTCTACCTCATTTTCTCATTGTTTACATCATTAGGTCTATTAGTGACTAGTCAACTTGTATGACTATTTTATCACCCATGAGGGATATAAAATAATAATAAAACACCATAGAAATAGAATAAAAGTCTTAATGGCTAATCTTAATCTATTTAACAACTTTGACTTGGTAAAATCTAACTGACATAGTAAATCTCTAAGAAATAAAGCCTTTCATGTACGTTCCACTCACTCACATGGCAAACCAAGCACACTTGGATATTATTGGAAGAGTTAAATATAAAATATAATAACTTAAATATCCATACCAATACATTATAATCACTTTAGAATAACCTCCATATCAGGTCACTATTAGGGTTCTTTAAGGGTTTAAACCATCTTCCAATCTTAACGATCATTTATAAAGCTTAACCCCTCAATATAAAAAAATGCTTAGAAATCTGAAATATAACCATTAACCATCTACCATTAATATATTAGGTTCCAATTCTAAGGTTTCACATGCCAATGAACACTTAAAAGTTCTTCTCAGGTTGAGAACGCTTTATTCTATGCACTCAAGAGATCATAAAACCACTTTTCATGCCTTTTATTGAAAATTTTAACCTAAAACTTGGTCAACATACTTGAAACAACATGAAACAATTATTTAAATTATTTCATACTCACACTTGCCTTAGAAACTGATCCTGATACCTCATTAGGCCATACTTTCACTTTGTTTGCTTAAATCTTGACTTATAAACCGCCTTAGGCCTTGAAAATGACCTTCAAGATTCTTTACATGAATTATCCACCTCATTATAAAAATAAATTAACCTATATCATGATTAAACACTACTTTATATCCTTCATAAACCTTATTAACACTTAATGACGCCTCATTAGGTCAAGCAGGGTCTAAAACTAGTCTAGTTGTAAACTTGGACGTAAGGTCTTACCCTTGTAAGTTCACCTTAAAACTCTCCTAAGTGATCTAATGCCTCATATTCATGCTAAATTGACATTATATAGACTCAAATAACTCTATACATATATCTCATCAAGCCACCATGCTCAAACCTTCTCACTAGGACTCTTCATGCTATGAGTAGTGCCATGACTAGGCTTCTCAAGCACTTATATCTTGACAACTGATATGGAAACACTCTTTGATGTTTCTACACCTTGATCAAATTCCTTACATACTCCTTAAACAATGTCATTCATTTTCACACACCTCTTCATGCTCATCATGCACATGCTCATGATATGACTATGCTTGTTATGACTAGGCTTCTCAAGACACCTTATAATCTAGAAATGGTACACAAAACATACTTACCTTGACCTAAATCTTGAAATAAACCTTAGAAGAATCATTAGGTTTTATTTAAATTCTATCTCAATAGAGATAAATTAGGTTTCCTTCAAATTATATCTCAATAGAGAGACATTAGGTTGACTTCAAATTCTCTCTTATCACATGGTTCAAATCTCATAGACCACTGACCATCCATCTTGACCAGATGTAACTTAACATAAATGCCATCAACCTTGACATCAAATTACATCAATTAAAACACTTCTCAACACAAATCATACGAAAAATAAATGAAAAAGATGGTATAGGTGATATTTGTGAGGAAGGCTAGGTCTTATCCATTGTCTTACACTTCAAATCATAAAGGAGAAACCCAAGAGGTGAAAAAATCATTGTAAAGTAAGGAAAAAATGAAAAAATGAATAAATTTGGGTCTTATCCAAAGTTTTACAATGAAACTCATGATAAAATAAAAACCTAAGGACCAAAAATAAGGAACTAAGTTGTGTGGAAAGAGAGACTATTGTAGAGGGTGAGATCCATGTAGATATCCTAAAAAAAAGTGTTAAAAAGATAACATATAGAAAGCATGAGAATAAGGGAAAGATACAGGAAAAATAATCTTTTAGAATTATACATTGGTGGGATCTTTGAAAGTATCACATGCTTTAGTGTGATGATGATAGGTGCTAGGACCAAGGATGTCTTTAAATAAACAAGGGCCCCACCATTATTGGTTTTATTTACCTTATTTTCATGTGTAGTCTTATTTAAGGACAATATCACCAAAATTAAAAGTTTAAACTTTAACTCTTTTATTATGTTTTTTAGTGATGTAGGCCTTGTATTGAGGATTATGTTGTATATCAAAAAGATGGTGTTCATCAATAATGTCAAGAGCATAAATGTGAGATTCATGAAATTATTCATCAGGTATGATATCACGAAGATAGATAAAAATATATGGAATATCAAATTATAATAGGACTTATTTAGAACCATGAACTAGTTAAAATAGTGTTTCCCTAGTGGTAGTGCATATACTAATGTGATAGGCCCAAAGAGTGGGATATAGATGAAGGTGACAATATGTGCAAGTTTCATGAATGTGTTTTGGATAATTTTATTAAGGATTATTTTAATGGAATTAGCTTGGTCATTGCATTTCACATGGTAGGGCATGTAAAATTTGTCATTGATTTTGAATTTAGTACATATTTGTTTGACATCTTTATTTTTGAAGTTACCACCATTATTGAAGATAAGAGTATGGGGAATTCCAAAGTGATATATTATTTGATTTAGGATGAATTTATCAATTTTGGTTCTTGTGACATTGATGAGAGGCATGTATTCAACCACCACAAATTATACACTAACCACCACAAATTCCCCCATGTTCTTGTTTAAGGAGAGTAAGAACATTTTATTTCATAACAAATCAAAGGAAGTTACCTTTACTATTTTAATAATAAAGGATTTTATATCTAAAGACATATTTTTAAGCTTATTTATGAATGTGAGTCTTTTCACAAGAATCGATGTTTTAAGGATAGGTTTGGTGTTCAAGGAATTAAATGATGTATTTGTATCATGGGTTCTATTAAGTGTTAATATCCTTAATGTGTTAGATAGGGGAATCTTATGATTGAATGGAATATGGGGACTTTTTTATTTGAATAAGAAAGGTAGAATAAGTAAGAACATGGTGTAGATGAATTAGGGATGCTAAAGAAGCAAGTGAATCAATGATAGAATTTTGATCTTGAAGGATGGGCTAAATGTTAAAATAAGCAAACTCTTTAGCTAGGGTAGTGGATATTTGATTATAATTAGTGATATTTTTTCTTTTACATTTATAATCATCATCAACGTATCAATAGATGAGTTTGGAATCACCCAAAGTGTGCATATATGTAATGTCAAAATCAAGTGCCACTCTCATGCCTAGGATTAAGGCTTCATATTCCACCATCTTGTTAATGATATCAAATTTAAGATGAAATTACAAAGGGATAATTTTACCAAGATGACTCATGAGGATACAACCTACCTGAGCTCCTTGAAGGCATTTGTCACAATAAAAATGAAGGGTCCAAGTATCTTTGTTTAAATTGATATTAATTTTAGTAGGTTTTTCGATGACTACTTTACATTTAGTTGTATCAAGAAGGATAGAGGATTCTTTTAGATTACTTATTTCAAGATCAGCAGTAAAGTTATAGAAGTAATATATATGGCTTGATTAATACCTTCAATATAGAGGATATTGTAATAGGAAATATTATCTTAAAGGTGGTTGCTATTCGGTATAGGAGTGGTTATAAGTTGGTCAAAAATGATTTGTCCTATGATAGGTTTTTAAATAATAATGTGAAGATAAAATTCCATTATATTGACCATTCATTTGCTAATTTTATCTCCAATAAGGAAGGATTTGGAGAAAAAGTGATAGAGTGAACCAAAATGAATGATAACGTAAGTTGTTTGATAAAACATATAATATCAAAGCTTTTTAGCTACAGAATATATGGCAAGGAAATTACATTTTACTTTTGTATAACATTTTTCATAGTCAATTAGGCCTAAACTAATATAGTATATGGCATATTCTCTTTTGGTATCATCTTATTTGACAAGTATTTCCCTAACTAATATGGGTGTGGAATAAGTGTATAAGATTAAAAGATGATCGTTAGAATGTAGGTGAAGGGTGGGTGGATGAAGCAAATATTATTTAATATTGTCAAATGATTTTTGATAAAGATCTATCTATAAAGTAAAATTTTACTCTACGTTGTATTTTATTTTTTAGCTATGCGCAGCTGAAATTTTGTCCTCGCATTCGTTGGTCTGAGATGGCAAAGTCATGATACAGAGCATAGGATCTATTTTCCTTTTGATTCATTTTGGATAAGTGTTGAAATCAAGTGGAAAGCACCATGTGTTGGCATCCATGTTTCATATCAGCACCCACATTTCATTTTCTTCTCAGTGAAAGTCTTTAATGAGCTAAGTATCAAGATTAGGTAGAAAGCACTAAGTGGTAATCGTGCAAGGCTCTAGATTGCTTTTGTAAAAGAAGCAGAAGTCACCATGTGTCAGCATCTGAAATAAGGTAGTTTAATGCCTATGTTTAACATTTTTGGTTCAATACCTCGGTTAATGTGTAAATGGTGCACAGTATTGAATGATTGAAACATTGAGCCATTTTTTGGTTCAATTAGTCAGTTTAATGGCTTGGTTCATCAAGCAGTTCAAAGGAGTGTCCCAAAAAACCAAAGGGGTCAAGTACCCTTTCAGAAGGCAATAAGGCATTGTTTCATTTTTGTTTAAGTGCTGAAGACAAGTGGAGGCTACCAAGTGTCACTTTTCGAGCTCCTTTCTACTCCATTCCTAGAAGAAGCAGAAGTCACCACATACCCTTAGCAAGAGCAGTGGAATATGCCACATATATTCCCAAAATTCATAGAAGCCTCCACATGTCAACATCTGAGACATCATCTTCAAGTTTCATTGCTGGATAAAGATTGTGGTGGGTCTCAGGTTTTATTTCAAAGGTCTGCAAAAGCTGCCAAGTGTCACCATCCATAGGAGCCTAAAATGCATCTTGAATTTTTATACAAGCATAGCTAAAGAGCAAGTGGAGATTGTCATGTGTCCTTTGTAGAAGACAAGTGGAGATTTCCACATACATCCATCCCCCTTTTAAAGGTTTCTCGAGCAAGGAATGCAGTGAGTCTTATTTTGTTGAAGTTACTAAGTGTCAAAGAAGTGGATTGTGACAGGTGTCAAAGGTAGAGCTTTCCTAAGCAGGATATAGGGAAAGTAGAAAGTGTCATGTGTCTTTGATAAATCAAGCAGAAAGCACCAAGTGTCATCCTCTGGTATCTCCTAAGAAATAAGAATATTTTTAGGGAATTGACTAAGTATCATCTTCCATTTAAATATAATAGAGCATATTGTGTATTTGTTTTGGCAAGTGAACTACAAGGAAATAGAGTGGAAGTTATTTCTAGTCGATGGGGCAGTTAACCAAGTATATTTTTGGGGCCTACAAACATTAAAAGGGCTGTCTATTTGTCCCCTAGGAGATAAAGGTGGAATTGATAGTTGCACGGTGAAGTAGGTGATGGAATGAGAGTTTTAGGCTTGAGAGGAGGCACTAGAGATGAATTAACATGCCGCAGTTAGGGTAGCCACCTTGCTCCAGAATGGCCCTTCCTAATAAGACCAGGATGCATCCAAGGCATTGAATGCACCAAATTTCACATTATTTTATCTGAAAATCTAAGGCTATAAAAGGAGGAGATAATATATCAAAAGTTTTAAGACTTTCTAGAGTTGTGATAAGAAATATCATTTGCCTTTATTCTATTTTCTTAAGTTGTAAAGTTTATGTAACTGTGCATGTTTTTATGCCTTTTATGTGGCTAAAGAATTAATTAGAAGATGGAATTTTATGCCTTTGTTGATGTTTCTTGTATCATAATGAAAGTAGTCTAAGCTGTGAGCCTCTATTTCTATTATTTCTATCTTTTACATTGATCATGCCTCCTCTGCTCTTTAATGTAATTGAATCTTACATATGGTTTCACTGTGCTTAAGATTAAGGGTCAAATTACATTCAAGCGCATCGCCATAGTTAGGTTTTCTTTCTTTGCATTTGCATTTCTATTTAAATTCCTATCCCTTTTCCCCCCCAACACTTGATATAAAGAAGAGACTAGCTTCTCTAAAATCTGGAGGTTGTTTCAAGATGCAAGTCCCACATCTTGAAACTTCCCATTGTTGGTGTCTATTACAAAGTGCAATTTTAAACATCAACACTATCCATTTGAGTGCATTACCTTTATTTAGAAGAGAATTAATAGAATAGATGTAGTAATCCATTTTAGGGACAAATCATCTTATTGCCCCAAGCTTGCCAAGGTAAGTGCAAAAATATAAAATGGAATGAGGGATAGTCATGTTGACAATAACATTGATCTTAATGGGATTGACATCAATACTGTAAAGAGAGATTAAGAACCTAGTAATTTTCTATATGGTATACTAAAGACACATTTTTAGGGATTTATTATAACTTTATATTTGATGAGGCAATAAAAAATAATAACAATATCATATAGATGATTTTTATGGATTTTAGACTTGGAAATGAGTTCATCCACATAGGTTTCCAAAATATTATGGATAAGGTCATGTAAAATGTGTGTCATAACACACTAATAGGTAGCTTTGGCATTTTTGAGGCTGAAGGGTATTTTAACATAACTATAAATGCCCCATTCTATGGTGAAATTTGTCTTATGTTAATCTTTAGGGTTAATATAAATTTTATTATAACTCAAAAAACCATCCATAAGGGATAACATTTAATATCTAGTAGTGGAATCAATGATGACATCTATGGAAGGTAAATGGAAGTTGGCCTTGGGATAAACAAGATTGAGGTTTCAAAAATTGATGCAAATGTGAATGACCATGGTGATTTTTTATGAAGAGGGACAATGTTTGAGACCCATTTTGAATAGTCCACATGATTGATAAATTTAGCATTGAAAACTTTAATGATTTATTTATGACATAAATTGGAAACTTTGGGTGGAAACAATTATTGTTTTTATTGCACAAGTTTGACATCATGATAGGTGATGATATTATACACCACAATGTTAGGATCAATACCAGTCATGTCCTCATAGGACCAAGTGAAATTTTCATAATATTATTCAAATAATAAGCTAAAGTTATCATGTTTAGTTGGTATAAGTTCTCAAGAGACTATGATTGGTTGATGGCATGATGGGTTTCCATATTAAATTATGGTAGTTTCCTTGATAAGAATAACATTTATGTCTTGGAAATGATATCAAGGGGGAGAGGAAATGTAATTTGTTTTAGGAACAATTTTAGTGCTGAAGTTATTGAAATATGGGTTTTTTTAATTGAAATTCACAAGTTTATGATGTTTCCAAGGGAGTTGATGTTTTTGGCCATGAAGTATTTCAAGAATATCTTCATTACTAGGAAAAGTGGGAATATGATCAAAATACCTGACATCTAATTCAATATTTATAATTTTTTTACCATGGTGGTGATATTCAGAATGTATTTGATGCACATATGTGGTCTTGACATCTAATGTAATCTTAAGAGTAGGTGGAGTAGGGGAAGAAGGTTAATCTGGTGAGATTGGTTTACTAGTAGTATTATTGGTGGGAGGAGGGTTGGAAAGAATGATTCATTTAGTATGAGTAATAGAAGACATAGGGAGTTATGGAGGTTCATAAGGTAATATTTTTTCTACCACCCAAGGAGTATCAATGAGTGGAGAATTAATAGGAGGTAGATTACCTTCATGTGCTAATTCAAAATATATGGAGATGGTATGAACATAATTATTGAAATCATGTATTTGAGCTACTATTTTTTAATAATGTTGAATGTCCAAGTCTCATGATTGAGATTTGGCCATGAAGTAGCTATCATCATAGGTTGGATAAATTGTACATGATTGAGATTCAAGAGGAACTTTAGAAGGGGAGATGCCTAAATCATTAAATTTAAATGGAGACATGATTAAAGGATCTTGGAAAATTTTAGCCACTCCATAATCACTATATGTGAAGTCATATTCTTTGTAGAAGATTCCTAAAAAATGCATGGAAGGGGAAAATTGGTGATCTCATTGATTAAAGGGATGATGTGATCTTGAGGCAATAAAGAACAAAGAATCCACTTTGAGATGTAAGGGGTTAGTTTGGTAGTGTTATAGGTATTTTTTAAGTCATTAAGTTTGCCATCATTATAATCAATAAGAGTGACATGAAAATTTGGTTTCATGTTGATGAATTTAGGGAAGGGAGCACTATTGATTATTGGAATGGTGGTAATTTGATATTGAATTTGGGATTTAGATGTTGAATACTCAAAGGGTTAGGATTAGCCTCATGTTTATAAACCTTTTGACATTATGAATAGACTTGATACACTATCTACCAGAAGAGGAAATATCCGTCATTATATGATTTCATGAGAATCTTGGGAGTATTTTGTAAGATAAGGGTAAATCAAGGACTATGAGTTTAGTTTGTATGGTCTTAGGTCCAATCATAAGAGGGAGCCAGATATAACAAAGTGAATTTTGATTATTTTTGTCAAATCCACAACATGTTAAGTGAGTTTGTTTGAGTTGACCTTTATTATATCCAAGTTTTTGGATGAAACATAGAGATGTCACATTAATAACGTACCCTTCATCTACTAGTACTATATGAATGAGGGTGGTATTAATGTATATTTTAATGAATAGTGTGGATAATCATCTCAAAAGAGGATCTCATCATCAATAATGTATTCTTCGAAGAGCTCTATGGAGGGTTTTGAAAAGGGATAAATGGATTAAATGGTATGCACTTCGGTTGGTTGAGGATCATGAGAATATGGTTCCTCTTCTAAATAAGAAGAATCCATAATTTCTTGAAGTTCTTGCATGAGTAAATTGAGATGATAAGGAGAGGTGTGAACTAACTCCATAAGAGGAATCTTACAAGGCATATAATTGAGTTCTTTTAAGAAGTTCCAATGAGTTTTGGAAGAAAAATAAAATAGAGGATTAGAAGGTAAATTAGATTTTCTAGGAAGAGAAGTGGTTGGGGGTTTGGAAGGAGGAGATGGTTATTCAATAGTTTTTAAATCTAAATGAGTAGTTGTAGTATCTTTGAGGAGTTGATCTTCCAATGTTAACTTCTTAGGTTTAGTGACAACATGTTTGTTAGCTAGTTTATGATGATAATTATCCTTAGACATGTATATGTATTAATAATTGGTGTAATATTGGTCATAGTTAACATCAATGGCACAAACATTCTTGTATTTTTTTTTAGCATTAGACGTGGAAAAATATCTTTGTTTATTAGAATAAGAATCTTTGAGAGCTTGTCATTTTTGAGAAGCATGATTATAATCTTGATGATGGAGTTGAATCATGGCTTCTTGATTGAATGAATCACCAGGTATATAAGAGATTAAAAAATTTGTTATCCATCTACATGTTTCTTGGAAGTGACCGTTTTAGGCATAAAACCAAAAAAATTGTCAGGGTCAGACATTTAGGAGGATTAATAGGACAAGTAAATGGTTTATAGGGGACTAAGAATTATTCCATTTATTACACAATTAATGGTGTGTGAGAATGGCAGATCTTGGTTTGTTTTGAGGAGGATTTTTAGTTATCACATTAGTTGAATGTTGAAAAGATCCTTTAATGAGTTTGGTATTAGGTCTGAACTATTTTATTAATAATTCTTGACACTTGTCTTAGTAAAGAGCTTCATTGAGTGTTTGAGGAGAAAAAGATCAAACCTTATATTTAAGTGAAGGAGTTAAGGTGGCTTTAAAGAATTTTAAAAAATTATGGTCAGTCATGTTATGATTGGCCTTGTGAGCTAGAGATTTCTGTCATTTAATAAATCATGAGTTGATCTGGTGAGCATTGATAAAATGATTATGGAAATTTTCAAGAAGATCATTATTTTGAAACTTTTTAACTAAAGGATTGACAAAATATTCTAGTTTCCATATGGAATGTTGGGGAAATTGATTGTAGAATTTTAGTACATCATCAGTGAAATTTTTAACTAAAATTTTAGTTGTGCTGAAAGTATTAGTTTGGATCCACTCCTTATAAAGATTGTCAAATTATTTAATAAAAAATCTAGGGTATTTAGTCCCATCATATTTAATAGTTGGACATATGTTACCAATATAAATAACAAATATAAAAGGGCTGAAAGGTTCATTTTGAATGTGTTATAACATACTATTATTCATGATAGGTTGTGGAATGGCATTTCTTGTGAAATCTATAAGAGGTGGAGAAATAAATTTTTGATTATTTTGGGGGAGAAGAATGGGAGGTTGATTAGCCATGTTGATCAAATGATGTTGTAGTTGCATCATTTTGGAGGTGTTATATGTTTGCATTATGTTCATTTTTTACATTATCTATGAAATAATTTGAGTGGTATCAAATGGTAGTTTAGTGTTTATAGGAGGACTCCCAAAGTTGGTATTAGGGAGAGGGTTGTTAGGTGGTGGATTACCTTTTTGGTTATTAGATAGACTTATGTCAATCTCCCCCACATTGTAATGAGATTATTAAATATTAGAATTTTGATGATATGTATGAAAAGGATCTGATCCACCAATATCATTTTTTGTCATGATTTGAAGCATGTTGTAATCAAAAAATGAGGGAGGAGAAGAAACACCCCAAGAATGAAGATTATCTTTGGAGGTAAAGAAAGGAAGAAAGTAGAACCCCATATATTGTCTAAATAAATATAGGTTTTCAAAAAATATTCTAATAGGGGATTTCATGAGGCTTGATGAAAAGAATCAAAGATTGGTAAACAAGAAAAATTAAGGATAGAGTCAGCTAGACAAAGAAAAAAGTTGACCAATAGGTATACAATCAACTAGGTTGATAGAGTACTACTTCAACATAGGCTAAGGAAAACACACAATCATATGGGTTGATAGTGTTGAATAAGGAGAAAAACATAAAGATAAGAATACACAATTTTGTGATTTGACTATGTATTACTAAAAAAAACTAAATAAGGAGATAAGGTGATATAGTCATGTAGGTCAACTACGTACTCCATACAAGAAGGTAAAAAATAGTTTATAAGAGACTATATTGACCAATATGGCATTGTTTAGAAATAGGGGAAATTTTTTCAAGATAATTTTAACCAAGATGAAGGGAAGCACACAAATGATTATATCAATGTGACTAATATAATTGGAACATAGAGAATAAAACTTGTACCAATGTTAGCTAATGAAAATTTTATAATACAACATACAATGATCAACGAAGCAATAACAAATGAAATGTAAATGCTAACTAGTTAGTAATTCTAAGTTTTATTAAGCTATAATAAAGTGTAATTTTAATGTGGATGGAATTTTGGCTAAAAATAAGGAAATATAAATTAGTCTAAAGTTAGTTTTAGGATGTTTGGGATGAAATGGATCTATATTGGTAATGGTAATGGCTTAGTATTGGGGCCTATCCCCTCACTTCACAATCCCATAATCATAAGGGTGTTGGGTGCTTTATTAATATATACCATCAACCACGTGTTTATACTTGACTATAAAACCAAGTAAACTTCCCCCATGGTGATGAAATCTACGTAGGTAGGCCTTGGGAAGATAAATGTTTAATGTTTGTTTAATGTAATGTGATTTGGTAGTGTGTGCAAAATATTAAAGAAATTTAAATAAAATGGTAATTTGAAAAACCACTTATTTAAGTTATGTGATTTATTTTAAGCATTCAAAAAATGTAAAAGGAAAGGTGAATTAATTACTAAAAAATAATTGTTAATTACTTGATTGAGAATAGTATAGAGTCATTTCAGGCAAAACTATATGCAAATAATATATAACACATTTGACTGGGTCATTATTGTTATACAAAAGTGAGGTATTTAATAACAAACTCAACTAGGTTGACTATCTCTCTTAGATAAAAGACATACTATAGAATTGAGTCGACTAGGTCAACCTTGTTAGCTGTAGGGTTACAGTTTTATAGACTACAAACTTGTGAAAAATAGTACTAAAATAAGAAATGAAATAACAAAGAGAAAATAAATGAACTTTGGTGTTCTTGAAGAAATTTTGGATTACAAATTTGTATGCTATGATGTTCAAATATTTCATTAGAATTATACCAATTGGATTGATTCGTTTGACCAAGTTTGTAAAACCTTATATGTTGAAGAAGAAATATTAAATAGAGTTGATCTGTTCAACTATGTTTGTAGACCTGTGTGTTGAAAAAAGAAAATAGTAGACATATTTTATTGGTTTGACTATTTATGCAAATATATAACTAAAGAATAATAGTGTGTTGAACTACTTAATCCTGTAATTTGTAATTGCTGAAAACACTGTAAAAATAGAACGTAGTCATTTTGAAGCGTCAATGTGTTAAACCTGTGCATAGAAAGTTAGAACTATATCATCTGGTTCAATATAATACTAAAAATATATAAAAATATAATATTATGACAAAAATCTTAGTGTGAAATAAAACCTATAAGGGTTAGATTCACATCGAGTTCACTAGAATGTATGCAAAGGAAAATGCAATTGATATATATGTGTGTGTGTGTGTGTGTGTGTGTGTGTGTGTGTGTATACATACATATATATATGTATATATACATATATATATATATGTATATATATATAGATGAATATATGTATATATGTATATATGTATATATATAATGTATATATATATACATATATACATATATATATATATATAGATACATACATACATACATATATATATACATATATACATATATATATATATATATATATATGTATGTATGTATATGTGTGTGTGTGTGTGTGTGTGTGTGTGTGTGTACACACACACACACACATCAATCCTAGGTCAAAGAAGATAAATCATAATTACACTTATAATTATTGATATATTATATATTTAGGTTCATGACCAAATGGATTCACTATATCTATCCAATGTATTCTTACCATGATAAAATCACTAGGGAGGGTTCCAAAGCCTCCAGTTAAAAAAAACTATGCAATAACCCTAACTAGCTCCTATGTCTTCATATTCATAAAAGTATAATGACAAATAAAGTAAAGGACTAATATAGTTCTCACCAAATATTATGTCACAAATGAGGGGTTAGTAAACACAAAAGTAAACATTCATAAGAAAATCCTAATTAGGTTATGCATAGGTAAAACCCTAATACATAGAGAGTAATTTATTCAAAAGCCAGTACTTATGCTACTTATATCTACTAAAAGAGAGGAAAAAAAATAGAGATTGTTGGAGGTATAATCACTGAGAGGGGGAAGGGGTGAATCAATGATGCAAGATATTTCAAACTTCAATTTTTATCTTTTCAATTCTTAATCAATGAGCACAAGCATTCATAAATCATACAAGATGTTCATAACAATGAATAATCAAGATGAATCAAGATCACACATATAACTCAAGATCTATGTGGGAAACCCTATTTGGGAATAAAAAACACTATCAATCCTACAAACACATGGACTACTTATCCTATAAGATGATCACAAACATGAGACCTTTTATTAAAGCACCCAATTCATAAGGAGCACCCACCCCTAACTATGAACAAGAACCCACTTGTCCTAGATGTTGAGCACACATACAACACCTATGAAATCAAAAAATTTAGAATTTTGATTGCATTCCAATATGATTGGAGAGACAATTTACATCACCTCTCTTTCAACTCATCACACACACTCAAACTTGCTCATATAAGCAATGCATCCAAAAAACTCTTTTGAATCACTCTAGCCTTCTTCACTCATCCTCAAACTTATTTATACTTCAATCCATCTAATGAGTACACTTCCTCTAATATTTATCCTTCATCTCTATATCTTTTCACTCAAAATTCACATATACAAATTTAGAAACCATTGCCTTGATCTCCACCATTTATATAGTCATCATGAATATAAACATCTAGGTTGTCCATAATACATGCCTTATCCTTAAGACATCTAACATGCTAATCATAGCTCAAGTACATCCTTACAGGTCAGCCATAACATCTATGGGTCATACTTAAGTAGCTACACCTTTCAATTAGGCTTGAGTAGCTCTTATCAGTCTCATGGAGACCTATTCACCAATTTAGCACTCCATTGAGAAAATTAAGAACATACGATCAATTTCAATTATATGGGTCCACTCCATATAAACCTAATGACATATTTATGTGATTGATCTTGAGAAAACACTCTTATTCTAAAATACAAATTATTAAAACATTATTATATACACAGTAATGCCATGAATGAATAAATAGTCAAATTTGAAACTCCATATCTTCACATATACAAACATTCAAACCTTATAAATAGATTCACTAGATTCACCTTGAAGTCATATATATTTTTTGTTTTTATTACATCAATAAATTTGTCTTGGATCGAAATTTATAGCTCAAACACTAAGAAATAGTTTTCTCTCATTAATTTGAACATTTGAATTCTAATAGTCACTATGAAGACATTAAACATTAAGCACCTTAACCTCATCTCATGCTTCCTAAAAACTGTGGATAAATACACACCGTTGATCTCCTCTGAGTAGATTGATATTTATCATGCAATGCTCACTGTTGATCTTAGATCAGCTCCCATGACTATGACATTGGGTATCTCTATTTGCCTTTTACACATTTAACTTTTGACTCAACCCACACCATTGATCTTTAATAGTATGAACACCCATGAACCGTTGATCTTCTATCAACTTAATGAGATAGTGACACTTGTCATCAATGTGTGAAATGTTAGATTCTTTGACATTTTGACTAAATACACATAATTGGATCAAGATATGGGTGATGAATGCTCACCATTAGATCAACTAACTAGTGACCTGAGAATTCAATGTCATTAAACTTGATGGTCTCCATCCCATCACAGTTTGCAAGAGAAAATTTGAAGGATTATAATTTGAGCTAGAAAAAACTTCAAGAGTTTAAATTTTTAAGGTACCTTCTTGGCATTATATACAACATCTCCATGAAATCCTTTGACCATATTTGACTTTATGATATGCTATAGTAAATGTATAAACTTGTGGTTCATTTATATCTACATGACATGTAGTGATGGTTTGGCTTTTCTTAATCTAGAATATGCATGTTTCTCATTCCAAATGATCAAGTGACATACTAGAGCTTCACCAAGACATCTATGGATGCCTCAAAAATTATTATTTATCCTTACAGACTTTAAAATGTGCCATATCTTATCCAAGATATCAAACACAACATTTTTTATCATTAATACACTTGTACCACATGCTTTTTTTGACATCCATGATAACCAAACATCAATGATTATGCTTAATAATCTCCCCCTTTGTCATTGATCACAACACTACCATCAAAATTAATTCTTATTTATTTGAATTGAGATCCTTCATTCTAATCTTTCTCCCCATTTAACATTAATGACAAAAGGTCTATTCTTCAACATGCCAACAATCATTACTCAAAATAATGTATGCATTCAAATACTATTAAGATGTTTAAGATACTTACATAATTTTAGGCATATAAATCAATTACTCCCCCTTTGACATGCACCAATCTAAACTTAGATTTATATGATATTTGGACCTGACAAACTAATCATCCTCCTATTTTTGTTTATTGTGATGACATATCCATGGTGGAAATTTCTCTTCTTTATATCAATCCCCCACTATAGGATTTTCCATACCTTAGTTGTCTCATTATAGATTCTACTTTTGTTTCTATGCCAATTATTTCTCTTTTAGATCCTTCAAATTCTTTCACTTCAAAGGACTGAACAATTTATAGTATGAGTACACCTATTATGAGTATTGATGAGTCATCTCTTCATGTGGGTTTTTTTTCTTCAGTTGGTGAGTCATGCTCCACTCTTCACATGGACATTCTTTCAGTGAATGTTTCATGTCATTCTTTTGACTAGTTCACTTTAGTGGTATTACCTTTAGCTTCTACAAGTGTTATTTCTATACTTATGCCACATTTATGATTTAGGCCACATTTAAAGATATTCATATTGATTCCTTCATCTTCTATTATGGAATGGGTAGACTTTCAGTACACATATTAGGTTCCTATTTTGCCAAAGGGAAGAAATATTGTTTGATGCAGATGGAGTTTCTATAGTATTCAAGTAGAGGATCTCATCATCAACCTTCATCATCTTGAAATATATAATTGTAGTACTAATTGATTTAACATCTTTATTTAGGGGATCTTTTAGTCTCCTCTTTTTATTTTCTCTTTTTTGCAGGGGGGATTTTCCCCATTAGGTTTTCTCCTTTTCTCTACTTTATGAGATATTGCATTGTACATGGGTACCTCATCAGATCTTATTGTCAGGACCCATTTTTATATCATCACCTACCTAAGGTATGCTTATGGGGGGTGTTGGTGTAGACCTTTTTCCTATGCATTTTGGCTACACGGTTGCATATGCTTACTTAGGGATTTAGTGTTCATGTTGGTTACTTGAAAATGTTAATACCACATCCATTGGAATGTGTTGTGCTTTTTTCTAGTCAACCTATATATATATATACCTATTCCCTTTCATATTTCTAATTCAATGGTGTGTAGATTATTCCTAGCTTATTTCTCTTTAGTTCACTCCTATAGTTGTGTGCTTATATTTATTCAGTATTATTTTGCATAATACACATCTCATATAGCATATTGAATCAGTGCATTCACTTGGATTAGTATTCCTAGATCTCAATTTGATAAATGTATGCATTCAAATACTATTAAAATTCTTAGGATACTTACATAATTTCAAGCATATGAATCAATTGCTCCCCTTTTGACATGCACTAATCTAAACTTGGATTTCTATGATATTTGGACCTGACAGACTACTCATAGAGCTTTGAAAGATCCCCCTAACATCAAGATCCATCTTATGTCATATATTATTTGATATATACCAATATAAGCTTGATAATTTTTTATCCTTGGACACGTCTGCCTATAGAACTCACAAGATATTTTTGATCATGGATGTAGATTCAATACCTTATCAAAATACATGAATTAGTTTGATGAAGTCATCATGTCAATCTTCTTGAATTTACATCTATATAAAACATCTTCACATATGCTCCCCCTTACATTTTGCACATCTTCTTCAAGCCACTCAAGCTAACTAAGTTAGCTCCCCTTTAGCCAATCACATCTTCAAATGTTATTCTTGTCCTACAATTACTTATCCTTGACTTGACTGATCAAGATCTTAAACCAACATCTAAACTAATTTAACATTATCAAAGTCCTTCATCTACAAGATTATCTTTTACAATCTCTTGCTAACCTTTTGCCTTCAAGATCTATACTGATTGACACTATGATCATTACCTAGAGTACACATACTTACTTCCACATAAAAATATGTCTCCTAAGAAGCATAATTAGAGACAATCACTTATCATAAAGGGAATAAAAGTCCAAAAACTTAGGATATTCCCATATTTTCATGCTATCACTTGACCTCCAGTCCTTCCTCATCTTTAGATTGTCTTTGAATGAGTTATGAACCTTATTCTTTTCTTTTATCTCTGGATCCTACTTAATTTCCTTATCCATTTTGGTAGATAAGGCTTGTTCAATTATATTTAAATTTGTTCCCTATTCTATCATGGTAAATAATCCATTTTGAGCCTATTTTTAATTTACCTATTTAGGCCTCCATTCACTATAACTCCTCTTTATGTTAGGATTGGTAATATTTAAAATAAAATATTGATCATTATTAGAGAACCTTACTATGTGACATCTCTCATGACATTTGAAATAAATGAGATTTATTAGATTGTACATACCATATGGTTGAGTCATATTATTATTCCTTAAAATTTCATGAATTCATTCATGTACCGAATCATTTGGTCTCTTGATGAAGATATTACAAAACTTTGAAATATGACCAAATCCTTGACACTTGTAGTAAAAGATGTCATTATTTTCTTGTGAACCTATTGACTATCTTGAGTGATGATGTTATTCATACTTGTCATTATCTTGCTCATAATTCTATATAAATTAATTCTTTGAGGATATTTTACACTCTTTTAGCCTATGACTAAACTAATTATATGAGTAATAATGACCATTGAAATTTGCATACCTCATAGCATTTGGTTGTCTGAGCTGATTTGTCTTCTTTCTCCCAATTCCTTCATTCCTTGATTAATTATTGATCTTAAAAGTCTGATTGTCCTTATTCACATTATCTTTTGTCTTATCTTGATTTAAATGCTTTTGTTTTTCTTTGTATCCAAGATCAGTTATATCACTTGCATACTTTTGACTACTCAGAATATTGTCAAGATCATTTGAGCTCTTTTCAAACTTCACAATTGAATTCACCTTACAAAATGTCTATTTTAACTTACATTTTAATGACTCAATTTAAATCACATACCTTAAGCTCTCATCTTATTTGGCTTTTAGGCTTGTATACATAGTTTCTAATTGACTGTTGAGATGATTGACAATATCTTCATATTCGTTGGTGTCATCATTTAATATTGCTTCAAATACACTAAATTGTTCTTCATAGTCATTTCTTTGTGACATCATCTCTTTGTTCCATTTCTTCTCAATCTTTAGATCTTCAAGAGAATTCATCAATTCATCCTTATTATCTAGATCATTAACTATATATGTACTCATAGATTGATTTAGTTTCATCTATAAAGACTCTATTTCTGATTGATACATGATACACTCTTCATCCTTATTCTTTAATTCTTCATTAAGAGAACAAACTTGAGTTTAAAAATATTCTATGATCTTATCATGATCCTTGACCTCATTACTCAACCTACCTTTAAAAAGTCCAATTTGATACTCATAGGATTTTATCAAGGAATCTTATTTTCTATTCTTTCTTTGTATTATCTTCATTTATTCCATAGAATCTAGATATTTATCTTTAAGTGTGACTTTCTCATCTTCTTCCTTTGATCTAACTTCACCAAATTAATTTTTACTTAGATAACATTCACCTTCATCATTATTAAGAGCCATGAACGATGTCTTCATGTCCTCATTATGAAAAGAATCATCACTGTCAGATGTGTTTAGTTATTTTATAGATGAGTTATTATATTATTCATGGTAAAGGATCTTACTAACTTTGTATAATTCCTTTTTTTTATTTTTCTTACTAAAGAACTTTTTATAATTTCTAGGACCCTCAGATTTCTTATGTTCATCCTCATGAGATTCCTTATGAGCTTCTTTATGTTCAGGCTTGTCTATACCTAGATATTTAGCTTTAAAATGACCAACTTTACCATATGAAAAATAGGAAGTTTTCCTTCATACTTACCCGATCCTACATTCAATTATCTTACAATCATGGCCTCAAGTTTATCTTCATTTAGATCAAAATATTTAAGACTTAACTTTTTCTTCTTGGATTTTTTATCCTTGATCACCTTGAAGGCTACTTCCTTCTTAGGAGGTTTTTCTTCATCAACTCTCATTTCATATGTAGTTAGGATGCTATATAGTTCACCCATATTCATTTGAGTGAGATCATGACTTTCTTCTATAGTAGAAACCTTTGAATCAAGTTTGAGTGTAAGATTTCTCAATACATTCTAAACTATAGTAGTTTCATCAATCACCTCTCCAAGACCTCTGATCATGTTTAATACCTCATTAAACCTTAGAAGATAGAATGTCATAGTATATTCTTCCTTCATTTTGAGACCTTGAAATTTCCTTATCTAGGTTTACAACTTAGCCAGTTTTACCTTAGATTCTCCTCCATAGATAGTCTATAATTTAACCCAAATTTCCTTAGCAGACTTGTAATGGATCACTTTGGTAAACTCAACCTTGGATAAACCACAACTGATAGCATTCATAGCTTTTTAATTGTTCTCACTCAACTTTTTTTCAACAACACTAGTTGGAGGAGTAGTTGGTGTAGTGTAATCATCTATGATAGATTGCCAAATATAAAATCCTAAAGATGTGATGTATGTCCTCATATTTGTACTCCAAAAAGAATAATTTTACCCATTTAATAGTGGTGCTATCTTTTTAGAGAAACCCTACATCTATTGGCTTTACATAATGTAACTTGGATCACCTTAAGTGGTTAAACTTGTAATAAAGGTCCTACTCTGATACTGATTGTTAGAGGTATAATTAGTGATGCAAGATATTTCAAATTTTAATTTTAATCCTTTCAATTCTTAGTCAATTACCACAAGCATTCATAAATCATATAAGATGTTCATAAAAATGAGTAAGAAATATGAAGCAAGATCAGACATACAACACAAGATCTACTTGGGAAACCATCTTAGGGATTAAAACCCACTCTCAAGCTTATAAATACATGGACTACTTGTCCTATAAGATGATCATAAACATGAAATATTTTAGTGAAGTACCCACTTCACAAGGATTACCCACCCCTAAGTATGTACGATAACTCACTTGTTCTATATGTTGAACACCCACATAACACCTATGAGATCAACCACTCCTAAATTTTAATTACATTCCAATCTAATTGGATAAATAATGTAAAACACCTCTCTTTCAACTCATCACACACACTCAAACTTTCTAATAAAAGTAATACATCAAAAACACCCTTTTGAATCACTATAGGCTTCTGCACTCATCCTTAAATTTCTCTATACTTTAGTCCATCCACTGAACACACTTCCTCTAATATTTTCCCTTCATCTCTATCTTATGCACTCACAATTCATACATGTAAGTCTAGAAACTATTGCCTTGGTTTCCACCATTTATTGAGTCATTATTAATATCAAAATCTGGGTTGGCCATAATATGTGCCTTAATCCTTAAGACATCTAACATGCTATTCATAGATCAATTACATACTTACAGGTTATCCATAGCATCTATGGGTCATACTTAAGCATTTACACCTTTCAATTAGGCTTAATTAGATTTTATAGGTCTCATGGAGACATGTTAACCCATTTAACACTCCATCAAGCAAATTAAAAGCATACGATCAATTTAAACTAAATGGGTCCACTCCATATAACCCTTATGACATATTAATGTGATTTATCCTACCAAAACACTCTCATATAAAAGCAGAAATTTCTCAAACATTATTTTGTATATAGTAACACCATGAATGAACAACTATTCAACTTTGAATCTCCATATCTTCACCTATAAAAACATTCAAAAATTATAAGTAGATTCACTCAATGCACCTTGAATTCATCTATAATTTTGATTTTTATTGTATCAATAAATTCATCTTAGATCAAAATTTATAGCTCAAAAACTAAGCATTGGTTTTCCCTCATTAATTTGAATATTTGAGTTCCAATGGTCATTATATAGAAATTAAACATCAAGAAACTTAACCTCATCTCATGATTCATAAAAACTATAGAGAAATACACACCATCAATCTCCTCTGATTAGGTCAATATTTATCATGTAAAGCTCACCATTGATCTTATATTAGAGCTCCCATGATTGTGTTACTTGGTAGCTCTACATGCCTTTTGTACATTTGAATTTTGACTCAACTCACACTGTTGATCTCTATCAATATGAATACTTATGAATTATTAATCTTCTGTCAACTTAACAAGATAGTGACACTTCTTACCAACATGTGAAATCTTAGATTATTTGACATTTTAACTAAATACACACCATTGGATCAAGATCTAGATGGTAAATTCTCACCATTATATCAACTGACTAGTGACCTCAGACTTTAATGTCACTAAAATTAATGGTCTTAGGCCCATCATAGTATACAAGAGTATTTTTTAAGGTTTATAACTTGAACTAGAAAATAATTCAAGAGTCCAAATTTTTAAGGTAACTTCTTAGCACTATAGACAAAATCTCCTTGAAATCCTTTGATCTCGATTGAATTTTTGAGACCTTATATTAAATGCACAAACTTGTTGGTTCATTTATATTTTCATGACATATAGTGATGATCTAGCTTCTCTTAAGCTATAATATACACGTTTCTCATTCCAAATGATCAAGTGTCATACCAAATCTTCACCAAGACATCTATGGATGCCTCATAACTTTTTATCTTTATAGACCTCTAAATGTGCCATATCTTCTCCAAGTTATCAAACACAACTTATTCATCATTAATGCACTACTACTACATTCTTTCTTTGACATTAATGACAACCAAACATCAATGAATACTCAACAAAGATACGTAGCTTTAATATGAACCCATCAAGGTTCAATATCTCCCTTGGATGAAGGTGTTTCATAAGAGTTTGTTGTGGTTTTTAAGAATCACTAATAAATTCAAAATAATCAAAGACTTTTCTATAAGATAAGATTCATGTCAAAGTGTAGACCCTACACTATAACTCCTAAAGTAGAATGGTGAAAGATTAGATTATAAATAAGCACAAATGAATAATTAACAATTACTATCTATCTAAGGAATGGAAAAATTAATTTGTATATATATATATATATAAATCTAACCCTAAAACTTTTCAAAAGTTTAGTTGACAAGGTTGACCCAACCAAATCCATATCATTATTGACAAAAAAAATAGGTCTTGGTCTAGGTTATCTAGGGGCTGATCTAGACCCTAAATAAGTTTAATCAATTATAGTATAGGGTTGATGGGGATGATAGTGTAATGTGAACCATTATAAATGGTTTTAGAATAGGTGAGGGGTAATGAAAGTGAAAAATGACTAGATTAGGGTGAAAAATAGGAGGCAAAGCTTAAGGGAGTGTTTTTATAGAAGGTTGGATTGATAATAAGTAGTAGTAAATGGAAAACAATCCTATAGAGCACCAATGGTCTACCCACCACTTTCTTAGTGCACCCCTTATGGCATGCACTCATAGAGGTTGAGACTTAGTGGGTTCCTAAAAGAGAAAGCATCAATAATTTATAAAGTTTGAAAATATTATGTGTATACATAGGGCACTTAAAGCTAGTTGTGTGTGTAACTAGCCCCAAACCTACATTCTTGGTTCTCAACTATTAAAATAATATGTAAGCTATCAAATTCATTATTTACTATATAAAAATTAATTAATGAAGGATTTAAGATCTTAATAGCCTCATCCATCAATCTTTCTTACCATCTTTTGAGATTTTGAATTCAATTGCTAAGTCTTATACCTTTGTTACTCTATCTTTTACAAAACTAATGAACTATAATATTTATTTGTTAGTTTTATAGATGGTCCATAAACTTCTTCTTTGAAGTTGTCTACAGTCGCTTGAAGAAGGTTTTTAAAATTAGGTATATTGAACAATTCTCTTATGGGGATTATTACATTGGTAATACTTATATATGCCAAAAAATTTAATTCTTCACCCTCATGAGTGAGAAAATGCTTCAGTAAGGTCTTCATTTACTTCTGCAAATTAAGGGAAGAATCCCTTCTTGTAGTTACATAACTCAAGCACTAAGAAGCATTGATAATAGACATAATATTTAAATGGTTGAAAGAATTAGTCACACAAAATTGAACCAAAAAATTCAATCTTATTTTTAATTCTATCATTTGATTACAAAAGGTAACAATAATTTCCCTATTTTATTATCTCGTTATCTTAGAAACCTTGACTTTATACAAAATTTTGTACTTGGTAGCTACACTTTGTATGTCAAAAAGAGTATCATGAGATGAATATATGATTTAGATTGGATTAAAAAAAATTAAGGCATCTTATTTACTTTGAAACATTTCCTTCATTTTTACCCTCATGGAATCCACAAAAGTACCAGAATTTTCAATATATTATGTGGGTTCATTTAGCTTTATCTAGGGTTTCTTTGCTAGAGGAAAATGATTCTCCCTTTGTTCAAAATCCACTTATGATTTTTTCCTTGTGTTCATCACCTTCCTCTTACTTACCAATTAAATAATCCCACTATGCTTATCAAACCAAGTGGATATTTTGGAAAGTTCATTCATGACTAAATTTTGCCTTTCATCTCTAACACATTTAATTTCTCTTACCCATTGAGGAATAATGAGTTATCCCATTTCAATCTCTTGGTTTGGGTTTGAGGACTGAGAATATGGAGGAGTCATAGGATGTGGTCAATCTAAGGATTAGTACCAAGGATACACTTATTTTAATAGGAAACTAGAGGGTTGTTTAAATAACATTATCTCATGAAGATGTTCACTTCATGGGGTAAATTTAGTCAAACCAAAGGTAATTTATATAGTCATTATATCTATTGGAATGTCAATGGCTATGGCATGGGGAGTTCCAATTAGATTGACTTTTGATTTAGGACTGATAGCGTATGAGGATCAAAAATAGAAATAGTGACCAAATTTTCAAATTAGATTGATTTAGGAGTCCTTATTAACTTTGGATAAGAATAAACAATAGTTGAATCAATAGTAATAGTATAACTAGAAAAAATAACCAAAGGAATAATTCGGAGAAAAATATCATCTAAGATTTTAATATTAGAAATTGAAAAAATAATAGAATGGACTAATTTATTAAGATTATGGCTCTACTCTTATGTGAGGACTTTCTACTTTGATATGTCAGTTGAGGCTTCCTTTATTTTGTACTTTCCTAGACTTAAAACATAGACCCTTTCTATTTCACCCTCTTCATCATCTGGTTATTCATTTGTGGGATAATCAACTAGACATATTACATTATCGATCTCTTCTTATTTTTTAGTCTCATTACATCCACTACTTCATCTACTTTCTCTTCCTCTTCAGGTGATTCTTTTATGATTGTAAGACCAAGTGATGGCATTTATTCTAGTTACTTATCCTTGAAGGAATGGGGAAAGTCTTTATGCTTCTTATGTTAAGTGAAGATGGGTGAAGTAGATGGTGGATGACATGGGGGAATAGATACAATAATAATGGTGATAGGAGCTATGAATAGATGTGGGGGTGAAAGAGTAGTAGATGTAATGGATGGTGTTGATGTGGTTATAAAGGGAACACAAAATTCCATAGGATACTTAGGAGATTGGGGAGAACCTAGTGTAGTAATAATGGATAAGAAAATAGTCTATAACAGTTAGGGAGACTTGCTAGAGTGAATATATTGAGGGGTGGTAAAGACATCATCATTAAAAATCTCTTCCTTTGTTCCCTTTAAAAATTTATTAACCTATGCCTTGTATTGGTTGTATATAAAACCTAAATATTAGTTTTGGATAATGTATAAAATACTTGGAGACATGGGAGACCCCTCAAAATTACCCTCCTAATTCAAGGGTTTGATTCTATTTTAATTCTAGATTCATCTATTTGTTCATCTACAATCATTTATGAAGGGGATGGAGGTCTATACTATGGATGAGTGTCATTTGGTAGACTTGGATGCCATTTATGGATGTATGGAGCTTGTACTTTCTCTTCAATTACTTCAGGACCATATAAATGGATTGATCCCAAACCTTGCATATTTACTTGTTCCTCATTTTCATCCATAATTTAATATCATAAACTTCATTTAGAAATATTATATCATGGTCATAATACTCATGGCCATAAGAAACATGTACCTTATTTTTCTCCTTGAGTTGTAGGATATATACCCTTACCTTGTTTATGGGGTCCCATTACCTAAAAGGTGTAACCTATAAATTGCACTAATACCTAGCCTTTAAATCATTAATAAAATGTGATTTGAACACATATTATTATTGTCTAATGCTTAAATGAATATTGAGATAATAGGCCAAATGACTTTGACCCTTTTCTTCATCAATACTATTATAAATTTGATATGCAATTTATTTTTTCACTATGTGATCTAGAACATGGTGTGGTATAAATAGGGGTGTGATCCTTGTTCCTTGTACCCTAATGATAGTCACATCTAGGTAGTACCAATAGTTTATCATTTTGCCTAAAATATTTGTTATATTATCAAATAATTTGGGCATTACTATGTAATGTATGACCAATAATAGTTAGGGACAGCCCACCTTGAATATCATATTGATTTTGTTCTTATATTTATTCATAAATATAAAATATTGTCTTCACCTACCCTATTTGATAAATAATCATATGAGGGATACCATTCTTGACCATAGGGATTATATACCATATCCATCACTATGTCCAATAGGTATGAAATGATGTAAAAAATTTCATCAATTTCCCTCTATTTAGGGTTGAGAATTTATTATTTTATCTTGGCACTTATAATTTCTCCAAGTGCCACTAACTTGTTAGATGTCAAGAGTATATCCAACAAGGGAACCCACTCAACTTAGATGTATAAAATACTATGAAACCCATGCAATATATTAAATAGGGCCTTATCTATCCTAATTTTAGTCCTAAATTTAATAATTAAATTGGATGAGATAGAACCCTTTAGATTCACCCTTTGGCCTTTAACAAGCTATTATTTCAATTTTCCATCTACTATATTATGTTGAAGCCAAACATTTGTTGAGACCTAATTATAGGAAATTTTGGGGCATGAGACTCTAAGGTATCTCTCAAAATACCTAACCAAAATTTAAGGAACAACATTTTTAACTTTTGAACATGTAATATATCCCTATAAATAGTTTCATTAAAAATAAAACTCTAAACAGGTCAATGCATGACATTACCTCTAGTTTGGTGGAGGTCTTGTTATATAATAGTTAGGAGATCATAGATGTATTTATTATCCTAAAAATTGAGTTGGTACTCTATATAATATGTATTTACAAACTCCACCTCTTCTTAGAGCACTGAGTAGTGGAAAAACTTGAATTCTAATGTGATCCTCTTAAGTTATGTTGTACCTTGGATTTTCATGAAGTAATTTTGTAATGCTATGGTTTACAAACTAACAATATTAATCTTTTGTAATCTTAATTTTTCATATAATTTATGTGATTACAAGACCATTTACTATGATTTATTAACCATCCATGATCTTTCCCCGTTTTGTTTATATGATATTACAACATGCATCACTCCCACATCATCTGGATCCTTGAGATTTTATAAAGTTCTAAGTTTTTTAAATATCCTAAGATATTGAAAGTCAAAAGGTGATGTTTTGGATTTAAATAGAGATATTTATAGGTAGGATATCATCTATGTATTACTTATACCTAGGATAAATTTGGTCCTCATTAGAATATGGATTTAAAGACTCCACCTCTTCCAAGATCACCAAGTAGTGTAAAAAATTGAAGTCTTAAATAAAATATCCATGTATTTAAGTCCTCCTATAAATGAGTAAGGAGAGAGATATGGATACTTTACCTATTTTAAAAAATAATCCATTATTATTTGATAGCTACTATAATTATGTTTATGAATTTACTTATTTTTTATGTGGTTATTCGTGAAAGAAACTAGGGATTTTAGGATATTAAAGAGATAAAAGACATGATCACTAGATTAAGAGAGTAATGGAAAAGTGTTTTTTATTTTGTATATATTTAAAATATATTATTCCCAAGACTGAGTATTGAATGTATTCATATGCCATCAATGTAGATAATGAATTTTTCTTGTAAATCCCATTTTGATTTGATCTTGTTATTCATCTTTGGCAAGTTCATTCACTCACCACATGGTAACACTTTGTTAAATATTTATTTCTAGTCACCACTTCTGAGATAGTTGTTGATTAATCATTAAATGGTTATTTTTTCCATGCTTCCAAACTTTTCTTTCCATATCTTGGTCGCATCCCCTTTAAAAAATTGACATTTATCTATCTTTTTTCCTATTAGTTATTTATCCTCCCATCATATTTTATATGCCTCATAGTCATGGGTCAATGCGATTGAGCCACATGGAATGACCTTAGTTAGGTAGATATTCTAGATGTTGGAAGCATTACTACCTATTCATTTGAATTGTGTATGTCCTCGAAGGTCTGGGGTAGTGGAAGGTAGACATATGGAGTGATCTCAATGGCTTAGGCTGTTTGAAGGCTTAGTTTTTTCATAATTTAGATTTTGACTATGCTTTGACTATATTGAAGTTGATTTGGGATTTAAATGTTCCAAGTCATCTCTCAGATTATAGAAGTTCATAATCATTAGAGCATAAACAAAAGTCTATTTAATTCTTTGAGGGTTCTATTTAACAAAAATATTCTAATTGTTGAATCATTAAAAACCATAAAAGATCATAATCCTTAAATTATAGAGGTTCAAGATCATTAAAATTTGCATATGAATAAGTGAAGTCTGTGCATTCCTATGTTCTTAAAAACACACCTTTAAGTAATTTATTAAAGTTTAGTAACTCAAAAGACTTAGGTTTATCAACTTTCGAAAGATGCAGTTTAAGCTGAAACATCACCCATTAAATTTCAATAGCTTAAGGTCTTTCAAATACTTAGAACTTTATAAAATATCAAGGACATATATGATGTGGGAGTGACATGTGTTACAATCCCATGTAATAGAAGTGAGTCCCACTCATGGATGGTTAATATATCTTGGTTAATCATCATGCAATCACACCAAAGTAGATGTGAAACTATGAAAATAAAATATTAATAATGTTAATTTGTAAACCATAACATCAAAGAAAGAAATAATGAAAACTAAAAGCATAACATAACTTAATATACTAGTTTAAGCTTTGATTTTTATGTTTTAAATTCTTGTAAATTTTGACTTCATGAGAAAAACTTTAGACTTTGAATGAATAAAAAGTAAATTATGGATCACTAAGGTTCACGACTTCACCAATTTAAGATTTTATCATAGTGAGACCCTATCTAAATTTGATAAAATATGGTGTGTCTGTTAAAAGCACAAAAAATGGTGACTCATAGAGGAAAGTACTCCTATTTATTTTGAGAACCTAAAATTTTAGTAACATATTATAAGAGAAATTAATTTTGACAAAGAAAGAATAAGGAAATCAAGAATTTGGAACAAACTCCTCCTTCCTCATGCGCCATACTAACCTTTACATTCCTTAGATTTATGTGTGACATAGATAGATAAATTTACCTTGGTTATGAAAATTTTATTAGAGAGGTAAATAAACACTGTAGTTTTCATTTTGACTTATAATTATGCAACCAAACAAATAAAGGAAGCCTAGGTATTACTCTATTACTAACCAAGAATCCATAGCCTTGATAGAGATACCTATATTCGCACTCAAAGCCTTACTCTACTACTACCTAGGTGTCCATAGCCCTAGTAGAGGTTACTCATAACACCCATGTTTTATCAATTTGTAAGAATTTCTTTTAAGTATAACTAGAAGAAGGGTTAGGAACCACCATTGGCTAGGTGTATAAATAAGAAAACTTATTTGTCAATATGCCCCTATTTGTGTATACCAAGTTCTATGATTATTATTTCATATACAATCTTTACCATGTAATAGTGTAATAAATATTTAGAAATAGAAATCCTTTCTAAAATTTGCATGAATATATCATAACAAGTCCCTAAAACTTAGTAAACTTATCAGATCTAAGTAATAATTAGTTTAATATCAATACATACCTCAATCCAAAACAATCTTTTACTTCTAGAATATATCTTATTGAAGATGTCTCATGTATCTTCACATATCATCCCTTTGTTTTGGCATATATTCATAATTTTATCTCAATAAATTGGTGAGACATTTTACATTTTAAAAATTTAACCTAGAAAGCATAACGAATAATCTACAGACAATAAAATGTTGAAAATAGGTAGTCTAGCTTACAAAATAGTAAAAATTAACTTAGAAAGTAATTAAATCTAGTCTACTCCTAATATAAACTTTCAATTATAGTTCATTTTGATGCATCTCTAGTTAGAGCAGCCATTAAGTAGTGATTTAAAATCTATGCATTGACTAGAAAAGTGAGGCCATTACCTTAAACATATTTTAATCGAAAGGCATTTTTACCAAGGATTTATGATATATGATATGGTGTAAACCATAGGGGAGTGAAATTGTCATGTTGTCCCTTATTTTCATGGTATTTATCCCATAATATTACTAGGTCTGAAATATTAAAGGCCTTAATTTTAGATATTTTATCAAATCACCACATGATAGTATATAGATGTTTACTAAAGTTGTGTAGGGATTCTGATCTCATGTCTTTTATTAGGAATATATCCAAATCCTAGACATCATTATTTTGTTAGTGTTGGATTTATTTTCCTCACACTTTTCTTGTATTTTTCATACTTGAATATTAAATGTCATTTGGATTTCATACATTTGTGGATACTCTTTCTTAGGTGTGTAGTCACAAAAGTTTATGTTTAACTATTATATGTCATAGTGGTTATCTTATGCCTCATTCATTGTGGGGGTTACTATGTTGACTGACTATTCTTAGATTGAGGAGTTACACTCTATTTTGAGGCATCCTTAACCACTTTTCATGGAGGAGTTACATCTACTCCTATTTGTACTTGTAATTCATATAGATTATCTAATCCAAAGGTATTGAGTTTGATCCATTAACTTTATTATGTGCAAATTAGTCTTTATTTATTCATAATTTGAATTTGAATGTGTTTGCCTAGATTTGGTCTTTGTGAAAATCATGTATCACATAAATTCCATGCACTTTCATGAAATAATATATCTATGGGATCCCCAATATGGTATTGTATCCATACTAGTATCACTAGTGTCTAGTTTATTTCTACAACTAGTTTCAAATTTGAGATTAATTCCTTTTGCAATATTTTTTTTGGTTATTGTGGTATTGTTATTTACTAGTTTATTTGTGCTTCTATATATTTTTTAGGAAAATTACATTTAAAAATTTCTAAGGAGGTTTCAATGACTCATTTTCAATGTTTCTTAGCTCTATGAAGGATCTCTAGGCCCTCCTAACGTCCTACAAACCAGTAGAAAAATTAGACAATGTTTTTTGCTCTCTAGTGGAAGTTTAGTGCCCCATAATCTCTATTTTAGGCCTAAAATAGAGTAAAAAGGAATCCTGACTAGTTTCATAGCCTTAGATAAAGTTGTTTTGGCCTTTACATGTAGCCTCAGATCTATGGGAGGAATTTTTGAAGGATCTAACTATAAAAATGTCCCTTTAGTGATGTTTTTATACCTAGTGTAATAAAAAAAACTATGTTTTTTATATCTAATAGTCTCTAGTAACTACTCACAACCTTCTTCAACCTCTCAACATCATATTGGTTCATCTTCAAACCTACATTTTTCCTTTGGGGGTCCCAAAATTAGATAAACTACCAACAAAAGGAAACTAGGGTTTATGCATTTCATTTTGGCATTTCTCTTTGGTGGGCCCATTTTCAATCCAACATGATATTTAAAAAAATTATTTTTTTCTTTATTTCTCATTTGATTTATGTATATATTATGAAATCAGTCCTTATGATTTTATGAATTAAGTCAGTTTTGAGAAATTAGCTTTAAAGTCAATTTAGAGGTTTCTAAGCCTTGTATCTCTGCTTGATGAAGATCAAGGGTGAGGCCCAGGGTCAAAGGAGGCCAAATCCCCCTCACAATAAAAAAACTAAATTATATGCTCTGATCTAGTTCTAACGATTGGTTGGAAAACTAGGTACCCCCTTAACATCAAGAATATTTTAATCATTTAGTCCATTTTTGATTAAAAAAAGGGCTATTAGAATGAATTTGTTTTATTAATATCTTATAAATGATATCTCAAAATTGAGTTATGTATTTTACAAAGTGTGAATTTTTTAATTTCTTATGTAGTTAGTCTATTTACATTTTACAATCTACTAAATTATAAAGTGCCAAAGTTGGGGGGGGGGATTGCCTGACCTAATTTCAAGGGGGGTGTACTATGGTTTGTGATTCTACTCTGTAATTATCTTCTTTCTATGAATTTTATTCTTAAAACAATAAAAAACCATTAATATTAATTTTTCAATGGATCTTAGCACTGCTAATGCACACACCCTTTAACTACCAGGAATGGAAAAGTAAGATTACAATGGTTCTTAGGAGTAAAGGACTATTTCACATAACTATGGGGGTAAAAATTGAGCCCACAACTGAGTCAAACAAGATAAAATGGTTTAATAAATGTAATGAATCCTTTTGGATATTATGTCTTTTAGTGTCATCAAAATTCCTACTTCACATAGAATTAGCCAAATCTCCTAAAGTATGGGACACCCTAGAAAACTTGTTTGGGAAAGTTGACACCATGGGGAGTCATGAGCTTGATATTTAGCTAATTAGTCTGAGTGATATCAACTTTGACAAATTAGAGGACTTCTTCACCAAGATTGAGTCACTTATATTACATTTAAAAGAGTATGAAATTGATAAGAAAGATGAGTAGTTATTTATTTTTGTGCTTAGAAAATTAGGACCTGATTACTCTGTATTTATCTCTACCTTTTATGCTACCAAGAGAGACATAAGATCCAACTAGAAAATGACATCCTTAGATGAATTCATTAAATATTTGACTAAGGAATAGGATAATTTGATCTATATAGGAACCCGCAAGTCTTCCAAACCTTCCTCCCTCATTGTTGAGAATGGGAAATACAAAGCCTCTAGCAACAAGGATAAGAAACATAAGAATAAGGATCTAGAGAAGAAGAAAGAATAAAAAACCACTATAAAAATTAGCACTAAAACCTCCTCCTCCAAAGGAAAACATAAGAGAGAAGATTAAGTTCTCTTATTATAAGAGGAATTGGCATAATGATTAAAAGTGCATGAAGAAATAGATATACCACCTTACACATCTCTTAGAAAATAACAATATAGGGGTACTTGAGTCCATCAAACAATCATCATCAGTCAAATAATCTTGTAAGGAAAAGGAAAGAGATACCTAAGGGAAACTATTTAGATCAAAGGCTTCTACATCTAATTCATCTTGGGTTATATACTCTGGTGCTTCACACTATATGGGTTTTCTAGAGGTTGAGCTTCTTGACTTAGAGTCTTATAGCATATCCTCTATCACTTTGGGTGATGACACTCTAGTAACAGTTACAAGGAGATGATTTGTTCAAGTCAAAGGTGGAACATAAACAAATGTTCTAAGTGTACCTTTACTATCATCTAATCTCATTTAAGAGTATCAAACTACTAACATAGGGTAGGGCATGATATTGAATTTCAAACCAGATTATGTTGAGATAAGAGAGCTACATAGTGACAATATAGTTGCATTAGGGAAGGATAATGACCATTCCAAGCTATACACCTCCAATTTTTCTCTAGATGTTTCTTCTACCACATTACTTACCCATTAATATGGAGTTAGTAAGCTATGGCATGAGTGGTTTGACCATCTTAACTACTACTATCTTGAGTAGCTGAGTCAGTAGGACATGGTTACCAGCTTGCCTAGAGTTAAATTCTCTAAGGTAATTTTTGAGGTTTTTGCCCTTGGAAAATATCCCAAAGAGAAATTTGACAAAGGAAAACCTAGGAGAGCTTTAATACCTCTTAAGTTGATTCGTAGTGATGTCATGGGATAGTTTCCCCATCCTTATTTTACCAAGGCTAGATACATCCTCACCTTCATTTATGACTTTTATAGATGCACATGGTTTAATATCTTAGACAAAATTATAAAGTGTTTGATAATTTCTTAGACTTCAGGCTCTTGTTGAGAATAAATATAGAATATGTATCAAAATCCTTAAGATAGACAATGGGGGGTAGTATGTCAATCACAAATTTGATTAATTTTATACCATAGAGGGGATTGATATTCAGTGGGTAGTAACATACACTCCTTAAAATAATGGTGTATTAGATTTCAATAATTAGTCCTTGAAGGAGATGACAAATTATATGATTCAATCTAGATCATTGGTTCCATAGTTATGGGTAGAGGTAATCAATTATACATGTTATATTTCAAACTAGGTTTATCATAAAGATTTAGAGAGTATCAATCCTTTTGAAGCTTTGAATAATAAGAAACTAGAGGTGAAGCATTTTAGGGTCTTAAAATCACTGATTATGACATGCATTCCCAAAAATAAAATGAAGGCTATGAAGGCTCAATCCAAACCTTGCATCTTTGTTGGGTATCTAGATAGGGTCAAGGGTTACATTATTTTCCACCTTATGAATTATCATTTGTTCATCTAGAGGAGTGTTAGTTTTTAAGAGAGTCCCACCAACTCTTTACTAGACACTTCTCCATATACATTAGTTTCACTTAGTTTGGATGAGCAGTCTAAGGATTTAGATCATTCACAGTAAGTTACTAAGGCAGAGACTTCTTATACTTCTTTTGATAATAAGTCTAGAAATGAGTAGAGTGATGGGGATTCATCCTCATCCATTTTTAGGCACGCATTAAAGGATGAGGATTTAACACCTAACTCACCCATTTCAGGCCTTTTTTGGGCTAGATAGACACTTTAGAGTACATGCACTTAGGTAGGGGATCTAGATGATGATAAACATACTTGGGTAGACTTTCATAGTAGACCATATGACTTATTTGATTCCATAACTAATTACTAGACTTTTAGAGAGGCATCATGCATACCTAAGTAGGATAAATCTATGGATGGTAAATAAGATTCCTTGATTATCAATCACTCTTGAGATTTGAATTCACTTCTTAAGGGAAGGAACATGGTTTGATTTCATTGGATATATTAGAGAAAGTATTTTATAGATGGGTTTGTTAACAAGTATAAGGCTAGATTGGTATCCAAATTTTTTTCATAGGTAGTCAACATTGACTACTTATATACCTTTACACTAATAGCTAAGATGACTTCAATCAGACTCACACTTGTAGTAACCACCACACATGGTTAGAGTGTGCATCAGATGGATGTGAAGAGTGAATTTATTTATGGAGACATTGAAGAGGAGATCTACATGGAGAAATAACTTGAATTTATTCAAGATTCTTATTTAGTATGTAGATTTAGGAAATCTATTTATAGCCTCAAATAGGCCCCTCAAACTTGGTATGCCAAAATGGATTCCTTCCCTCTTATTTTAGGTTTTACCTAATGCCACTTAGACCCTAATGTGTACTTATTGAGATAGGTTGATTCATTATTGATACTAGTTTTGTATGTTGATGACCTTTTGATCACTAGGATTTCTTCTTTGGATATCTTAGTAGTGAAGAAAAAATTTCATTATAGATTCACCATGATTGACTTGGGCCTACTACACTACTTGGTATTGAGATCACTCAAATTGATTGAGATATTTCACTTTCATATCCTAAGTACTCTCTTTATCTTTTGTCATAGTTTCACATGGCTCATTATAAGTGATCTACAACTCCATTCCCATATAGAGTCAAGCTTGAGGGTAATTATTCCACTCCATTGGCTGATGTTACCTTATATTGACAACTTATTGGTAGAATTATCTATTTGACTCACACTATTCAAAAAATCACTTATGCCATTGGTATTATTTCAAGATTCATTGAGGAACCCCTTGAGATGCATTGGAGAGAAAATAAGAGGATATTTCACTACATTAAAATTTCACATAGGTATGGGATATACTATAGGGTTAGTTTGAATTTTTAATTGGTTATCTACATAGACTTTAGTTGGGTTGACAACACTGAGGGTCATAATTCCACTTTAGGTTACTATTTTTCACTAGGTTCAGGCCCCATCAGTTGGTCGAGTAAGAAGTAAAATGTTATTTCTCTATCTTCCATAGAAGTAGATTATAAGAGAGTTTTTAACATAACTGCTAAGGATACTTGGTTTTATGGGATTATTTCTAAGCTTGGTATCTAGATTAAGCATCCTAAAGTAATATATTGTGACAACTAGAGAACCATTTATATCAACAAGAATCTGGTCCTTCATTAGAGGACCAAACACATCAATATTTACATGCATTTCATTTGAGAAATGATTCATGAGAAGGTCATAAACTTAGTATTTTGTGAGTCTTCAAAACATATTGTTGATATTTTAACCAAATCCTTTATTGAGAGTAAGTTTATTCATCTGTGAGTTCTTCTTGTGGTGTGGTCCACTTTGGTAGCTTCATCATCTTCAGGGAGCCTTTTAACCTCTTCTCTTCTTTATTTCTCTCTTTTTGGGGGAGTTTTTCCAATTTGATTTCTCTTCTCTATGTGTGAGGGATTGCATTGTACATGTGTACCTAATTAGTCCTAGCTACTAGGACCCTTTTTTTTATCATCACCCACCTAAGTTACACTTATGGGGGGATGTTAGTGTAGGATTTATTTTCCTCACATTTTTCTTGTATTTTTCCTACTAGGATATTCCATATCATTTAGATTTCCTACATTTATGGATAGTCTGGTTTAAGTGTGTACTAATAGGAGTTTCTATTGACTTGTCATATATCATAGAGGTTATCTTACACCTCATTTATTGTGGGGGTTAATCTATTGATGGGATATTCTTAGACCATGGATTTACACTCTATTGTGAGGAATCCTTGACTACCTTTCATGGAGGAGTTACATCCACTCCTATTTGTACTTGTACTTCACATGTATTATCTAATTTGAATGTATTGAGTTGGATCCATTAACTTTGTTATGTGAAAATTAGTCTTTATGTATTCAAAATTTGTATTTTATGTGTAGCCCCATATTTGGCCTTCGTATAAATCACATCTCACATCAATTTTATGCACTTCCATGAACCAATAAATTAGTGGCATCCCTGATATATTTCTCTTCACCCATACACCCTTGCATAAATCAATATGATGGTATGTTGAGAGTGATAGGTAGTATTGGTTGTTGTCCATATACCATAGAAAAGGTGAATCTTTTAGAGCTTGTACGTGTTTGGTTTTGTCAGCCCACACTGTATATTTTATAAATAGATGTCATTATCATGATTTGTATTATATCAATTTGATAATGATATCTAGCATGTTTTTATTGGTGGATTCAACTACTCTATTCCCTTATGGATAATAATTCAAAGATAATTTAACTATAATTTGATTATCATAGGCCCATTCTATGAATTTAGATGATTGAAAATTTGGACCATTATTATAAACTAGGGAGAGGGGCTACCTAGCTTGATCACTATATTTTATTCCAAAAAATTGATTACATCAACTACTCTAGAATTATTTGTTTCTATTACTTCAATATAAATAGTGCATTAATTTGCACTTATAAGGATGAACTTATGTCATGTTGAATATTTTAGGTTTGTAACCCCAATAAAATCAAGACCCTATAAGGCAAAGGGGAATCTTTTAATAACTGGATACATAGGCATACCATCATTCACTTCTCTTTTATAAAATATCTTACATTCATGGTAAGTTATAATGTGGTTATGGGCATCCTTAAATATTTTGGTTCAGTTGTACCTTATCCTTAAAATATTGTGAGCTATGGTGTTACTCAAGGGGTTCCCATTACTAATTTGATTCAATTTATCCAAGATATCCTTATCTTCTTCTTTTAACCCAAATTTAAGATAGATTCCTTCATATATATATATATATATATACACACACACATATATATATATATATATATATATATATATATATATATATATATATATATATATATATATATATATATATATATATATATATACACACACACACACACATATATATAAGAATTTATTTTTTATCATGTAGTAGTTTGATTTAAGCTTAAGAGATCATTTTAGTTATCTATTTAATTTAAGAGGGAATATGCCTATTATTAGTTAATGGATGATCTAAGAGTACCATTCACCTCTAGATATCTAATTTTCATTGATTTTTTCAATACTAATGCATGGTTTAGTTTTATCCATCAACTGGATGATACCCTTGCCTCTTACCATTTTTGTTGGTCTAATATCTATGTCAAAATCATATAAGTTTTCCATCTACTTACCTATCTTTTCAACTAATTTGTTATGTCCAATCTCAAAATTGATAACTAGGTCAAGAATAATGGCATGCATTTTATTTCATAGGATATAGTACCTAAATTTCTTAATAGCGTTATCAGGTCATATATTTGTTTATCTATAATGGAGTATCTTATTTAAACATTGTTTATATTGGTACTTATGAAAGTAATGGGATGTTCATTACCTTATACCCTTTGTGTCAATACAAAAACTATAGTATGTTATGAATCAAATGAATAGAGGTGAAAATCTTTATTAAGATTTATACTTATTAGAACTAGCACCTAAAAGATAGTAGCTTTGATATCCTTGAAGGATTTTTGGGCTTTTACTATCCACTCTATTTTTTCATCTTGTTTTAGTATAATATTTAATGGTTTGACTATCTCAACAAAAATAGAAATGAATTTTATGCCAAATTTTATCTTTCCAAAAAATGACTTTAGCTCCTTTTTACTATTGGCAAGTGTCATCAAGGAGATGGATTGGACTCCATTTATATCAATAGAAATGGACTATTTGGTGATAATATGGCATAAAATATTTCCTTCAGTGACTCCAAAGATACTCTTCTTTGGGTTAAGGGAGACTCCATATTTTCTACATATATCCAATACTCCTTGTAAGTGGTTAGCATGATCAGATTAATTTTTTAAAAATACAATGAGGTCATCCATATATAAAAAAATGAATTTAAAAACCAAAATCTAGAAGACAAAATCCATTTCTATCTAGAAAGTAGATCCTACATTGATTAGGTTGAATGACATCATTTTATATGCAAATGTTCCCCACTTGGTGGTGAATGTAGTCTTCATGCTATCTTCTATTTCAATTAGGAATTGATTGTAACTAAAGAACCTATCTAGAAAGGACATCATATCTAATCTAATCACAATTTGAATCACCTCATCTAAAGAAGGTAGAGGGTAATTAACTTTCTCTGATGCTTTATTTAGGTTACTAAAATCAACATGTAGTCTAATTTATCAAATATTATTTTTTCTTGGTATTAGGTTGGATACCCAAATTAAGCACTTGTCTAGAAAAGATGATTCTATAATTTAGGAAATTTCACACTTCTACCTATATAATAGGTTCCAAGATTAGATTCATTGGCCTATATATTTAATTAAAAGGATTATGATCAAGATTGATAAGGATGGTCTGAGTGATTACCCTAGGGTTAAATATCTTTATGTTATCATAAGTCCATGTAATGACATCCTTGTACTCTGAGAGTAATGTTTTGAGTCTTTTATTTTCATTATCAATTTATATTATACCCACATTCATGTATTGGGGATGTAGATCAGTCCCTAAGTTCTCTTTGGTAAAATTTGATTCAGTTGCCTTAAATTGATTTTGATTCTAATTTTATTCATTAATATTGAAGGCTCACTCTAAACAAACCATCCCCAAAGATATGCAGTTTTATTTAAGCTTTATAATTCCATCTTGTCTCATATCTTCAGTTTGTATAGGTTTGATGTCCTTTTCATTTATCATCTAAGACTCAAAGGCTAAATAATTTCTAAGGAACTGAATGATTTTTTTATCATCCTTGAACATGTGAAAATAATATATATTATCTTAAGAGAAGGATAAGGAAATAGATCCATAAATAATCTCTATATTTTTTACTCTTGTAGTGGTGACAAATTAGCATTCGAATTTTCTAGTGAATTTGATGTCTAGTTTTCTTCTCTTGGAATAAATTTGACATTGAAGGCATCAAAATATTTAATTGGGTCCTAGGTTTAATGCTTATATTTATTATAATAAGTGATTTTACATTAGTATTTGTTTTTTATCTTGTTTACAATCAGATTGGAATAGCTAAAGACATATACTTACTTAGCACTATACTTTAGTGCAAATTGGAGGTTGAGGATTAGAGATTCACACTCAGACCTATTATTGATGCATGGAAACTACAATCTATAAGTAGCTAGATACTGCTTCCCTTCTAGATTTATGAGGACTATTCCCACACATAAATCTTATTTTAACCTCACCCCATCGAAATGGAGTGTATTAAGATGGGAATGACCTTCAAATTCTTGTTCATGTAATAAATGTTATTGTTTGGTGGTGAACATGTACACACCTACATGTAAAGACATAAAGTCTACCCTTTCATTGGTGGCATTGTACACTATGATCATGTGTTTCATTTTGGTTTCATGATATGCTCAGATTTGGTTTGGTAGTCCATTCCATGGTATCCATGTGTTTGAGAAGCTAGTAGCCATGTATTTATTAGGTGTTTTGGACCAATCCATATTCAAAAAGAGTCCATAAGATTTTGGCATGTCAATGAAAAATATATCAATGGTTTGTTTCACATGTGGTTTAGATGCTAGCTAGATACATATGTTTAATATTTATCCAGCACATGGGATAGAGGATTTGTCTAATTGGAGGACCACTCTTTTCAACTTGTTAGGGGTCAAACTCAACCATTTGCATATAATTATCAACATCACATTGGATAATGTCCTTAAGTCAACCAGGTACTTTTTTACATTCTTTTTGAAGATTTTGATGGTTAATAAAAAGGGTGGTACTTTTGGTTTGTATTTATATATCATCTCATTCTCTTGTGTAGTCTTAAATATATCATTAGATGGTATTTTTAGTTAGGGATTTGAGTAATAACCCCTTTGTTTAGTGATCTAGGCCAACTCATGTATAGTGATGTTTACTTTTAGCTTCTTCATATCCTCGACAATGTTCTATCTTGCTTTGATAGGTGGTTCTATAGTATGTAACTATTCATATCCCTTTCAAGGAGGTGGATTTATGATGGCCTTTAGATATATAGGAGTGGTATCATTTTTATTAGGAGGTGTTGAATTCATGGCAACTTCTAAATTTTTATATTTTAGTTATTTATAGCTTGATGATACTATTAGGTGTGCATTTCATCAATGTTATCCTCTGGTTCATTATCACTTTTCTTGAGAAATGTAAATTCATAGGTTTTAAAAACCATTGATGTACTTGGTTGGCTTGAATCATTGGAGAAAGATGATTCCTTTTGATGTATAGGATATTCTTGACTTTATACCTCCTATTGGAATATCTTGAAAGCAATATAGAACTTGATATAATCTAGCTCACCATGCTGTATAGTTTTATCAACTCAAAACTTATTTGGAAGAGACACATTGATGATATTAATCTTAGGTATCTTATTATATGTGAATTGTTATTCTTGATTATGCTTAGACATGTTGAAAGGTATGTTATATCTCTAGAATCTAAAATTCTAGTTAGTATTCTATCTATTTGTATTACCCATGTGATTTTACATGATAAAAAACTCATTACTCAATTTTTGTTCCATCCTCTAGATTTAATCCAATTTTATCTTTGTGAAATCTAAATTAGTACCCTATGTATTACTTGTATTGACTAGGTTGAGAGATAACTCTAAATTTATTGATTACAGGAAGACATATAATTATTTATGAATTCAAGATGTTGGTTAGGAAGAACATGGTTAAAGACTATGGGATGTATAATTAGTCTTTGTTTTACACTATAATATTCTAATTTATACTTGGGATTGGAGTGAAAGCTAAAAAAACTAGGCTAATATCAAGTAGGGCCAAAGATTGAATCTGGGTATTTAGATACTTGTCAATATTGATGATCTAAGCATAAGAAAATTTTAAATAATTAATTCCAATAATATATGAAAAAACACAATAGATATGGGATCTAGTGCATTTTTATAAATCTCAATAGCCAACACCTCATTTGGCTGATAGGCAATATCTAGTTTATTGTACATCTTTTGAAATATGGCATTGAAACCTTAGATTAGCTCATTGGGATCTCACATCATGTTGGAAAATTGATGATAAGCAACATTTTTATTAGTGACTTGGTGAAATTGTGTAAAAATTTATCCTAGTAGTTAGGCCAAATTGTAACAGAAAATTTTATAACATTTAGGAACTAGTCATAGGCTACATATTACAATAAGAAATGGAATAATCTATAATCCACATCTTTGTGAGTTATATTTAATATACCTAAAATATATTTGAAGGCATTGATATGTTCCTTTTCAATCCTTCCTCTTGAGGGGTAAAAGGTAGGAATATATTTCTCTAGGTTTCTAGGAAGATCATGTACAACTCCAACAACACTTATAGTTGGACCTCTTAGCTAGTTTGGAGCCTAAGAGGGAGGCATTTTAGGATTATTCAATTGTTGATGTTGTTGTTGAGCCATTTGTATGATAGTAAGATAAGGTTTCCTACCTAGAGAGTGATTGGGTACTAGGTCCTCTCTTAACTCCCTTACTAGCCCTTGCTTTTCTATGGATTTCCAAAGGTGGTAATAACAAGTTATCATCTAAGGTATATCTTGTTAATATTATATACAATTCCAATTTAATTCAAGTGGATATTTCTCAAAAAGATAGAGATGGAGGTGTTAGCCATCCCTCTAGTGATAAGTTAAGTATATTATTGATGTTTGTTTTATGCAAACCCTAATAACCATATGAGGTATCCTCTAAAATTTTAGGATAAGTGAAATATTTCACTCCAAGGCACAAGTTTCTAGGTATTTGATTTTATAACAACTTTCTCATGGAATAGAGGTGAATGATATAATTTTTTTACCACAGGTGAGTTGAATTTGCATAGACTTATATTTACTTGAGTTGAGTGGAAGGATGATGATTTTAACTAAATTGGTCAATATTTCCAAAAAATATCTCAAAAATGAAAGAAGCTAAGAAAAAAAGAGACCTATAAACCACACAAGATGAAAACCCTTCAAGACCAACACTTGAACTAATGTAGGAAAAGAACTCAAAGGACCAATATATCAATAGTTTGTTACACATGTTATTTAGATGCTAGATGGATACATATGCTTAATAATTATCCAACACATGGGATAGAGGATTTTTCTAATTGGAGGACCACTCTTTTCAACTTGTTAGGGGTAAAACTCAACCATTTGTATACAATTATCAACATTACATTGGATAATGCTCTTAAGTCAACTAGGTAGTTTTTTACATTCTTTTTGAGCATTTTGATGGTCAATAAAAAGGGTGGTACTTTTGGTTTGTATTTATATATAATCTCATTCTCTTGTGTAGTCTTCAATATATCATTAGATGGTATTGTAGTTAGGGATTTGAGTAATAACTCGCTTTGTTTAGTGATCTAGGCAAACTCATGTATAGTGATGTTTACTTTTACCTTCTTCATATCCTCAATAATGTTCTATCTTACTTTGATAGGCGGTTCTACAGTATGTAACTATTCATATCTATTTCAAGGAGGTGGATTTATGTTGTCCTTTAGATATATAGGAGTGGTATCATTTTTATTAGGAGGTGTTAAATTCATGGCACACTTCTTACTTTTTATATTTTAGTTTTTATAGCTTGATGATACTATTAGGTGTGTATTTCATTAATGTTGTCCTCTAGTTAATTATCACCTTTCTTTAGAAATGGAAATTCATAGGTTTCAAAAACCATTTATGTGCTTGGTTGGATTGAATCATTGAAAGAAGATGATTCTTTTTGATGTATAGGATATTCTTGACTTTATACCTCCTATTGGAATATTTTGACAGCAATATAAAACTTGATATAATCTATCTCACCATGTTGTATAGTTTTATCAACTCAAAACTTATTTAGAAGAGACACATCGATGATATTAATCTTAGGTATCTTATTATATGTGAATTGTTATTCTTGATTATGCTTAGAATTGTTAAAAGGTATGTTATATCTCTAGAATCTAAAATTCTAGTTAATATTCTATCTATTTGTATTACCCATGTGTTTTTACATGATAAAAAACTCATTACTCAATTTTTGTTCCATCCTCTAGATTGAATCCAATTTTATCTTTGTGAAATCAAAATTTGTATCCTATGTAGTACTTGTATTAACTAGGATTGAGAGATAACTCTAGATTTATTTATTAGAGGAACACATATAATTATTTATGAAGTTGAGGTGTTGGTTAGGAAGAACATGTTTAAAGACTCTGGGATGTATAATTGGTTTTTTGTTTTGCACTATAATATTCTAATCTATACCCGAGATTGGAGTGAAAGCTAAAAAAATTGGGCTAATATCAAGTAGGTCCAAGGATTGAATTGGGGTATTTAGATACTTGTCAATATTAATGATTTAAGAATAAGCACATTTTAAAGAATTAAATCCAATAATCTATGAAAAAACACAATAGATATGGGATCTAGTGCATTTTTATAAATCTTAATAGCCAACACCTCATTTGGTTGATAGGCAATATCTATTCTATTGTACATCTTTTGAAATATGGCATTGAAATCTCAGATTGGCTCATTAGGATCTCACATCATGTTGGAAAAGTGATGATAAATAACACTTTGACTAGTGACTTGGTCAAATTGTGTCAAAAATTATCCTAGTAGTTAGGCCAAATTGTAATAAAAAATTCTATAACATTTAGAAACCAGTCATAGGCTACATCTTACAATATGAAATGGAATAATCTATAAGACATGTCTTTTTGAGTTATATTTAATATACCTAAAATAAATTTGAAGGCCTTGATATGTTCCTTTCAATCCTTCCTCTCGAGGGGTAAAAGACAAGAATATATTTCTCTAGGTTTCTAGGGAGATCATGTACAACTCCAACAACACTTATAGTTGGATCTCTTAGCTAGTTTAGAGCCTAAGGGGGAGGTTTTAGAGGATTATTCAATTTTTGATGTTGTTATTGAGCCATTGGGATGATAGGAAGACAAGGTTTCCTACCTAGAGAGTGATTGGGCTCTAGGTCCTCTCCTAACTACCTTATTAGACCTTGTTTTTCTATGGATTTACAAAGGTGATAATAACAAGTTATCATATAAGTTAGATCTTGTTAATCTTCTATACACTTCTAATTTAATTCAAGTGGATATTTCTCAAACAGATAGAGGTGGAGGTGTTAGCCATCCCTCTATTGATAAGTTAAGTGTATTATTGATGTTTGTTTTATGCAAACCCTAGTAACCATCTGAGGTATCCTCTAAAATTTTAGGATAAGTGAAATATTTCACTCCAAGGCACAATTTGCTAGGTATTTGATTTTATAACAACCTACTCATGGAATAGAGGTGAATGATATAGATTTTTTACCACAGGTGAGTTGACTATGCATAGACTTACATTTACTTGAGGTGAGTGGAAGGATGATGATTTTAACTAAATTGGTCAATATTTAAAAAAAAAATCTCAAAAATGAAAGAAGGTAAGACAAAAAAGAGACCTTTAGAACATACAAGATGAAAACCTTTCAAGACCAACACTTGAACTAATGTAGGAAAATAACTCAAAGGACCAATATTTTTTGCAAGCTGATGTAACACACAAATAATAAAGCATAGTAAGGAGTCAAAGGTAACTAGAACATAGTATAATTAAACATGCATGAATTAAAGGTTGCCACATTTTCTAGGTTTTCTATTACACATCTATAGAGGGGGATTATAATTAAAATGTAAAAGACATTAAAATTAGTTATAACTTAAAATGAATAATTGTATTAAATAAGATAACTCATACACAATCAAAAAACTAAAATGTAATATCCCCTTCAATAGGGACTATAGAAGGACAAAATCTCTGAACAAAGATACAATTTTTGACAAAATAATTTCCAAATAAATAAATAAATCACAATATAATCTCTCAATAATAAATCAAATATCTTATCACTTGTTCTTCTAGATGATTACACAATTGAGTCTCTGTCATACAAATAAAATACTATGAAATATTATGTCTTAAAACCTCAGCTTTTGCAAATCTGGAAATAAACCCTGAATTTGGAACGGCTCAGCTTTCTATGCCAAAAACACAGTTGCCGATGTTGATTATACTGTCATCATCAGTCGACTAGGGTCGTTAACTTGTTGACATTGGTGATAGGTCGGCCGATGTCAGTCGTTGTGGATCTCTGCCTGTCGATGTCAGTCTTTGTGTGAATCTATACGGATCTATACAGACTTCGTACGGTCACCAATAAAGCACACCTTATTTGTTTCAACCCCTGATCTAAAGATATATGGCTCTAATACAGAAGATCTCTATCTGTATAATTCATTAAATCAAAAATAAGGAAATAAATACTTGAAATCCTTGTGATAACTTTTGTGTGAAGTTATCTCTCAAATATGTAAACCTCTATGATAAATTTTGTATGAAGCTATCTCTTAAATTAGTAATAGATCAGCTGATATTTCATAGCCTTTGAATCACACACACTAAAGAGTGGATGTTCTCCAATACAGATGGAATCTTGGAACCCTTGGCTCAGTCTTCACAGAAGAATTCTTCAAAATTAATAGTCAATAATTAATGCATAATCCATAATGGCCTCCATGAGAAACCCTTATACCCTCAAAAAGATGTGCTTGCCCTAATTAGGGTTTCTTAAATTAGAATTAGGGTTCCATAATTAAAAATATACTAAATAATTAATATTTGATTAAATCAATCAAATATTAATATCTCCCTCAATATATATCCGATCGAGACCAAACAAAAACCAACTGGAAAATTTTTGCTAAACGAAGCCAAGCCAATCTCCATCAAGACCCTCTAACCATCCTATCAACCTATGAGGGTCGCATAATAGGCTAACCATGAACTTAGAACATGTCAAATAAAAAGGGGACATGACAATCTGCCCCCCCTGGAATTGCTTGCCCTTAAGCAATCGTTGAATGATAAACCAATCAACCCACCTAGATCCCAAATGTAGTCATGATCTCCACCACTATCAATCAACATGAACTCCATGCCATGTCCATCACAAATCTTATCTAATGGCATCACATCATCTCGAGTACTAAGATAAGCACCCCAGCATCCAATCCATAAATGAAAATCAGCAAGAAACTCAAGTAAACTCCTTACCTGAATAATATCTAAATCTGGATTATGAAGGCTAGAAATAGTCATATCATCATCACCCTATGAGCTGAATATAATAGAAAGCTAAGTCCCTACCACATGTGATAAATCTTGAAGTGAACTCACCTCAAGACCAAGCTCATCCTCATATCTCTCTTGTGTTGGTGCCAATGTGCACTCGTCATCGCACTTTATCATGTCATGCCGTATGAGCATCTCCATCCGATGAAAAAACATATATCTAAAGCTATTGCCCCATATTGCCTTAAGAATATGTGTCTTCCCATCAACATCAAAGTGAACCTCCATGTCCTTGAGATGAAGAGTAACTTCCTCAAATGAATGAAGCCACTTCATACCCAAGACTAAGTCTATATCCCCCATGTTCACCACATAATAATCAACCTTGAACTCATAGTTGTTCAAGCGCAATGGGAGGTCTTTAATCATATGCTCACACCTAAGAGTGTGACCATCAACTACCTTAACTCTAATGTCCTCAAAATCTTTGGTAGTGAGTCCACGCTTCTCCACAAATCTAGCATCTATGAAATTATGTGTGGCTCCTGTATCAAGAAGGGTGAT